>JARQZJ010000092.1:0-392500 GCA_030704895.1 Henosepilachna vigintioctopunctata
TATATATTGAATCTTCAAATTGTTTTAAAATTTTCTTCTTTGGGTACTCGGCAGTAGAGGCGAAATTAAGAACACACACATATATATATATATATATATATATATATATATATATATATATATATATATATATATATATATATATATATATATATATATATATATATATATATATATATATATATATATATATTTATATATATATATATATATATATATATATATATATATTTATATATATATATATATATATATATATATATATATATACATATTTATAATATTTTAAGCTATAACAGGCTATTCATAATGCAAAAATCTTTATTTTCCTTGACGTTTCGATGTGTATCTAAACTGATGAATAGTTAAACTTCATAAATTGTTATGGATATCAAAACGTCAAACTTATATTTAAAAAACAATCTACTTGGTTTTTTTGTCCGTTTAGTATTTAGAGGAATATTTCTGCTTCAGCATCCGCTTCGGAAGTTTATTAGTCTTCTTCACCAAGAGGAAACCACTAAAGAACTCATGCTAAGCCAGGTGATTCAATTACAACAACACCAAAATTTTGGCAACTGAGAAAGACAAAACAATATAAAGAAATTTTAGAGATGTTACACATTCGTCAAAATTTTCAGAACACAATAAACAGGAGAACAGATATAAAACATCTTAATTCTATCTACAGCGATTTGATAAGCCTTACAAATAACACTCATAGAATGGAACACAACAATCATCAAAAAACATATCTCGAAATTCATTTCTTCCTGATCTACCATCAATTTCACACACATAAACCTAAAATAAATATTTAAATATAAATTTTCTGGATCAGTAAATAAAATATCCACTATGTAATACTCAATTTTTCGAAAAATATATCAGACCCATTTTAATCACCTGGTTTGCCATGAATTTTTCAGAGGTTTCCTCATTGTGAAGAAGACTAAAACTTCCGAAACGAATGCTGAGGAATATGCTCAGAAATATTCGTCTGAATACTAAAAGCGCCCAAAGGCCAAGTAGATTTTCTAAAAGAGTTAGTTTGAAGTTTTGATATCAATATATCCATTAGAAAATTCAATTATTCATTAGTTTTTACAAAGTTGAGTCATACAACGAAACGACAATAAAAATTTTTGACAATATTTCTTCGTCATTAGATTTTTGCATCAAAAACAGCCTTTGTTATAAACCGTAATACCGGGTTTCAATGCGTTTACTTTCTGAGAGAATGTGAACTTTCACTACGTTTCACCGAAATCTCATTAAGCATTTTCAAGTGATGCGTGTTATAATTTTTGATCTGAAGACACAACAGATTTCTTCAGTTATATTGTGTCCACAAATGTCTTGATATTGTTGAAATTTTTGTAGTAAATATTCACTCGATTTTGCTCTTGGTCTTGCAAACATTCTCTGCTTCATCTACCGTCATAAATCAGTTATTTCCGTGGTCAACTTCTGCATTAGCATTTCATGAGGATAGAGAATAGCTTCATCCTTTAAAAACATTTGAAAGGGATTTATTTTGAAAGGCATCGCTTATTTTCCAAAGTACAAATGGAAATAATATCCCGCAGGTTTTATAAAATGTTGAAATAACTTTCATACCCTATGTCTAAAAGCTCTATTTTCAAAGCGATATCTGTACTTCCGATATCCTGAGAAGTGCTTACGGCGGACCCTCCGCACTGGTAAGAATTATTGAATATTCGAAATTGCAGTCCCGAAGTTTTTATCCCATTGTCTAGCTCGAAAAAGAAATTGTAAAAACGCCATCCATTCAAGTTATTTGTTCGGTCGTATTCTTTTATTCTTCACATTCAGCCATCGAAACGAAAGTCTGGCGTAGAACGTGAACCCGATTATTTTGGAGTCCATATAAAGGAATAATCCCTTGAGCCTTGGAAATATTTACTCTTTTACACAACCTTCTACTAAGTATTTAAGCTCGGGAAGCCCTACAATAAATTTTAAATCTATTACTCTAACTTACGCATGTCAAGCTCTTAAGATATTACTGTTATGTCAAGCTCTTAAGATATTACTGTTAGGTGATCTAATTCATATATTATATATATATATATATATATATATATATATATATATATATATATATATATATATATATATATATATATATATATGGATATTGTTCGTTTTTCGGTGTCAATGTTCTCTGTGCTTCCTGACAATTCATTCGATTGTTAATTTTGGTTATCATACGGAAACATTTTTATATCTACAATTTCAATTTCTACTGATTATTGTTTTAATTGTCTTAAATTCTGCTTATTTTACTGTTTATTATTATTATTATTATTTTTTAAATAACATATTCCTGTTGGATGGTTGTTGGCCATACCTTTTATTCTTAGTTTGCCGTAAGTTGTTAAACATAATTTTTACAAGTATAATTGTATGTAAATATTTTTCAGAGTCCTGATGAAGATTGTAATCACAATCGAAATATAGACCAGGCATCCAAATTGAATAAAACCTATTCATAGTGGCCTTTCATTTGCCTATAACCCATACAATTACATTTAAATTACCAGGCAATACTCCTTCTGATTAATGATATATATATATATATATATATATATATATATATATATATATATATATATATATATATATATATATATATATATATATATATATATATATATATATATATATATATATATATATATATGTAAAATTGTTGGGTTATCGGCAATTTGGGCTATTAAATTAATCCAAGACTAATCGTCAGTAATTCTATATTTCGAACTAAGGTTCAGTTCTTCTTCAGGAATGATCTGACATAAGTGGTTAAACTGACAAAAAACAATACAGAAGTCATTCAATAATCGATTACAAATGCAGGAAAGTTATTTTAAGAATAAGTATGTAGATAATAATCTATACTTATATCTTATTATCGACATACTTATTCTTAAAATAACTTTCCTGCATTTGTAATCGATTATTGAATGACTTCTGTATTGTTTTTTGTCAGTTTAACCACTTATGTCAGATCATTCCTGAAGAAGAACTGAACCTTAGTTCGAAATATAGAATTACTGACTGACGATTAGTCTTGGATTAATTTAATAGCCCAAATTGCCGATACCCAACAATTTTACACTTATATTCGTTACCACGGCAACACTCCTCAGTTGATATATATATATATATATATATATATATATATATATATATATATATATATATATATATATATATATATATATATATATATATATATATATATATATATATATATATATATATATATATATATATATATATATATATATATATATATATATGAATATCTATCTGATTCATGAACCATTTTATTTATTTGAATGTGAACGTAAATTCAAACACTTGAACTCAAACTCAGATGCTTACAGAATAATGTGTAAATAATAAACAAAATAAAGTGTAAATCATAAGTTCAAGTGTTTGAATTTAAGTTTGTATTCAATTATAATGGATTTACATCAAGTAAACGCCAACACTATTAAACATTTTATTTAAATTGTAAGAATTCGATTCATGGATTTTTTGGTTCAATTGAAACAAAATGATTTTAAATTTTTAGAATTAAGATGTTTTATGTCTGTTCTTTAATTTGATTACTGTGTAAATTTGAACATACTTAAAACATTTCAAAATTGTTCGCAAATACCTTTTCTGATGCTTCTTCATCTGTTGAGATTTTTTCTTTGCTCAAACCTAATAACATAATAGAACAATATTCAAACTTTGGCATTATCATCGACTTAAACTGCAATAACTTCATATATGTTGTAAGATTTTTTTCCAGAGTAGAAGAGTATTCAACGGTGGATAGAATGTGACAAAAACTCTATGCAAGTAGAAATGAAAATTATTTTTCCATCAAACTACAGACTGAAAATAGAAATACAAGCAGGCAACATTTACGGAAGCTTGAATGCTCATTTGTGCTTTATTGAGATCCAAGACCATTAGCGTAGAGTAATTTGTGTGCCCTAATAGGAGTTCTTTGCATTGCATTACTGATTCTCAGTATATGGGAATCTCCTTGTTACGCTGAAATACTCGTATACATATATGCTACCTATATACGTTCACATCATTGGTAATTTGAATCTCAAATTAAGGGGATATAGGATCTATAAAATAACTCCTTTTAAAATTAATATTAATTAAAATTGCAGGTTCTTCTCGTTAATATTAGTGAGACTAACTTTTCATAAACATGGTTCTATTCCCACCGTATTCTTCGGCCTTTCGGAATCGGCAATGAATTGTAGGTCCGATTTACGCACAAGCACAGAAATATAGTACTCAAACAGAGTACTCGGTACAATATTTGATAAAATTAAGTACTCACAGTACTCAAGTATATAAAACTTAAATTTAAATCTCAAATTAATGGAATATGGGATCAATAAAATACCTCCTTTAAAATCGATATTAATTAAGTTTGCAGGTTCTTCTCGTGAATATTAGTTAGAGACTAACATTTCATAAACATGGTTCTATTCCCACCGTGTTTCGGCCTTTCGGAATTGGCGTTGAATTGTGGGTCCGATTTATGCACAAGCACAGAAATATAGTACTCAAATATACCTCGGTACTATATTTGATAAAATTAAGTACTCAAAGTACTCAAGTACACAGAAACCTAAATTTAAATATCAAATGAAGGAAATATTGGATCAATAAAATACCTCCTTCAAAATCAATATTCACGATATTCATAATCAATCACGTTCATATTCATACGTGGTAGGTAACTCTGTACATTGCGGAAGACTGTTCTCCAAATTTGACGCAACAGTTAGTGCTTCAGAAATCGCCTTGCAGGCAAACATTCAGAAAAATTCATATTTTTGGGAAGCACTACAAAAACTTTTTCATAGCAAACAAGCGTGATCACAACCCCTATGTGGATATACACCATCCTCTCGAAATTAGAGCCATTTCAAGAACATCCTCTGCAGTGCCTATAGGCGGTTTATGTGACAATCATATATTGATCGCCAAACAAGACAGTCATACTCAAATTTGTTTCTCACTAGGGCATTAAATAAATGGTTTAGTGTTGCCATAAACTTTGCTACATGATTAAATAAATTGGTTGATATGAGGTATGAATGAGAATTTTTGATCAAATACTAGGCCGAGATCCTTAACCTCCAGAAGTCGAGTCAGATTAACACAGTCAATGTTGTAATCAAAAGATATCACAGTTTTCTTTCTAGTAAAATTCACCACATTACATTTCATGACATTCAAGTGTAAACTATAATTATTACACTACAGGCTGATACCATTCAGGTACTTTGTAGCCTCAAACAATCATGCATAGATGACGCTCTTATAAATTTTAATATCGTCCGCATAAGCCCGATATCATGCAGTCCACCATCTCTAAGATATCGTTAACAAACAGGACAAATAGTAGGGGTCCAAGATTGTATCCCTGCAGCACTCCCGAAGTTCCTAGAAATTCTCCAAATTTTCAATTCTAAATTTGTACAAATTGACTGTGATTACTCAAGTAGTACTCCATGAGAAGTGATAAATTATTCGCAAATACAAAAAGCTTTCTAGTTTTATCTATAAGTAATCTATGATTTATCTCATCAAAAGCCTACTGGAAGTCTGTATATATAACGTCGACCTGCCCTGCTCCGTCCAACAACTCACATATGAACTGAGAAAAGTGAACCGAAAAAAACTGAACTGAAAACTGAACAGAATGTAATGATAGAACTGCTTCGATTTAGTATTTAAAAATAAAACAAAAAAACTTGTGATTGTCATTATATTGTCATAGATCTCCTATTGCATGCAAAAATTGTTTTATCCTCTTCAAAAAATACCATTTACTGGTATATTTTTTCGAAGTTATTAGAATAAACCGTTGACACTGTAAATACGTATTCAGTTCAATAAACATTCAGGACATCGGTTTATTGTTCTTTTAACCTTCCACATTACTTACAAAACTCAGATAACAGCACTGATTCTATTCAATTTGCTACGGTTTCGAAAATCAAATTGTCAAATTAACTTAGTTCAATGAAACTTCGGCAACCATGTTTGATCAACACATGTCCCACTTCTTTGAACGCTCTGCATTGGTCACGTGCGATTGCACACGTTTGGCAAGGCTTCCTTTTTAAATTTAATTAATGGTTCTGGCAGATTGCGTTTATGGTCACAGATACGTGCTGAAAAACCGGGAGAACGAACCTCGTCGAAGGATTTCCAATCGCCCCCGAAAGCAGATTATGCCCGATTTCCACGGAGACTGCGTTTGTGTATGTGCCACAGTTCGTTAATACCGACAAACCCAATCAGGCGTTCCGTATGATAATAGTTTTCAGAAACAAAGCCCAATCTATCTTTTGTGCAGCGGCACGGCATCCTGTCAGACGGGCGCTGACGTCACCGGCGTGCCCTGGGAGTCTCTCAATGAGAGGCACGATAAGAGTCACTTCCTGGAAAGTTCTTTTGTAGTTGTCGCCGAGTGGTTTTCGCCATGCATTCAAGCATCCTCCAGAGATTACATTTTGTTCTCTACACGTACCGTGCATTTAAGAAATACCCGTCAAAAGTTCCATTAACAATTGAGAGAATGGTAGTAAACTGAGTCCCTGTAATCATTACACGCCTGGAACGGGAACATGCTTCAATGTTCCACTACTCATTACACAATTATTCGCCTTTGTTGGCTGAATGTGATAGAACAAACCCACTATCGCAGTAAATTTTGATTGCTACGACGAAATTGTTGGATTTTTCGAAGGGATTTTTCTGAAAATGAGTAAAATGCAACAAATAATAATTATAAATGACACGGAAGTTTCGCTTATCTCTTGGTGAACCATTATAATAAAAACGATAAATTGAAATTAACACACTTGGATTGAGTTTCACTAAATGTATTAAAAAACTCTACATATGTTTCGGGTGGTTAATAAAGTGGTTAACACTTGATAAAGGGTAAACCACCCAAAACATGTGTAGAGTTTTTTAATATATTTAGTGAAACTTATGCCAAGTGTTTTAATTTTAATTTATTGTTTTTTAAAAATAAATACATTATTTTGATGGTGATATCGTAATATTATAAACTGAGATTGAATTCTCGCTTACCTCTTGGTGAAACATTATGTTGAAAACAATAAATTGAAATTAACACACTTGACTTGAGTTTCACTGAATATATTAAAAACCCTACACATGTTTCGGGTGGTTAACCTATTACCAAGAGTATACAATGACTCTTGATAATGTGTTAACCACCCGAAACACATGTAGAGTTTTGAATATATTTAGTGAAACTTAAGCCAATTGTTTCAATTTTAATTCATTGTTTTTTTTTCAATAATAATCATATTATTTTGATGGTGATAATATTATGAACTGAGATTGAATTCTCGCTTACATCTTGATGAAACACTATGTTAAAAACAATAAATTAAATTTAACACACTTGGCTTAAGTTTTACTAAATATATTGAAAACTCTACATATGTTTCGGGTGGTTAACCCATCATCAAGAGTATACAATGAAAATCTTGATAAAGGAAAAATCACCCGGAACATGTATAGAGTTTTTTGATATTTTTAGTGAAACTTAAGCCAAGTGTGTTAATTTCAATTTATTTTTCTTTTTTGAATAATTATTAAATTATTTTGATGGTGATATTATAATTATAAACTGAGATTGAATTCTAGCTTATCAGCGAAACATTATGTTGAAAACAATGAATTAAAATCAACACACTTTGCTTAAATTTCACTAAATATATTAAAAACTGTACATATGTTTCGGGTGGTTAACCCATTATCAAGAGTATACAATGTTATTCTGTATAAAGGGTTAACTACCCCAAACACATGTAGAGTTTTTAATATATTTAGTGAAACTTAAGCCAACTGTTTTAATTTCAATTTATTATTATTTTTTTAATAATCATACTATTTTGGTAGTGGTATTATAATATTATAAACTGGGATTGAATTTGGTGAAACATTATGTTCAAAACAATAAATTAAAATTAGCACACGTGGCTTGAGTTTCACTAAATATATTGAAAACTTTACATATGTTTCGAGTGGTTAACCCATTACCGAGAGTATACAATGTAACTCTGGATAAAGAGTTAATCACTTGAAATATGTGTAGAGTTTTTGAATATATTTAGTGAAACATAAGTCCAGTGTTTTAATTTTAAATTTATTGTTATTTTTCAATAATAATTATAGAACAAGAAATAAAATTGGTAGTACAAAAGTTTAATTTTTGTACTTCAAAATTTCAAATCAATTTTAAATGAAAGAGTTTGTGATATGAATCACAACTGACAAAATGAAATATAATAATTATAGGAATAAAAACAAACTGAAATGCTGACCAGACTTATACATACATATAAATTTAAACACACAAATATATATACATTCACATATTAACACTTATACACACATAATTATTTGAGTGAATATGAATTCTGTATCAAGGAAACTTGCCTATCAGTAACAGAATAGTTGAAAATATCCACCTTAGCTACCAAATATTACATTTTTCACACATCGTGTGCAATGGAGAAAATTTTAGAACATTCGTTCTAGCTGCAGAAAGGTAGAACGGGAATGCGCTTCTGAAGAAACTCTTGGAACAATAATATTAAGATTTTGCAATTATTCCTGACATTTCACTTTATTGTTAATTATTTTATGCAAGAAGATTATTGCATGGCATTTCCTCCGCGCACTGAGTGTGTGTGTCCACATTATGACTACTTGTAAGCGTTTCATGTTTTACCTATGCCTATAGGTGGATATATTCCATCAATTCTGAAGCTCAAAAGTTTCAGGAACTTTCGTTGTATAGACTCCAGTTGATCAATGTGTAACTGATAACCAGGATTCCAGACTGTTGATCCGTATTCCAGTTTAGATCTTACGAAAGCACAATACAAAGTTTTCAGAGTTGATATATTGTTAAAATATATTAACTCTGTTGTTTATGTGAAAAATTGAGAAGGTAACCCATTTTTTGCAATATATAGAATGAAAAGAATTTTTTATATTAAATTAAATTAAACTCTTGGCTTAATGTTTCACGATTATATTTAACAATATGAATTTGTCAACATGTTTCGAGCGTGAGCTCATTTTCAAGACTAAAATACAGTAAGGAACGAACAACAAATTTATATCTATACAATGGATGTAAGGAGGGGGATAATTGAAAATCTAAGTGTTCATTTACGATGTCTTCTTTTTTCTTCCAAGAACTGCATATTTCAATTGCCTCTAAAAAGTCTAAACGTTTCCCTTCATTACCTTCGTCTAAGCACTTGGTTTTGTCAAAGTCTATAAAGTGATTAGAGTTAATACAATGTTCTGAGAATCCAGTTTTATTAACATTGTACAAAATCGATTTTTTATGTTCGTCAACCCGAGTTTTTATTTTTCTATCTGTTTGGCCGATATAAAACGCTGGACATTCATTACAAAAAATTTCATAAATCCCGCTTTTGTCTTCAACATTTATCTTTTCTTTATTATTCACTAAAAGTGACTTAATATTTCTTTTGTTAGTACAAATTGTTTTTATTTCTTTTTTCTTTAATCTTTCGCAAATTTTTTCGCTGAGTTGAGGAATGAAATTAATAAAAGGATATTTTTGTTAGCTTTTCATAATTTGAGATGGATAAATTGAATTTAAAAGAATTTTCCCTTGCTTTTTTCTTATAAGATTATGTATTATGTTTTTATCATAACCGTTATTATTTGCTAGAAGTTTCAAAGTTTTCTTCTCTTTGTTAAAATTTTCATCGAAGAGCGGGATGGACAAAAGTCTATGTATAAAAGAATAAAAAGAGCTAACTTTAATATTTAGTGGTTGACTACTATCTTTAGGAATTAAGGTATCTGTGCATGTACATGCACAGGAATAAAAACTCGGGTTGACGAACATAAAAGATCGATTTTGTACAATGTTAATAAAACTGGATTCTCAGAACATTGTATTAACTCTAATCACTTTATAGACTTGGAGAAAACCAAGTGCTTAGGCGCAGGTAATAAAGGGAAACGTTTAGACCTTTTAGAGGCAATTGAAATATGCAGTTCCTGGAAGAAAAAAGAAGACATCGTAAACGAACACTTAGATTTTCAATTATCCCCCCTCCTTACATCCATTGTATAGATATAAATTTGTTATTCGTTCCTTACTGTATTTTAGTCTTGAAAATGAGCTCACGCTCGAAACATGTTGACCAATTCATATTGTTAAATATAATCGTGAAACATTAAGCCAAGAGTTTAATTTAATTTTATATTTAATTATGTTTCATTAAGAGTTAAGCGAGAATTCAATCTCAGTCATTAACGAGCATTTTACCTAGAAATTGTGTTATGAATGTTATCACAGTATTGTATTCCCCAGGTGAGAATATTTGACATTTCCCTGTTATTTCAACTAGGTGCTGAAGAGTTGAAGACCCTCACTGTTGGGCCTTCAAATTAAATAATCATGGATTGCAAAAACTTGGTCTTAGATACACTTACTTTCGTTTCAGGAAACCTTATACGGAATAAATGTTCTTATTTTTAAGTATGTAGAGATTAAAATTGGTTATACAGTTGTCATGATACCTAAAAAGACCAAAACACGTGTCAATTATTTCTTCGATTAATTCTCTATGTTCATAATAAACTAAATTTCTGAAATTGATGAACAGTTGAACTTATTATTGTACAAAATGGCAAAGAAGAGACCTATTTTCTAGATTCACACACTCTCTTTCAACAATTGAAACGGTAAGTCACAATTTTTAAATAAAGATGCCATTCCGTAGAAGTCTTCCTAAGCATATCAAAAATTGATCTCGTATGTCCAATTTAACAAATAGATTATCATCTAGTAATGGCTTTCAAACTTCAATTATTCTTTGATATAAAAATGAAGTCTCTGAAAACTGCAATTGCGGGTGATTAATTACTTCCCCTAGGATGTTTCAGCCCGTCCTCCCCTAAGCACTAGGTCGTGTAATTGGAGGGCAATCAGTTTCCAAAGTTCCTGGTAAATATATAACCGTTCATTTCCAGTAAAACGACTAAGTGGAAAACAAAATTGCGAATCATGCCTGTGAATTGTTTGCGTGTTTAATCTTTTGTAACGATCGTCATTTGGTCTGAGTAACTCTAATGATTTTTAAAACAAGTTTCATGTTGGTTTCGCTTTACGTTCACATGTTTAGCAGCCATTAACTTTTTTCCGTATGTTATCTATTTCGAACTATTGTAATGCGAGGGATAGTATGATGTTTACCTACGCCACAAAAAAATCGAACGTTTATATGAGTTTTGAAATTATTAATTAGTCAGGTCGATAGTGAAAATTGTATCCATTTAGATATAGTGATGTATTGTATTTTCCATGAGTCATTTATATGGCAGCTTATCTTTATAAAGGAAATTGTTTTTTTTTCATTTAACAGTCATCATATCGAAACCTACATTTCAAAGTTGGTTTTTTTAGCATATATTTATAGTATAATCTAAATAGAAAGATAAAAAGATATTTTTGATGCAATTCAAACTGTTCAGCATATATACAAAAGGAGTTCAAATTAGAAAAAACATAAAGTAAAAGTTTAAATGAAATAGGTAATTAAATATCCAGAACATAATCTCTCAAAAATTTATCAATCCTGTCATAAATTATCACATATTGAATGGTTTTCAATATTTTATTATATTAGTTTTCAACTTGTTTTTACATATCAGATGCTTTTTTATTTTATTTTTAGTTATCTGGTTATAGTTCAATACTATTTCAATTTATTTTAATTTAATTTTTTCGTTATATATATTCGGTTATAATCCCTTTTTTGTTTTTTCTCGTTCATTTTTCTTATTTATTATTATTTGTGTACAATTTGTAATTTTTTCTCTGTAATTGGATGTATATCTGTTGGGAATAAATGTATTATTATTATTAATATATTTTTTTACGCTCTTTTAGAGTTAAAACCATTCAACATGTTTCTTAAATTTGACTTGATCAGTATTTCTCATTTGAAGAGGTAACTTGTTATAAAATTCAAATCAATAGAAATTCTTAATATTCTTTGATTTCTTCAGTCTGTACCAGGCTGCACGTAGATCTTGTTCATTTCTCGTGTCATATTTGTGAAAATCTGAATTTGATCTAAAATTGATGTTTCACTAATCGATTGGGCAGATACTTGATGAAAATCTAAATACACAATTTAAATGAAACAAAATATTTTTTTGATTTTCACTCATCGAGATGGCCATCCGAAATGCTAACAACCTAATTGAGAAGAATCCCGAAAAAATCTCAAATTTTCGAGAACTTGAAGTGCGAATGCAGAGACATAAACGTGGACAGGACTTTACTAATTATCTGGGGATTCACTGTTATAATACCGAAAACTCTTCTGAAAAATAGAGAACTAGGACTAGCGAACAATTCTATAAGGAATTACAGAAATCGGTGCTGCTTGGACAGCAAGGTCTGTCATGAAGTTTCTAGGACATAACGGAAATCAACACCCCGAAAGTTGAAGCCATGGGGACCGCCACCACAGGCCTGAGTACTTGGGAGGACCCCACAGAGCTTAATCCCTCTGACATAATTCCTTTGTGAGGGAGTGTGAAAGACGTAAAGGTTTCTTAACAGGTATTCAACCTATTATTCGCAACAGGTAAAATAATATAATGTTTAACAAGAAGTAACAAAGTATATAAAATTGGGAGAAATATAACAAAGATCCAAATCTAATCCAGAAAAACTAAAGAGTAACTAAAAAAACTCCATAAACCAAATGAGGAATTGTATTAGCCAGTTGGTTCTTCGAGTCTGTAAGTGGAATAATTCTGAAGTACGAGAATTTTGCCTAGGAACACAAAAAGTTTCGAAAAGTACAGGAGAGGACGACAATCAAAACTGTTGTGCACTAATTGATACAAAAATTTCAGTGATAAAGTTTCTGTCTTGCCCTGCAATGAGATTAAACTAAATAGACTCAATAATTCGTCATGAATTACTCCTTTTTGTGGATAAAATTAAACTGAATGAAATCAATAATTCGTCATGACTGACTTCTCTCTGTGGATAAACTTTATCCTCCCATCAAACTAAGAATTTCAAGAACCTTCTCTGAATGGACTCAAGATGTCGTTGATGGCAAGTATAAATAGAATGCCAGATCATGCTGCCGTACTCCTACTTGCTACGAATTAGGGCATTACATAGTCTTAGCAATGTTGAGGAATTATTGAAATACTTGCCATTGCGTATAACGAATCCATATATTTTCTTGTAGATGGCATAAGTTTGATGATGTATGGATTGGAGCAAATTTTCTCATCGAATACTATACCAATTCTATCTTTATCCTATCAGAACAAGAAAGAACCAGACCACCGACGCTTTGATCAGTTGAATAGTCCTTCTTTACTTCTTGTGAAGGAGACAAAATTACACTTTAACACATTCAAACTCAAAATAATGTATTCGTAAATATAAAAGTAAGGTAAAGTCTTATTCACAGTCTTGAAATCTCCAAGTTGTGAAAATCTGCAGCAGAATCGATAGTCTTGATTGCCTAATAATCATATACACCCCTTTGAAGACGAAAAATACAAATAGCTCTACAGCAGAGCAGTCCTATAGAGGTACAGCATATCTTACGTGTGACTTAATTAACCCAATGTTATATAAGTTTCATGAAAATTCAAGTCGATGGCCAGCCTTGTAATAGCATTTATGTACTTCATTTAAAGTAATTTTTAATAACCAATGTATTAGCTATTCAAGTTCTGAGTTCATATTCGTTTTGTCAGTAAAAATAATCAACCTAACATAAATTCTATAAAAGAACGCTATTAGAATGCTGGTCTGAATAACGAATTCTTAGAAAAAACGTTTTACTTAGGATGTTTTGTGCTAAAAATCAACGAGTATGACCTCAGATTTCTCGTTTCGAACACATATCATTTTTTCAATTGAAACTTGAGTTCATATTCGTTTTTTAAGCACAAAATAAGTAAGTAACATACATTTCTCGAAATATCATGGGGTTAGCTAGGGTAATAATCGGTTTATTTCTAGTTGAAAATACGAACAAAGCTATTAAAACAGAGCTAATATACGAGATATGTATCCAACAAAAATATATATATTAGAATCATATGTTATGTTGAATTTTGTCATGAATAAACTCTAAATTTCATACATTTTCGTATAAGATATGATATAAAAGTAACAATTGCTTTCACAAGTTTCAAATTGTTCATCTTCTATTCATTAAATACCAGTTCAACAATACTGGATTCTACGAATCCCTAGACATTATACCGTCATGTTGAAAATCCTTTATATTGGCAACAAAAAGCTGTATCTAGTCAGGACCAGCGTTCAAAACTGGGAGGAATTCAAATCAACAATAACAAAAGCCTATTGTAATTCTTCGTGATGTATAAATATGTCAACCTGTTTCATCAAGAATAATGACTGCAATTTCTGTTAGTCTATTATTGTTTTGCAGTATATCCATCAATAATAAATAAATGAATTAATGCAAACGACTATTTCATTTGAAATTTTCGTTTTAGCAATATCCTTGAAGCTCATCATTAACTATCTTAGTCTGCGTGAGATCTAATTTTGAAATTAATTTTATTAATAGACATAGCAACCATCATTCATCTTTATTAATTACTCCCGTAAGTGAATACATCAATTTATGTATGAATAAATAACAGACATCATTTACATTGTTTATGATCAATGAACTGAAATTATTGACGAAAATTCGAATATGTTTTTTCAAGCCGATTGATAATTTGGAAACTTCCAAATGTCAAAAATTACCTACTTAATTTCATTGTTATTGATTTATTACTTCCTTCCTACAAGCTTTTTATCTTTTATAGTCTCAAATTCATTACCGCAAAATAATTTAACAGCATCTGTATCAGAAGAAAACTTTGCCAAACACAATCTTTAATAAAATCTACAGAAAATGATACTCAAGAATGTTTGAGGATTGAAAATAAATTTCTACAATGTTTCTATCATTCTCGCGAATCAGGTAGTTTTGATCTCTTGCATCTATAGTTTGAATTTTAGGTAGATGACTTCGTATGAGACAAAATCCAATCATTCTTCTTTTGAATGACCTTTTATTTCCGCCTCTTCATTAGTCATGGCTCGTCTTGCATGTCTTTCTGTCGGCATTTCCTCAAAGGGACCCAGCTATCTGACACTTTGTACCATTACCAATTGATAAGGCCATAAACTTTCTTGTATCTCCTTGTTATATCTTCTTTTCCATTGTCCGACTTCTGTTTTTATATGTCCTAAACTGACTTTTAGTATTTGTCTTTCGAGAACTTTTATAGTTACTTTTAGTTCTTTCTTTTTCGCTATTACCGAGGTTTTACATCCATTCAAAACCTTAGGCCTGATTATCGTCTTACATAATCTCACCTCCACTTCTTCACCTAGTGAATTATTAAAGTTTTGTTCTGGTCTCCGTCTTTTTGTTATCATTTTTAGTATTCATAGACTTCTTTGTTCGTAATCCTTATTATGTATCCCTGACATTCTATTTATCTTCTCGATATTCTGTGCCCAATTGTTCTCTATAAATTCAGATTTATCTACAATTCTCTGTACCTAGAGATTGCATTGAAACACTTTGTCTCAATACAATCCGTAGTTTTGACCCCATTCATTTCAAAACCAACTCTTCTTGCAGTTATTTCTAGCGTTCACAATACGTTCGAATTTTTTTAATATATATATATATATATATATATATATATATATATATATATATATATATATATATATATATATATATCATAATTGTCATAAAAATCTTAACAAAACAAGAAGGGTCAATGAATACATTAATCCCTTATATGTACTTACTAATATTATCAAATTTTCAATGCTTTACTCAAGAATGTTCAGTGTACTCTCTATGGCGGCCAGCAATTTCGGAAAAAGGTTTTACCTTATAATTTGAAGAAGTATCTGAACTTCTGTAAAAAAGGGAGGAACAGTCGGTTGGACTTTTGATTCCTTTGTGGATAATCAAAATGTATTTGCGAACTACAAAATCAATTTGCTGACATTATCTCTTAATATGGAGACAATAAATTTTATATATATATATATATATATATATATATATATATATATATATATATATCATATTTTTATTCACTGTATGTAGTAGTAAATTATTATGTATTTAACTTGAGGCTGAAAAATTACATACTTTATTATTTCATTAAAAACTTTGAAATGGTGCTCACACTGATTTTATCATTAGAATTATCTTAAACAAAATAATAAATGATATGATAAAATACAACAATAATAATATAATAATCTGGAAAGATCTACTTCAGCATTCTCTCAAGTAGAATATTTACCTTTTTTATAATGGAACCCTTTAAAAAGTTGAAGAACTTTCTTGTAACACATTTTATTGAAAAACAAAATGAAATTTTTTTCATATAATGAAATTCTTATTCTGCCAAAGTAGTACGTAAACATTTCCATTTTCCTCTAAAACACTGCTTATTCTTTACTTGTACATATGAGTTTATTTTCGTTTAATTATAAAACGTTACATTATAACGAATTTAAACTAAACGATTAATAATTTGAACTCGCGTACAGGAAATGCATGAATGGTAATATGATCTGAATAATTACCATTGACTCCTGTCACAAAAAAACACTCGGTTAAATTCCAGAAGATATATCCGACATGGATGAAGCACAAGAATTGCCTCTCATAATTATGTTGTATTAAAAATTAATAAAACTCTTTCTCAGAAGATTTTTATGTAGTAATGAAAAATCTGAAATTATACACTTATTACAAAAAAATGTGAGGCTGGATTTTCTCCCAATTGAGGCAATTCTGCAATGGATTGATTGACTTTAAAAAATATTTATTGTTTTGATTTATATTTCTATTCGTATCTATTTATCTGTAGCAAATAGAATTGGAACAAATTTTGTTTGCTATTATGTTAGCCAATGGCATTTTCTACTTTTTTTTGTTTCACAAGTACAACTATCCACAATTATTATCTTTTTATGGTTAATTCCCAATCATGCAATACTGATAACTAATAACAGTATCTTTTAATCAATCCTCTTGAAATATATCAATATATTCTTAAAGCATTGATCAAAATATATTTGAATATCTTCTGACATATGATCTATATAGTTTGTATTATTTTATTTTCTATATTTGCTCATCTCATTTTATTATTATTATATTAACCAGATTGAATTATATGGACGTATTTTTCTTGATAATAATAAATGAAATTTATTGGGAAACATTCTTTTCATTGTCAAATTACATTCATCCAATTGATGCAATAAATAATTACAACTAAGAAGAATGCTCACACAAGGACTGAACTCAGTTTACAGGCTGATCTTCCATTTAGTTCTCGAACAGAAATATTATTTCAAGAAAAAATATTGGTTTTGTTTATATTCACAATAATAAAGAAATACAACAATAATGAAAAGAAGAGAAAAAAATTACCTCAGAAATATTGAACATTTGAGACAATTTCACATGGTGAAAAGCTCATTCGTGGTAAACAAATAAAGAAATCAGTAAAAATTGATTGATACATTATTGCCTATATTCGAATCTATATACTTTGCCACACTATAGTATGCACTTGTTAACATCACTGACTTAACTCTCTTCTTGAACAAATGAGCTTCCAGTAATTTCTGACTGTATTTCAACCATTTGACTGTAAATGGTTGAAGATTTTAATACTCTTATAATAACATGAGTTCAAATTTAGGTGTTTTATGCTTAGGAATAAATAGCACATCACTGTTCCTTGTTGAATACTCATGATTATTATTCGATTTAATAAACTTCATTTTCTTTAACATATATTGAACATTTATAAATATATAAACAAAATAGGGTAAGTATGTAATCATTAATGAGGATAGATAGGTTTACAAGATGTTCGTTGATGAAAATTTAATATTAATCGAAGTATTCCTTTCTGTGTTATAAATACCATATTTATTTCTGTAGAGCAGCCACAGCAAAATATTATAATTTAGATGACTGTATACAAGACTGTAATACACATTCATAACACAGTTTCTAGGTACAATGTTCTTAATTCTGTAGATTGCAAAAAATGAGTTACTCAATTTTTACATAAAACATGAATGTGTGTTGTCCATCTCGAATTTCTGTCTACATATATTGCAAGAAACTTTTATGATATAGTGTTGTCCCCATATTTAACATCCAAGGTACTGATTCCATTGCCCTTCAGACAAAAATGACAACATACAGTTTTGTCATCGTTCACCATCAGATTGTTCATTCGACACCAATTAACCAACTCCCTCACAATGCATTCACATGCCTCCAGACGTTCTTCAGGGGTCCTGCTAGATACAACTACCGGTGAATCAACGGCAAATAGTGTCACAAAAAATTGGGATAACTTCGCAGGCAGATCGTTCATAAACAATATGAATAGAAGAGGTCCGAGTACAGACCCTTGCAGCAATTGTAAATCTATAATATAAAAATGAATCGCAAAATGTGTTGGTAAGCGCATAACTCAACAACGCCTGGAAGAATTTTTTAAATATTCCTTGAACTCCAAGGATGGTTTTTACGGCGAGAACAATTCGAATACTTTCGGGAAAACCATAAAAACAGTCCATTTCTTTTTCCCTTACAAACGTTTTCTAACTAAAATAGAGAGTCAACGGCTGGACCGATTTTACTATGTTTTTTGTTCAGTTTGTTATTGTCAGGGAAAAAATTTAAAAAATCACGTGTAAAATTAGAAAATTTAAGAATACTTTATTAATAATGTGGGTAAGAAATAATTATTACTTCTCTAAAAGAGGATGTAAAAAAATTGAGTATCCCAGCACACATTTCGGTTAGTTCAGAGCTATGACTAATATCAAAACTTCAATTTAATTTAAAATTTTGGTAAGTTTGAATAGACTAACATACACGTTACTAACATTGCACGTGGTATGTTTGATTATAAAGAAGAATACATAGTTTTCTTAAATTTACAGTTGAAGTTTCGTTTTTAAAAATGCCAGCTATAAGATGTACAAACTTAAGTCGCAGAGCTCGCATTGCAGCAAGTCAGAGATATAAAAGAGCAAGTCAAACTGACGAGCAACGCGAAGCTCGGAATGAAGATGAACGGGGAATCGATGGAATCGAAATAAACAATATGAAAAGGTTACGTTTAACTCCTATCGACCTGCATTCAATTATAACGTTGAAAATATTACAGTTCACAGAAAATCGTTGCTATTGGACCAATGAAAGTTTTGTGTGAATATCGCAAGTCAAAGTTTAATTGTTATTGATAAGAAAATACTACCAATGATGCGACAAAATATTTTCAATTCAGATAGACGCTAATGGTGCAGCAACCAGCCACTATATTCATTGGTTTCCGGGAATGGACTAAATTCTGAACATTTTTTCACTTATATCCAACAAATATCTCATATAATTAATGATGAGATATATGGGACAAGTACTTGCTACGAAATTAGAACATGTCGTTGAACTATAGAAGGGACAGGCTAATCACTTTCAATAATACATCAAACGTGTTAATATAGGAATTTTTCGATAATTCGACTGATTTGAAATAACAGGAAGTGTTGCAGTCCCTTCGTAAGTGAGTAAGTCCCTGGCTCCACACGGGATAAATATTAAAAACAAGATACTGTAGCAAAAAAATTAAAGATGTATTTCCGGCTTTTTGAAAAATATTCAGATAATAATAAATTGGCGTACAAAGTTCGCCGGGTCAGCCAGTATATAATATATCCTGGGGGTCGCGAGACTACTGAAAGGGGGTCGCAAAAATCTGATACTTTTCAATCATTATAAATAAAATTTTAAAATTAGTATACACACTACGTACATATAGTTTTATGTTTTCTTATGAAAAATTGTTACAAAAGTTTATTTTTTCTATTGAATAAATATATATATATATATATATATATATATATATATATATATATATATTTATTCTATATATATATATATATATATATATATATATATATATATATATATATATATATATATATATATATATATATATATATATATATATATATATATATATATTAATAATTGATGAGGCCGATACTTGATGTGAATCGATAAACATAATAAAACAATTGTTAAACTGATTTACACATACATTAAAAATAATACTGCATGACGTACGTTTCGATGAGATTCACCTTTTTCAAATGCTACGTGCAAACTAATGTCTATATATATATATATATATATATATATATATATATATATATATATATATATATATATATATATATATATATATATATATATATATATATATATATATATATATATATATATATATATATATATATATATATATATATATATATATATATAGTTTAATGTCATTCTATTTATTGTGTTTTATTACGACCGATATCCCGTCAACGTTTCCAATTATATATATATATATATATATATATATATATATATATATATATATATATATATATATATATATATATATATATATATATATATATATATATATATATATATATATATATATATATATATATGTGAAATGAATGGGTACGTATTCTTTAATCCTTATTTTATTTACATTGTAAAATAATGCGATATTACATCTACGTCTACGGTTAATATATATTTCATTATATGGAGGAGGGGGTCGTTTAAAATTTCCTAAGCTTGAAGGGGGTCGCTATATAAAAAAGTTTAAGAAAATATATGCAATATGTAAAACTTTGTACATTTGAAGTGAATAAAACTTATAATTATTATTATTATATGCACATATGCCTCGGGTCACCAACTTATTATCAAGAGTTTAATACAACTAGTTTCCATACAGTATAAACTCATTTAAAAATGAGAAATTAGCTTCAATTGAGAAGAAGTGTACGTTGTCGATGTAATTGTTAAATTAACGATATAATATATCCTCAAACATTTATCGATTATACAACACGATATTATTTCACGTTGAAATTATCAATTTCTCAACAGTAGGAGGCAATAAATGCCTTGAGAGAGTAAGCTGATCGATGTAATAAACAAGAGGAGCCTGAATTGCCTATCATTAATTTTACCAAACTACCAAATTCATTTCGTGAATAAAGCTTGTAATTTTATCCTTGATCATTAATTCAAAGACGTATAAACGGAAATTTCGGGCCGATTGAAAACGAATTGGAAAATAAATATTACTTTCAAAGCCAAATTAGGTACCTGTATCAAGACAATTAAAATTATTAATTACTAGCATTTTTTCCCATTACGATTATTTCGACCTAATTTCAAATGGTTCTTTGAATAATAAAAACAAGGTTGTTTATTTGAAAATTGAATGAATGGCAATTGAGTTTATCGCATAACCGAATAGAATAATTAGTTTTCAGGAAATTAAAATTATTTTTAATTAATGAATCAAAGTAATTTATCGCAGTTGAGTTCCGCTGTAATCTAGAAATTTAGTAATTTAAATATGAAAATTGTTGATTAGGTACAGTTTTGTATATTGGATTGAAGTTGTGAACTATTTTTTCGAAATTTTAATCCAAACTCACTTTATACATTCTGTTGTTCAGTTAATAAGTGGTCTAGAAATTTGTGTTGTGAATCTGCTGAGATTTCACTGAAAATGAATACAAATATTTTGTTCTCTATTGTTTTATATATTTCATCTCCGATTGCTTGAAGAAATTGAATTGGCTTAATATGTACAACAAACGTAAATTGCATATTGCTTGTATGGGCAAAAGGTTCTAAACCGGAAAAGCCCTATAAAAGCAGTTCGCTTTTTATAATTTTAATATTTTAATTGCTAGTGCTAATGTTCTAATTTTCAGTTTATAATCTTTACTTCGATTTTATTGGTTTTTATTCCTAGCTATTTTACCCATATATTTTAATGTATTCGAATTTCTGTAAATGTATTTGGCATTCGGTTAGGTAGATCATCAAATCTAGACTTTTTTAATATTGTTATTAAAACGCCATATTCTTAACATTGACAAATTCAAGTAATCGACGAAAAAATGCACATTTCATGAAATGAACAAGGAATCTACAAGTTCACGCAATTGTCAAAATAATCCCCAATACATTTGTAATAGTCATCACAAGTTCTGGTCATTTGGGAAGTGTCCATTTTTCTTTCGTCCCAAAACAAGACTTTGTATTTATTAAAATATCCTTACTACACTCATACTTTTATTGTTCATTTTTTAGTGAAGTTGTTTATTAAAAATACTATTCATGATATACTGTATATTATTTATTTTTGTATTTCTAAGACGAGAATACTTTTGCTATAATACAGCCGGTGAGGCTTTTGAAAAATAATGAACTTATAAGCATTTTATTCATTCTCAAACTATCAACATCGCTTTCAAAATTGAAATTAGTAACTGGATAATTTCAGACATTCATAATTTGTTCCTCATTCTTCCCAGCGAGCTTCCCTAAATACTTTTTCTTCATTGATCATCAGTAGGTTCAAATTAATGTTTATTTGTCATTTATGTCCGTGTCTTCAATACAATCAAAACCTAAATCCCATTTGCAATCATTATGTCATATAATAATTGAATTGTTTGTTCATATTCGCGATTTGTTCCGTAAAAATTGGTAGCAATACTTTTTACAATTGCTTCATTAATGTCAGTGTCTTTGACCTTCAATTTCGCCGATAAATTACGATTCATCTGTTTCCGAGACAAATTGTCTTTCAGTTCATCTTCAATTGTCGATGATGGTTCACTCTGAGTAAGAGAAAACAAACTTTCAATACAGCTTTTTCAAAACTGACAAAAAATGACAATTCTGAGGAGCGATTTTGAAGAAGTATTTTCTTAAGACTGTTCATAAGTGTCCTAAGAAAAGGTATAAATAAGTTTCAAGTTAATAATTGATGAGGCCGATACTTGATGTAAATCGATAAACATAATAAAACAATTGTTAAACTGATTTACATATATATATTAAAAATAATGCTGCATGACGTACGTTTCGATGAGATTCACCTTTTTCAAATGCTACGTGCAGACTAATGACAATTTCTCGAATACATACAATATATAAACTTAAATACAGAGAAAACAGGTAGATAACAGGTGGAAGGGATGAATTCATACTGAACTACTATATAGTAAACTAAGTAATTTTGAAAAGATTGAGAAGGGGGCTTGAGGTATGATCGATTTGGCTATTCAAAAGGTTGCCAGAATATTTGTATTTATTAATTTGAAGTGATTCTAACAAATTAGGGCAAACAAGAGAATGAAGCTCAATTTGTTAGAAACACTTCAAATTAATAAATACAAATATTCTGGCAACCTTTTGAACAGCCAAATCGATCATACCTCAAGCCCCCTTCTCAATCTTTTCAAAATTACTTAGTTTACTATATAGTAGTTCAGTATGAATTGATCCCTTCTACCTGTTATCTACCTGTTTTCTCTGTATTTAAGTTTATATATTGTATGTATTCGAGAAATTGTCATTAGTCTGCACGTAGCATTTGAAAAAGGTACACATATATATTAAAAATAATGCTGCATGACGTACGTTTCGATGGGATTCACCTTTTTCAAATGCTACGTGCAGACTAATGACAATTTCTCGAATACATACAATATATAAACTTAAATACAGAGAAAACAGGTAGATAACAGGTGGAGGTGAACTACTATATAGTAAACTAAGTAATTTTGAAAAGATTGAGAAGGGGGCTTGAGGTATGATCGATTTGGCTGTTCAAAAGGTTGCTTGAATATTTGTATTTATTAATTTGAAGTGATTCTAACAAATTAGGGCAAAGAAGAAAATGAAGCTCAATTTGTTAGAATCACTTCAAATTAATAAATACAAATATTCTGGCAACCTTTTGAACAGCCTAATCGATCATACCTCAAGCCCCCTTCTCAATCTTTTCAAAATTACTTAGTTTACTATATAGTAGTTCAGTATGAATTGATCCCTTCTACCTGTTATCTACCTGTTTTCTCCCTGTATTTAAGTTTATATATTGTATGTATTCGAGAAATTGTCATTAGTCTGCACGTAGCATTTGAAAAAGGTGAATCTCATCGAAACGTACGTCATGCAGCATTATTTTTAATATATGTGTAAATCAGTTTAACAATTGTTTTATTAAAATTTCAAATTCACTACGTCTTGGAGAACATTTAAGTGTTGTTGATTTCTGTTTGAGTTACATAAAAGTGTACTAATTATATTAAACTTTAAAATCAAAGCGATGAAAATTTAATAGTTATAATAATTTCAGTCTCTTTCAACTTTAATTTTGAGATAAACCTTAGCAGTTATTGCACAAGCATTTCGGCCTGTATTCTACGAATTACGCGTGTTATGTTATCCTGTAAGGCTTCAATCGTATTCGGCTTGTCCACATACACTAACGACTTTACACAACCCCACAAGAAATAATCCAGAGGAGTCAAATCGCATGATCTTTGCGGGCAATTCACAGAGCCATTTCGAGAGATAAGCTCACCAAATTCATCCTTCAACATGTTCATTGTCCTGTGTGGCATGTGGCACAGTCTTGATGAAACCACATGTTAACCAAGTTCAAGTCGGCCAACTTGGGCAAAAAAAAGTTGTATATCATGGCTCGATATCGTTCGCCGTTGACGGTAACGTTTCTTCCACGATCGTCTCTGAAGAAAAATGGACCGATGATGCCACCGGCCCATAAACCACCAAACTGTCGTTGTTTCGGGATGCATCGGTCATTCTTGTATGGCATGTGGCTGTTCATCACTCCAGAATGCGAATTGTTTATTTAACATATTCGTTAAGCCAGAAATGAGCCTAATCGCAGAACACAATTTTTTGGTAGTAACAAACGATACACATTTTTCACAGAGCACGAATTTTGATAGTAAATTTCAAAAATTTGCAATCGTTGCTCGTTCGTAAGTCTTTCCATGCTGAAATGGTCTGCCAGTTTTCAATATACTCTGGTATATTTAAAACTTTTCACTTTGACAGATCATGTTTGAATGCCATTAGCAATCAATACCGCCAACCTGAAAAACTCAATTCTTGAAAAATCATATATATATATATATATATATATATATATATATATATATATATATATATATATATATATATATATATATATATATATATATATATATACCGATAACGAAGTAAATTTATATATTTTGAAAAACTCATTAGTCGTATTTCAACTTAGATTCTTTCTGTAACTCCCCTTTCATGAAAGCAATCGCTCATATCTAATCAATCAATTAGATTATCCATTCTTTGATCCTTTTTGGCCATTCAATTTACGGGCTAGCCAAGCGCTTCGAATGGATTTACTATGCCATCATTCATTATTTATGCAGGGAGGCTACAGTTATAGCAGAGTCAGCCTTGTGCCGCAGGCGGGAGTGAAAATCCTATGAATATTAGAGCGCAGTTGTGCTCTAATCAATTCCGCCGATATTTGTATGTAACCACGACTAGTTTGGTGGTATTATTTTAATGACAGTATATTCTGCACGTGGGAGGGATAATACTGATTCACAGATGACTTTCATTTCAATAATTCACCAATTAACAATTTGATGTCACCTCTAGGTATATACGTTTCAGTGACAATCAAACACAAAGCATACAAGTGAAAGGTGTTACATGCATAATAAACGTGACCAGACGTTCCGTTTTTCGGTTGTGTCCCGTTAGATAACTCCTAGACTCAAAAATGTTGCGTTTGTCGAAATAAAGCTTGAAGAATTGTGGTTTGTTTCACATCGTCGTCGGTAAACTTTGGCCAAGCTGTTTCCAAACTTTGTCATCTGCTATAGGTAGAGAGTGAACATTTATCGACAATGGAAGCTGAAAATATAATAAAAAAAATCAATAAAAAGACAATTTGGCACAGAAACAGACCAATCAGTTTCTTGAGTCACGGTTACTGACATTAATGAGAAAAATAAATGAATGCCCTATATGCAATGGCAAATATTTTAATAATTCCTCAACATTTATAAGACTATCTAATACTCTTATCCAGGGGTTCCCAAACTTTTTTTCACTACGCCCCCTCTTGTTAAAATGGAAACCATCCACGCCCCCCTTCACAGTAAATTTTATGGGCATGTGAAAAAACCAAGAATTACATTGAAAGTGAAATATGTTTTTTTAATAACACAAAGAACAACATCTGAAGAGTCAATTTGAAGACATACTGTTAGAGAAAAACATAGACAAAAAGAACATAATAAACTAGTAAACTAGTGAGATGTGATACACGAGGGTACACTTTGAAATATTTGATCCAATATGATGACTTGTCCATTTCGTCAAAGTCCTACTTGGCAGAGGAATCATGTTTTATCTCCAAACCTTCTTCTTGCAGTCCTTCTGGCAGAGAGTTATTGAATGGGTCTGTTGAAAGTCTGTAAATACCCTTGTCACAAGTGTCTGGAAAATATTTCCTGAACTCTTCAGTGAGGTTCTCGAAATAGTTTATTATTAGGCTTTTCATTTGGTATCCTTCAAAAACCTCCTTGAACTGTGGTTCATCTGAGATTGACATTATTTTGTCAGAATTTTAATAATTGCAGCGGTTTGCTGATATTTTTCGTCTCTAAAGCTGCAATTTCTCAATGTACATCTTGATAGCATCACGATGAATCACTATATTCAATTCTCCACCCTGCAGTTTTAAGTTAAGGTTGTTCAATGAGTCAAAGAAGTCTGACAAATAAGCCAATGACACCTGTGTACTTGGTTTCTGGAATTCTATGCTTAGCTCATTTTGCTTCAGATTTTCTAAGAAAGTGATTACTTCATCTCGGAGCTCAAATAATCAGGGCAACATGTTATTTTTGGATAGCCAGCATACTTCTGTTTGAAATAGCAGTGTTTTGTGGTCACTTCCTAAATCCTCACAAAGCGTTTTAAACAGTCGAGTATTTAATGCACGGTTTTTTATGTAGTTTACAACTTCAATACACTGTTTTAGGACAGCATTGAGTTCGTTTGAAGCGTTTTGGCTGCTAAAGCTTGACGATGTATGAAACAATGAATTCCAGTCACTTCAGAGCATTTTTCTCTTTCACCAATTGCACGAAGCCTGAGCGAGAACAAAGCGTTGAAATCTACAACGTAAAAACAGTTGAAAAATGTATTGATTTTATTTTTTGGAAATTTCTATTTTTAACTGGTCTTGTGCTCACGCCACCCCTGACATATCTTCCGAGACCTCCCAGTTTGGGAATCCTGCTCTAATCCGTAGCATAATCCGTAGCGTATGATCTGGCATCCTATTTATAATTGCCATCAACACCATTGAGGCCATTCAGACAAGGTTCTTGAAATTTTGAGTTTGTAGGGAGAATAGAGTTTATCGACAGAGGGCAGTCACCATTATGACGTGTTATTGAGTCGATTAAGTTTAATCTCAGTTCAAGGCAGGAGAGAAACTTTATCACCCAAATTTTTGTACAAATCACTGCACAATATTATTGATTGTCCTCCTCTCTTTTCCGCTTTGATACTTCCTGTTCTACCTAGAAACTCCAAGGACCAACTCCCTTATACATTTCCGCATTTGGTTTTTGGAGTCTACATTTTATACAGTTGCTAACAAATGTGACAATCACTTTGACTCCATAGAAGTTATTATTAGAAGTTATGTGAACAAAGGAAATTGACTAAAATGAATTGATTTAGACTGAGTTCTTTGTAGTATTTCATTCATTTTTATCATTCACTTCTCAGTTGTTTCCTTAGTTTTTTTAGATTCCATTGAGCTTTATCCTATATTTCTTTTCATTTCATTCATTTAGTTATTTTGTTATTAGTCAGCTTTATGTTATTATTTTCTTCAATTGGGGATTATACTTGTTGAGAATAAAGAACTTTAGGACAAAAGTCCCAATTATCAATATAGAACAAGCGTTTATTGTATGAGCAAATTCTAAAGCCAAATGTTTGGTCATACGGTACAAAATTATGAGTGCGTACCAACAGCTTCCAAATCATCTAACGATTCCAAATTAAAGTATACTGTGGAATATCACTGACGTCCCTTGGTTTGTTCGTAATAGTGACTTACATTGAAATCGGAAGATTCCCACTGTTGTGCAAAATATTACTCCGTATGTCACTTAACATGAAGAGGGGCTTCATTAGAATGTTAGCATCGAAGCGATTCATTCATTAGAAAATACGTACATCAAGAGAAGACGTAAAGAACAAAACCGTTTGAATTAGTTAAGCAAAAAGTGACTGCAAAGAGCAGTACCCGTTTTAGATGTTAAAATAGGATTAGAATATAAGAACTTGATGAGTTATCCTTAGTTTAAGTTAGATAGTGTTCAATTGATTCCATCCTAACCGATAGTCTGGGAATTGAAGTATTGAAGTTGAGGCGTGAACGGTTCGGCCTAACGTTTCTCTTCAAAATTTTGCACAATTTGATTGACTCACCATTTCTTCTCAGCAAAATAAATAAAGGGTGTTTTTTTTAGAGGTATAGAACTTGCAATAAAACAACGATTGACAAGAATTTTTTTTTATTCTAAAGATAATCTTGTGGCATTACATTTTAAATATGATTTCTGGCATATGACCGCCACGGATGGCTCGGATGTAGTCCAATCTGGACGTCCAATTTTCGATGACTTTTTCCAACATTTGTGGCCGTATATCGGCAATAACACGGCGAATATTGTCTTCCAAATGGTCAAGCGTTTGTGGCTTATCCGCATAGACCAATGACTTCACATAGCCCCACAGCAAATATAGCGGTGACCAATGACTACACAAAACGTGAAATTAGGCGGTCACCAAACGTGTCTTTCAATAAATCGATTGTGGCACGAGCTCTGTGACATGTTGCGCCGTCTTGTTGAAACCACAGCTCCTGGACATCATGGTTGTTCAATTCAGGAATGAAAAAGTTAGTAATCATGGCTCTATACCAATCACCATTGACTGTAACGTTTTGGCCATCATCGTTTTCGAAGAAATACGGACCAATGATTCCACCAGCCATAAAGCGCATCAAAGAGTCAGTTTTTCTGGATGTAACGGTGTTTTGACATACACTTGAGGATTATCTTCACTCTAAATGCGACAGTTTTGTTTGTTGACGTAGCCATTCAACCAGAAGTGCTCTTCATTGCTAAACAAAATTCGCTTATGAAAATAGGGAACAACGCCAATCTCGTTTTGGGCCCATTCGACACTATTTACTAAGCGTTGTTCAGGCGTGAGTCTATTCATGATGAATTGCCAAACCAAACTGAGAATAAATCACTTCTCAGCTGTTAAATCGGTCGCCATATTGAACAGTAATGCCAACTTAAAATTCTATACCTCTAAAAAAAACACCCGTTATTTCCGTACCAAGATCTGGTCTCAGGCCGAATAATACATTTTCTGTCACAGCAAATCAAATGTTATGTCACGTTCTCTTATCAACTGTATATTCAATATTTATGATGGGTGTTGCGGTCGATGTGATATCTATTTTGATTGGTATCAGTGATCTTGGCATGCCACTCAGACCAGCGCAATGGGAAGTGATATTTTCATGAATTTCTATTGTCTTCTTATGACTTAGTTATAAATAATATTTTAATTTTAGTTTGTTTCTTTTCTTTACTATATATTACTATTGCAATCGATTTTAATTTTATTTTTATTCAACAAATATATGTCGTTACTAAACGCTCAACTTCTGCTGACCATATGTAACTTTGCTATTAAATATTTACTATTGCAATTAGAAAATATTTTATTTTTAGATTGTTCCATCTGGTTATTGTTCAATACTATTTAAATGTATTTCAATTTAATTTTTTCGTTGTATATATTCGCTTATACTTACTATCGTTTTTTGTTATTTTTCTCGTTAATTTTTATCTCTTATTATTATTTGTGTACAGTTTGTTCTTTCTTCTCTGTAATTGGATGTATATATGTTGGGAATAAATGTATTATTATTATTATTATTATATTATTATGTTGAAATAAAATTGCTTATATGTCCACTGTGACCACTAAAATGCTTAGATTTGAGTATTTAATGATGAAAAAACCGGCAGATTTACGTGTTCTCAAAGCAATGGAATTGAACATATTCACACTTTTGATTTTCTCAGCAAGTTCTTTATTGCTGTATTATATAAATACGAAAAACGCCTTATTATATTCATGAACAAATAGCTGATAAAAATTAAATTATTCTGAAATTTGCGTCAACATTTCGATGAAAAATATTTCCTTTGAACTCATATCGTTTTGTTATAACCGAACGTGCCTTAATTTGAAAGTAATGTGGAAAACACGCGAACTAAAAAACTTGTTTTGATTATTCACCTGTCATTTACATTCTATTATTGAAAATAAATGGATAACTAGATGGTAATAATTCAACTTAGTTATTTCCATAGCCTGAAACCTTCATATCGTTTCCCTTTACTGACTAATGATGACAAATATTTTCTGTATATGGATGATTCAACATTCACCTGTCATTAGTGATATTTACTTCATTAGAGCAAATTATATTCAGCTATAATTAAGTCGTCCGAGGAAATTACCCTTCATTCTGGATGCTTGAGTCTGAATGAGAGAATAGGGGAGTAATCCGATGCTTTTCCCTAGTGACGTTGGTTCATAGACATGGGGAATTGCAGATGTTTTTCCCCTCATCTTTCTATACCTTTTTGAAAAGTCGATGGGTCTTCACCAGATCTTCGCAAACAGTTGCGTTGGCTTAGTAAACATTCAGAAAGTTTCTTAATATTTACTGAATGTTAATTACATCTGTATTATTCGATTAGTGTGTTAATGACATTACTGATTATTATTTTTATTAATTATTTATAATTATAATTAACCTCTTTGTTGAAAGAATTTTTATTGGATGTCACATAGAAAATACCGAATTCTATAATTTTTTCGAATGGGGAAATACTCAATATATAGATTTGTTTGGCAATTAATTGCGTTTATAAGGAGAATATTTTCTTGACTGTTTTGGATTTCTTTAAATTTTGAAAATTAATTGATTGCAGAATATAACAGATCAATTTTTCGTATTAAAATATGTTTTAATAGCAAATAAAGTTTGTACAATAAGAATTGACAATAAATGAAAAGCAAACAGTGATTCTGATAAAATGTGAAATGAAAAAACAATTTCATTTAGAGAGCATAAAATAATATATATACATATATATATATATATATATATATATATATATATATATATATATATATATATATATATATATATATATATATATATTGTTGTGTGTTTGTCACTAAAATTTGATATCATAGTGAATAAAGAACTGTTAAAATTTAAATACTCATTTCTCATTTAGGTTTCGCTAAAAATGATTTGTCAGGACTTCGATATGAATAATTTTCACTCAATTATTCGTTCGAAATAAACAATATTAATAATAGGTTACATGAATATCAATAATAATTTTAAATAATATTAAAATATGATTACATAACATTGCACATTTTTGTAGAGAAAAAAATATTAATGATAATCAAGGAAAATGAATATGAAAAATATTCACTAGCTCTGAATTGAATACTGGTAAAACAAAAAAGAGATAGTTAATCATGAAATTTCGTGTAGAATTCATGAAATTTCAGATCTTCTTGTGAATCTTGCGCCAGTAAAACTGTACTCTGTGTTCTTCAACAACGAAATCAGACTTCAATTATACTCTATCAGAATACTCTTCTTGAAAATATCTCAAAATTTTTGCGTTGGATTGGATTGGATTAGAATTCGAATGAAAACTTAATTTTATCAAGAAATTAGAAGAATGAATGAAACAAATCGGTATTAGAACACAGATACAATCTTAAATGAACAGATAAGTTATACCTACTAGTCCGCTCAGTGGTCGACCATAATTCATTCACTCTTCAGGTTTGAACTTCATTAAAACTCTATCATTCTTTCTTCATTATTTCTTTTATTTTTTCGAGCGATTTGTATTTCCAAATTATAGATGAATAAATAAATGGAACAATTTCAAAGTAATAATAATTTTTTTCCAATTGACATTCAAGAAAACAAAAAAGAATATAATCATTAGAGCCTATAGACCAAATAAACACACAGTTTAATCATAGAGTAAGTATGGTATGTATGTTCTTTGTCGTTAGCAGTGGTGTGTGCAATGTTTATATTAATTAAATCGATGAATCATCATAATCCAAACAAACTGAACCATCGTTTTAGTGGAAAAAATGCTTTATTCAATTCTATATAAACTTCATAAAAACATCGAGTGTGTCTCATTTCACATATCAATAAATAGATGGCAAAATTGAAATGGTAAAGGAAGTCATTGTTTTTCAGACTTACACACTCTTACTTATCAATTGTGATGTATGTTTCTCCATAATCCCATGATTACATCACTCCAACATAGTTTTATAAAGGGTCGTTCAACAATTACTAATCTAACATGTATCACTCAGTACATTGCTGAGGGTATTGACAATCGCAAACAGAAATTTGCGGCAGTCCGTGTATATCCATGTGATATGACATGGACATTTCTAAAGCGTTCGACAGGTTTAACCACGGTATTCTGTTGAATAAACTATGCACTTTCGGGCTTTCGAAATCCCTCATCGAACTGTTCGAATCTTACTTGATAGACAGAAAGCAAGACGTTTTTAGCAGAATGTATAAATCAATTGAATGCCGTGCTTTATCTGGAGTGCCCCAAGGTTCCATCCTTGGTCCGTTGCCTTTTACAATGTTCATCAACAATATAATCGATGACGTAGATGTTGAGGGTTTATTGTTTGCAGATGACTTCAAGATTTTTCATAATATCAAGCTTCTTCGATCTGCATAATCTCTCTCTCATATAGACGTACACAATCATGTATGTATATTCACGCATATACTTGTAAGTTTGTATATGTGTTAATATGTATATGTATTAATATGATCACTTGATGTAAATGATATTATTGTAAACTGATTTACACATATATGACATGTATGTATATTCAAGCATATACTTGTGAGTTTGTATATGTGTTAATATGTATATGTTTAGGTGTAAGTTTATATGTATTTGTTTGTATAAGTTCAGTCAGCATTCAAGTTTTTCAAATTGTATTTTATTTTACAATTATGATTGCATATCACAAACTCCTGCTTTTACAATTGAACTTTTGAATATGAAAGTACAAAATTGAAACTTTTGTACTTCCAATTCTAGTATCTGTTGTCTTTCCTGTTTCGTGATTAGGACCTGTCCTGTAAAACAGTGTATGTTAAATTAATGAATACATAAGTAAATAACAATAGTTTTTCGTAATGATATACGTCTCAATTCTTCAATAAAATTGTGTGAATATGAATAAAGTAGAAAACAGTATTTTCGTTACCTATATTTCAATTTTGAAATGGATTATACATTAAGTAGCATAGAAAACATTAAAAAATAGAGATACTTTATCGCAAATCGTTTTGGGCTGAAGTCAGAGCTCGTATCTGCGTATACTGTCCGATATCGATAAGAAGAAGACTTATTTGTATTTGTAGATTCAATAATTTTGATAACAATGCAATTGTACAAGTTTATTATCATCTTTTTTTTTTTATTTTATAGTGTTGGCGTTTACTTGATGTAAATCCATTATAATTGAATATAACTTAAATTCAAACACTTGAACTTATGATTCACACTTTAATGAAGAAGTCGTTTGTAACGACGAAACGCGTCATGCTATGTAGTCAATAAAGTGTAAATCATAAGTTCAAGTGTTTGAATTTAAGTTATATTCAATTTATTATCATCGTTTGAAAAAGCTACTATCGAAACTAGGCAATAGTAATGTTAACACAAGTGGAAATTATTCTACTATTGTATTCAATTCTTATAACTGTTTTCCAGGATTTATTGAATTCTAACCTTTAAAATCATTTGAGAACAAGTTTGGTGTATCTAATAGTTGTAGTAAAAATTCTGAAACGACTTCCTACGTAATCCGTAATAAAAATGAAAGAAGTATAAGGCTGTATAAAAAGTTTGTCATGTTCAGAAATGGCAATTTAACCTTAATTGGAAGAAACGCCGTTCTCGTAATGGCGTGAACTTAATAGCAAGTTTGAGAGATTGCAGAAGACAGAAAGCAGGACAGAATCACGCAGCGATAAGTTCGGTTCTATACTTCTTAATTGCCTTCGTTGAACAATGTAATATTATGGAGCTCTTGATTGTACTTCTGCTACAACGAATGAAAAATATGTTACTCTGCTTCACCAGGAGGCCGATCATTATGTGGAAATGTGTGGTAGTGTCTGAGATTTGGAAGTCGTCCAATTATCAGTAACGTCTGATTAATTGGAAATCAATAACGAACTCCCTGATGGTTTTTGGACTAATGAAATTGATGAATTCTTTCAACATAATAATAATAATAATAGTTAACATATTTCTGAGTAATGTGGAGTAGAAGAAAGGTTAACAATAATGAAAAAAATAAAAGTAGTCATAATCTATTAATGCATAGATACCAAAAAATCATTGCTCTCTCCAAAACAACGTAAGTTTTTACAACTGTTTGAAAATTAACAATTTATTCATTTTATTGACTTCAAAATGCTGTTGGTAAGTTAAACTCCGATTCCAAAATTTTATGGTAACTTATTCCTCACAACATTGATTTTGTATCAGGTACAGTCCTTTTTCATCACTGTTTGAATCATACGAGAAATTGCAAAATCTATTCTATTTCCGATTCAATTTTATTCAATTTCCGTAAATTTCGGTTAAGGCAGTTTTCGTCCTTAGTTGAATTATAGTGAGTTTTTGTTCTATTTATATCTATAAAATTGTAGTTTAGTAAAAGTGATCTGATGTTCGACTGACGTTGTCGTTTGGTAAGACAATTTTTTGTGTGCTTTAACTATTTTTACCGACATTTCTTCTAGTTTGTTTATGAAATTGTACGCGTCTTTCGAGAACAGGGTTTTATGAATTTTTGAATTCTCCAATCATAGTTTGTTTGTCGTTGAATTAATATTGTTTGAATTCTTTGATACTTCAATATTGATACAATATTTAAAACTACGAGAAGAATATTGGCTGTTTTAAAATTAATGCATTTCTCTATATTCGATTTCAATGAGGAAGAAAACTCTGTTTTCTAGATTTACACAATTCTAATCAACAATTGTTATGTACGTTTCCAAACCAAGATATCTTCTTAGGATGTAAGAAGCCGTTATAATGAAGAAATGTACGTTGCAATTGTCAAATAATGCAGTATTATTTCCCTACTGTTGGTTGAAATAGATTTATATCAAGTGAAGGCCTTCCTCATTCAAACAATTCATTGTTTGTAATGTCAAGTAGTGTTTTTGTAAATTTTAACACATAATTATTTAAATTTTATTCACCTAAACCTATATATATATATATATATATATATATATATATATATATATATATATATATATATATATATATATATATATATATATATATATATATATATATATATAACGGGTTTTTCAATAGATGCGCTTCAACTTTTTTCCGATAGGGGCGGCGAACGACGCCATGTTTTTCCTTGTTCTCTTGACATATGAAACTTCATTAGTATAATTTCATCATGGAACGCTACACACTTGAACAGCGATTGCAAATTGTGCAAATTTTTTATCAAAATAATCGTTCTGTTTCTGCTACTTTAAGAGCATTACGGCCATTTTACGGTCCATTTAACAAGCCAGCCCGTTCGACAATCGACCGTCTAGTGGCAAAATTTGAGTCTACGTTTTCGCTACATAATGTCCCGGTGCCCGTGAGAGCAAGAAGTGCTCGAAGTGATGAAAACATCGCAGCCGCCAGCGCTTCAGTTCAAGAAGACGCGAATGTGTCGCTCACACGACGTTCGCAACAATTGGGCCTTTCTGTGACGTCATTGTGGCGAATTTTGCGTAAAGATCTTGGCTTACATCCATATAAGATCAAGCTGACACAAGAACTAAAGCCGTTCGACCATTTGAAGCGACGCCGATTCGTGAATTGGGCTCAAGAGCAATTCGAAAATGATGCAGATTTTCACCGAAAAATCATCTTCAGCGATGTGGCTCACTTTTGGCTAAATGGATTTGTCAACAAGCAAAATATGCGTTACTGGGCAGGAAGCAACCCACACGTGGTTCATGAGGCACCGTTGCATCCCGAAAAAATCACTGTTTGGTGCGGATTACATGCCGGCGGCATCATTGGGCCATATTTTTTCGTCGACGATAACGATCGCCACGTTACTGTGAATGGAAATCGCTACCGCGATATGATAAACGATTTTTTTTTGCCGCAATTGGATGGAATGGACGTGGACGACATTTATTTTCAACAGGACGGGGCCACATGCCACACAGCACACTCTACAATCGCAATATTGAAAACTAAGTTTGATGAGCGTGTTATTTCGCGAAATGGACCGGTCGAGTGGCCGCCGCGCTCGTATGATTTAACACCTCTAGACTATTTTCTTTGGGGTTACTTGAAGTCATTGGTCTATGCCAATAAGCCGGCGACGTTGCAAGAGCTCAGAGTCAATATTGAACGCGAAATTGCTGGAATTTCGACCGATTTATGCGAAAAAGTTATATATATATATATATATATATATATATATATATATATATATATATATAATCTTTAAAAAGCAGTAGAGAAACATTTGTTTCAATATGCAATAATATTCCAGGTCTTCCTTAAACCTTTTTTATTGGGTTTCCCTACTGCAGAATCTGCCATATCTTTTCAACCCGTATCAACCGTATCTGGATCAAATATACCTACTAGTGTCTATGTATCTTACTAGTGAAGTAAGAGTCGATATTCAAAGACAGTCTTAATCAAACGGTGCTCCAGGAAGGCCTAATCCTTCGCAAAACCTTAAATAAGCTATTATTAATAAAGATTCACATGAACTTGTCATTGTTTAATTTACCAGAAGGGTACGCACCAAAAAAGTTTTAGAACCGCTGCTATAGACTAATGCTGCAACGCTTCATTGTGTTACTGTTCAAGAAACATTGCAGTAAGTATACTATTTATTTTAAAGAATGCTGTATACCATAAGGAAATGTCGCTTAGAATGTATTTATCAAAAGCCGTTCAGATATTGAAAATAGATTTCGTTTCAAACAACGCTTGAACTTTTATTTTTCCCACTGCGCAATGGATAACTTCATCTCGCATATTTCCGTTCACCAAGTGATGTGAATAGGGATGAAACGATACCATTAAGGTATCGATACTTTTACTGGATTCTGTATCGTCATTCAGTATCGATGCTTTAAAGTGATGTGAATATTAATTGAGATATCGATTGAAAAGTAACGATACTTATTCGTATCGAATCATTTATATTGAAAATCCCAACAAATGTTAACTAAATTAATTCATGAAAAAAATCTGTTTTGAAGTCCTATTCTCAACAGAAATAATACCCAAATACAGAAAATAATAACGTAAAGCAGAATAAGAGCAAATAACTGAATAAACGAAATGTAATTTAACAAAGAACTCAATCTAAACTAAATAAACTTTAAAAGTAACTAAGAACTAAATAATGAAATGAAATGAAATATGACAAAGAACTCAATCTAAATTAATACATTTTAGTCAATTTTCCTTGTTCACATAACTCTTAATAATAATTGCAATGGAGTCAAAGTGAATGTCACATTCATTAACATTAAACCAAATCGGGAATTATATTATAGAGTTGGTCCTTGGAGTTTCTAGATGGAATAATTCTGTGGTACGAAAATGTTGTCTAGAAACACGAAATTTCGAAGCAGACAAGAGAGGACAATAATCCATACTGTTGTGCTGTAGTTTCAACCAAAATTTGAGTGATAGAGTTTCCCTCTTTCCTGCAATGAAATAAAACTGAATCGACCCAATAATTCCTTATGATTGACTTCTCCCTGTGGATGAACTTTATCCTTCCTCCAAACTGAGTATTCTGAGAACCTTCTCTGAATGGCCTCCAGATGGGGTTGATAGCAAGTATAAATAAGATACCAGATCGTGCTGTCATACTCCAACTTGCTACTTGTTCCAATTAGGACATTAAATAGTCTCATGAATGTTGAGAATATATATTAAAATAAATAAGACAGGTATGGTGGTTCGGTCTAGAATACACATGAACCACATGCTCAATATAAAGAAAATTAAAAACACAAAAAAAACTACCTAAAAAACAAACTCAATAATTTTCCTTATGAAGAAATTACTTACATTTTTCTTTGAAAGCTTTCGCTTTGTAGCTTAGGAATACATTCGGAATACTATTCATTAAATTAACAATTGTATAGGAGAAAAAACGTTTAAATAGGCTTCTATAAAAGCAAGGAATAGTCAGCTTATGTCTGAACCTTTCAGTGAGGCAATGGATGTCTGAGCGAAACCTTATTTTACGATGTGAATGAGATGGCTTTTAAGTTACCAAGATTTTTTGATACAAACACAACATATGTAACTTTCTACGTTTCTCATTATTGAGCCAACCCAACTCTACCAATCTGTGTGAGACTCGGTCCGAACCCGTATATGAACCTAACGCAATAATTTTGAATTTTTTGAACTCTACTTGCATTGTACTTAGTTTGGAACAACTAGAAGTACACAAAATTCCCGTAATTTAACCGTGACAATACCAGGGCATCCGTCAGCGTCCTAAGTTGATTTCCGCCCAAAAAATCCCTACATCCACTTATCCCAATAGTCCCAGATTTTTCGCTTCATCAGATAATGCAATGGGTTTATCATTCTTATTCAACAAGATTCGATTCCTCACACTTGACCTCAAAGAATTCGCTCCGAAAAGCATAGCTACCGTCTTATCGAAGATTCAAAGATATTCACCATTTTCTGTGAACCACGGAAAACTTTTTGAATCTGAATTAATTTTTTCTATGCATCTTCTAGAGATTTTCTTGGATATTTCAAAAACATTTGCGTATCATCCACGTATAAATGAGCTTCACAGTACGAGAGACAATCCATCAATTGAAAAGGTACATGATGAAGAATAATGGGCCGAGAATTGACCTCTGCAGCACTCCGCAAGAAATATTTGTGACACTTGATCGATGAGCAGGTAAGAAACAAATTGTTAACGATTGCGTCAATAATTACTGAACAAGAGTATAGTTTGCTGATTAAAGCCAATATAATGAAATATAACAAGTAACAGATCGTCATTGGTCGTATGCCTTAAAATAATCAAGCAAAACAAGATTGCAAAGTTCGTTATTGTCGAGTGACCTCATGATATCATCAGTAATCTTCAACAAAGTAATAGTGCAACTATGATCCATTCTGAAACCTGACTGATTACAAGGTGAAATACTATATTTCTCTAAGTGGCACTTTACCTATGAAGCAACAAGTTTTTTGAAAATTTTCGACATTACATTGAGTATATGGTCTTGAATTTTATAATCCTTAGCAGTAGTTACTTTCAACCTTCCATGATTCGGGAAATACGCTCTTTTCTATGCAAAAATTGAATATATGACACCTATCTATAATATAAAAATGAATCGCAAAATGTGTTGGTAAGCGCATAACTCAAAAACCCCTGGACCAATTTTGCCAATTCTTTTTTAAAATGTTCGTTGAAGTCCAAGGATGGTTTTTATGAGAAAAATTCGAATTATTTCCGGGAAAATCCTAAAAACAGCATATTTATTTGTCCCATACAAAATTTTCTTACTAAAATGTAGAGTCAACGGCTGGACCGATTTCACTTTTTTTTTGTACTGTTTGTTATTGTCAGGGAAAAAATTTGAAAAATTGCGTATAAAATTAGAAATTTTAAGAATACTTAACTTAAAAAGTAAGAATGATTATTAATTCTCAAAAAGAGGATGTAAAAAACTGAATATCTGATCACACATTTCGATTAGTTCAGAGCTATAAAGACCAATATTAAAACTACAATTTTATATAAAATTTTGGTAAGTTTAAATAGACTAACATACACGTTACTAACATAGCACGTGGTATATTTGATTATAAAGAAGAAAACATAGTTTTCTTTAACTTATAGTTGAAATTTCGTCTTTAAAAATGCTAGCTATAAGATGTACAAACTTAGTCGCAGAACTCGCAATGCAGCAAGTCGGAGATATAAAAGAGCAAGTCAAACTGACGAGCACAGTGAAGCTCGGAATTAAATTGATCGAAATTAACAATATGAGAAGGTTGCGTTTAACTCCTATCGACCTGCATTCAATTATAACGTTGAAATAAATTACAGTTCAGAGCAAATCATTGCTACTGGACCAATGAACGTTGTGTGTCAATATTGCAAGGCAAAGTTTAATTGTTATCGATAAGAACATACTACCAATGATGCGACAAAATATTGCGCGAAGAGTCAATTCAAATAGACGCTATTGGTACAGCCACCAGAGCCACTATATTCATTGGTTTTCGGGAATGGACTAAATTCTGAACATTTTTTGTCTTATATCCAGCAAATATCTCATATAATTAATGATGAGATATATGGAATGAGTACTTGCTACGAAATTAGGAACATGCTGTTCAACTATAGAACGGACAGGTTAATAATTTTCAATACACCAAACGTGGCTCCACACGGGATAAATATTAAAAACAAGATAGTGTAGCACAAATAGTAAAACATGTCTTTGCTGCTCTTTGAAAAATATTCCGATAAAAATAAATAGCGTTCAAAGTTCGCCGGGTCAGCTAGTATTTCAATATGAAAGGTGAACAGAGTAAAGTCATTTTAGCACTTATTTCGTCAGGTCCTACAGCACCGATTTTGTCGAGTTTAGGCAATGAGATCATTCAAAATCAGTTTAAGATAATTAAGCGTAAATTGAAAATGTGTATTTTAGATAATGAGATAGGTATTTAATTCAAAATTGTCTCTTCAGAATATGTGATTTATTGTACAGCTTCAGTTAATGAAAATTATAATTATAACTACTTAGTCGATACTAAATTTGAAAGTAACGATACCGAAAGTAATTTGTATCGAAAAAAAGTAACGAGTATGTACTTGTATCGTTTCATCCCTAGATGTGAATTACATTTTGCCATTTTACATCACGACAGTCGGTAGTTTCATAACTCCCATCTCGAAGGCACTGTTCAAGCGATAGCGAGGCAATATGGTCAGGTCCTTCACTTCGAAAAGCGGCAATAACCGTTTTCGAAGTTCATGCACGAATTTGTTTGTTTAGCGATACGTAATGTCCCCCTAGACCGAAGTTGTGTAAACTTCGCGACGTTGTAGGGGCCGAACTAGTACATAAATTCCCAAAGTAATAATTACCGCCGCGCTATCAATTTATTTGCGGTAGAGTTCAAAATGTGCCAGCAAGTTAATGACATCCCGTACTAATGATACGATCTCCCTGTGTCAGTTGTGCACCTGCTTGAAATATATTCCAGCTGAGCTTGGCAATCCGCCGTAGATTCTGAACGCCCCCCGAGCGGCAGTTTCGCCCGGTCTGGTGAAAATTGGATCGTTTTAAGAATTATATATTTTGAAACGTATAATTGTACCGCTTCAAACTTTGTATCAGTTTGTAGTTAAGAGATATGTTTTTAATATCACTTTTATGTAGCTCAAGAACACTTTCGATATTAATATAAATCACTCATCTTATTTCATCTGATTCAAAAATATATGGTTTCGTTATACGCAATGGCAAATATTTCAATCATTCCTCAACATTTATGAGACTATTTAATGCCCTAATCCGTAGCAAGTTTGAGTATGGCAGCATTATATCACAATCCTGTATTTATATAGGGTGTTTTTTAGAAGTATAGAACATTAAGTTGGCATTACTGTTGAAGATGGCGACCGATTTAACAGCTGAGAAGTGATTTATTCTCAGTTTGGTTTGGCAGTTCATCATGAATAGACTCACCCCTGAACAACGCTTGCAAATAGTGCAATTTTATTTCGAAAATAATGGTTCTGTGCGGAATACGTATCGCGCGAATTTTGTTTAGCGATGAAGCGCACTTCTGGTTGAATGGCTACGTCAACAAACAAAAGTGCCGCATTTGTAGTGAAGATAATCCTCAAGTGTATGTCAAAACACCGTTACATCCAGAAAAACTGACTGTTTGGTGCGCTTTATGGGCTGGTGGAATCATTGGTCCGTATTTCTTCAAAAGCGATGATGGCCAGAACGTTACAGTCAATGGTGATTGGTATAGAACCATGATTACTAACTTTTTCATTCCTGAATTGAACAACCATGATGTCCAGGAACTGTGGTTTCAACAAGACGGCGCAATATGTCGCACAGGTCGTACCACAATCGATTTATTGAAAGACACGTTTGGTGACCGCCTAATTTCACGTTTTGGACCTGTGAATTGGCCTCCAAGATCATGTGATTTAACACCGCTAGACTACTTTCTGTGGGGCTATGTAAAATCATTGGTCTATGCGGATAAGCCACAAACGCTTGACCATTTGTGAGACAATATTCGCCGTGTTATTGCCGATATACGACCACAAATGTTGGAAAACGTCATCGAAAATTGGACGTCCAGATTGGACTACTTCCGAGCCAGCCGTGGCGGTCATATGCCAGAAATCATATTTAAAATGTAATGCCACAAGATTATCTTTCCAATAAAAAAAATTTTTGACAATCGAATGATCCATCGTTGTTTTATTGCAATTTAAATGTCTATACCTCAAAACAAAACAGCAATTACTTGCCATCAATACCATTTGGAAGCCATTCAGAGAAGGTTCTTGAAATTCTTAGTTTTGAGGTACGATAAAGTTTATACATATGGAGGAGTCACTCATGATAAATTATTGGGTCGATTTAGTTCAATCCCATATCAGGGTAGGAGAGAAACTTTATCACTCAAATTCTTTCACAAATTACTGAACAACAGTATTGACTGTCCTCCTCTCTTCACCGCTTTGAAATTTCGTGTTCCTAGGCAAAATTCAATGAGAATTTGAGTTAACATTGAACATAAAGAAAACTAAATTTATGGTTATAACGAAGGTGAACATTGGGAACATTAGCATCCACGTCAACAACGAAAGAATAGGGAGAGTACAACATTATAATTATTTAGGGACAAACATTTACGATACACAAGACTACACCAAGCAAATAAGAGTAAGAATAGATAAAGCTCGAAGGGTATTCATTAGAATGAAAAAACTTTTCTGTAGTCGAAGTCCCAGTCTGAATCTTAAAATCAGGATGATTAGATGCTATATTTTATTGGTATTGCTGTACGGTATGGAAGCATTAAATTGCAATACTTGGGATATGTTATGCGTGGCGAAAAATATCAACTACTGCAGCTCATAATACAAGGAAAGATCCTGGAAAAACGCAGTGTTGGAGGGAGAAGCATGTCGTGGCTAAACCAACTCTTTCTAGTAAGGGCTTCGTAGCGCAGATGGCACGTGAAGAAGAAGAAGACGAAATTCTCGTACCACAGAATTATTCCACCGACTCCAAGGACCAACTCACTAATACAATTCCCCATTCTATACAGTTGCTAATAAATGTAATATTCACTTTGACTCTATAGCAGTTACTATTAGGAGCTATGTGAACAAGGGAAATTGCCTAAAATGATTCGAATTAGACTGAGTTCTTTGTAATATTTCATTTAATTTCATTATTAAGTTATCAGTTATTTTTTAGTTTTTCTTTAAATTAGTTTGTGCTCTTTCTTATATTTCATTTGGTCTTATTTATTGAGTTACTTAAGTATTACTCAGCTTTATAAAGTTGACTGAATGCTCGCTGATGTCTTGGTGAAACATTGTTTAAATTATTGATAAAAAGCACTCTACTTGGTTTCACAAATTTTATAACGAATACTCGACCTTTGTTTCGGGGTATCACCCTATTTAAACTTTCAATTCAACTTTTGAGAATGGGGTAACAACCCGAAACAATTGTCAAGTATTCATTATAAATTTTGTGAAACCAAGCCAAGTGTTTTATAATTAATAAATTCACCTTTATGTTATTATTTATATTTCTGTAATTGGTGTTATACCTCTTGAAAATAAAAAATTTATTATTATTGATATTATTATCATTATCATTATTGAGGATTTTTATGAGGTGCAAGACGTAATTGTGTATCTTCGGATGTTTTATTTCATAACAAGCTAGCTTTAAGAAATTTTTTCGATCAATATTTGTCCTATTTCCTATAAAATTCCATTAAATTCTGCAACAAAAATATGATAAAATGTAGAGTTGAATGATGAAATTAATCGCAATGAACAGATCGCATATAAAACATCGAATGATAAAAATCATTCCATGTTTTATATGCGATCGAAATATTTTAGAAACGAACGAATGATGAAATGAATCACATATAATCAGAAATATGACTTATTTCTTATAATATGACATTATAAGTATATATAAAATTGAAATATGAATAAAATAACAAAAAAGTCGAAAATGAAATATATTAAATGATTCCTTACAGTTGCTAAACAAACGAAGGGTTGAAAGAGAAATCGAACTCTAAAGGGGGTGGGGGTGGTTATTGTGCAAGTGTGCGAGAAGTATTGTTTACCTTCTGGTGTTTTCATTCCATAAAAAGTTATCATTTATTAATTTATTTCGTTTTATATTGGTGTAAAGGTGTTGACCATTGTAGATTCCTTACTATTTCGTCGGATTTCCATTGCCTATAAATTTAAGTTCGAATTCTTAATAAAACTTTGATTTAATGACGAAATTAATCGGATTAACTCAAGAAAAGAGAAGAAACCAGAAATATATATCGAGATTTAAGAAATATAATATAATAAAATAAAATAAAATAAAATGAATTGCAAATCAAACTGAATAAAAAATAAATATAAAATGAATACCACTTTACAATTACTGATCCAACGATATTTCGGTTAGTAATGTATCTCAAGTAGAAATTAGTACTACTACTGATTAGAAGTTCTAAAATGACGAAACACATCAGTGAAAATCATTTGATTTTATTTAATTTATGTGTTTCATAAGCTTTCACGCCATTTAAAGGTTTATACAATTACAGAGTCGAAAAATTAAATTTGCAACTTATGTAAATTTAAACTGGAAGTTATAACTACAAACAGTACATATGAACGAAGTACCTCGTGAAGCAGCTAAAATGAAAGGTTAACTACAAAACAACCAGAAATTCTCATATCTGAAGAAATTATATCTAAAGTTTCAAGAATTATACATTTTGAAAAGTATAATTGAACTTGAAACTTTGTATCAGTCTTAAAGCCAGATAAATAATTACTTTATATAGCTCTTTCATTATTTTGAAGATCAATAAATATTTTATCACATTTCAATGTATCTTGATAATATTTTCTACACAGCTATTGACCTATTAAACTGCTAATTGTAATTAAAGTTTCGATTAAAATTTAAGTGGTTTCCCGTTCAAGCATGACGAGACAGTCCTGATGAAGAATGTGAATGTCGTCATGGTTTGGTAAGGGGGTTGTTCTTGATGGGTGTGAGATGAGTTGTGGACCTTTAGATGCTTTTTCATCTACGTCAACTTTAAGTTTTTGATAGTGGCTGATAATGAATGATCCATATCAATGTTGTTTGATAATTATTTGTCATTTTATGTATTTCTTCTATCAAGAATGCCCACTTATCTCATTAACAAATAAAATTTTCGATTACTCCGAACTTCGGACGATATACATGTCTCTATTCACATCAATCTCACTAAAATATTCTGGGAAAATCTTCCACGTATAATGCAACTTCAATGTATAATACATCACATAGTCACATGAAAAAATTTTCAGTGTACAGGTTTAGCGAAAGGGTGAAATACCAGGTCTGCTCCGTAAACTGAATAAATTCATTCAATAGACTTTGCAGATCTCTTTTTTCTTGTTTCTTTGCTTTTCTGGGTATTATATATAATTATTGATCTGACAAAGGTTTTCATATCTATTTCGTTCAATTTGTGTAGAATTTTGTTCATATTTTTTTGGTTTTCCCATTATTGTTCTTTTATTGTTATTATTTTCCTTCTTTTTCGTGCTATTTAGCAAGAATGCTAAATTTTGCCTCACACAGCAGAAATGTTGACACTAATCACAAATTAATGATTCGTGTTGATTTTCTGAAACTTTTTATTATTATTATCTCTAAGAATTGAATTCAGTAAAATTAATATTGAAAGCTGTATTATAATAATATCCATAACGAAACAATATTTAGAATTTCCTCATAATTTAATGCAAATACGCATGACGACGTTTCGAAGTACTACTTCATTATCAAATGCTGAATTAATACTCATTAATAGTCAGGTATTAATTCAACATTCGATAAAGAAGTAGTACCTACTTCGAAACGTCGTCATGCTTATTTGTATTGAATTATGAGAAAACTCTAAATATTGTTTCATTATGGATATTAATTTTCTCCAAGTATCGGCCTCATCTAATATCCATGATATAATAATAATAGTAATAATAAAATTTATTGAGAAACATTCCTTACATTTTAAAATTACATTAATTCAGTTGATACAATAATTACAACTAAGAAGAATGCTCACAAAAGGAGTTAATTCAGATTTGAGTCTGATTTTCCATTCAGCCCTGATGGAAATTATTTATTGCCTATTGTGACGTTACTGCAAACGCCAATCAGAGCACCTGACGTCATCAACCTGCAAAGAAGCGGCAAAAGCTGTGTACTTCTCCATATCTTGCTTTGTGTTCATACCGACGAAATAACTGTGAATTGCTCAAAATTAATACCATGAAAATTCGATTAATAAAAGCAAATCATTCCAATTACAATTTGTCAGAGACAGAATCTTTGATGATAGCAATATTTTCTGCAACAAATGACGACATTTGTGCTTCGGAACCTAGGAACGTCTTAACCAATCTTAACCACTTTCTACTGATTTTCTCATCTTTTGGAACATGAGTTAACAATTTTTTCGGTGTAGTAATCGTTGTACTCTTACACATGAGCCCAGCACAACTTTTGTGAAACTTTGCGATCATTTTGTTTGTTTGTATTCACTTTTGATGAAGAAAACTCATGAACTTACCTCATGAATAGCGGACGATGTTTAGCGGTTGACGACGTCATTTGGCAGCTTTGACACCTGTGGAGTGTTTTGGCGAAAAATTTTAATTTCTCTATTTCATTAATTTCTTTCAACTAATTCAGTTACTGAGATTGAATTCTCGCTTAACTCTTGGTAAAACATTATTGAATATTAAATTAAATTAAACTCTTGGCTTAATGTTTCACGAATTATTTAACAATATGAAATAGTCAACATGTTTCGAGCGTTAGCTCATTTTCAAGACTGAACTACTATAAGGAACGTACAACAAATTTATATCTATACAATGCAGGTGAGTAGAGAGGATAATTGAAAATCTACTTGTTCATTAAAAAAAAAGAAGAAATAATAAATGAACAATTAGATTTTCAATTATCCTCCCTACTCACATACATTGTATAGATATAAATTTGTTGTACGTTCCTTATAGTAGTTTAGTCTTGAAAATGAGCTAACGCTCGAAACATGTTGACTATTTCATATTGTTAAATAAATCGTGAAACATTAAGTCAAGAGTTTAATTTAATTTATCAATTTAATAATTTAGTTACATTTTCGAATAAATTATAGTTTTTCATGATGAACAAGAGTCAATCTTCGAAGTAAAAGCGACTCAGAAAAATTATCAAGATCCATTGTGTGGAATAGTGAGTTAAAGTCCCTACAATCATATATTCCAGGAATATATATCCTGGCATAAAGTGTTCAGAAGCATGAACAAATTTATCAAAAAACTGTTTCATTTACTCTACAAAAATTCACAAAGGAAAACCGTTTGCGGAAGTTGTATCAGCTGAAATTTTGAATGTCCAAGGTAATATTTCTATCAGTATCCAACAATCATCGCTTTGAAAGTATTAAAGCGTTTCTTGTTCATTTAGAACTGCCGATCAAATTCCCCACAACATTATCAAGAGAAGATCAACAAAAAGCGACAGTATATTCAATGTTGCATCATGTTATCGTTACATACCGTGAAAATATTCAAAGCGTGGACAAACAGCCATTTTTTATTCAAATTGCTCTCGTAGGAATAAATTCATGGAACAAATAACGTTGTGCAAATTTAAATTTTGCCCGCAGTTAAATTATACGAACCCATATCATCAGAGAATGCGACAAACGTATTCATCAAACGACTAACCCTGAATTTATGAAAACTGATGAGTACGTAGCTATTCTCGGCATCGCTGTTTTCAAAGTGTATAAATCAGTAATTTACATTCAAGCGGCTGTGCTTACGACCTGTTTCAGTTTCAGTAATCAAAGGTTAGTGGAGTAATGGACAAGATGTGCTTGTTGTTAGAATATCTTTAAATATGCCACTTCTTCTTTAGGAACTTCATTCGACCAACGTGAAGATGTGTGTACAAGTTAACATAAGTTGTTCCATAAATCTTTTATGACAGAAATAGCGACGACTGCCTAGGAAATATGAATATCTGAGTTTGTATTCTGAGAACGTAAATATAATGAGCTCTTCTTTGAATTTGTAACCTCAGTTGTGAAATATGAAGCATAATGGTAAATATAATTATCTCCATTACGAGTATGAAACTATTGGGTGATTTTCCATCTTAGCTATGTAGTTTCAGATGCATAGAAATATTTTAATTGTTTTTATTCGAAGTACACTGAGAATTAATGATCAATTTTAATTTGGCGTGATTTTCGTTCAATCCATGGAAATTTTGAAAATGTTTGCGATAATTACTTCATGAAGATTCATTTCAAGATTGAAATGTTGAAGAAAACACTGCCTAGATTCACCCAGTTTTATTTGGTAATACGGATGTTAACCATTTTTTCAAATTGCTTCTATTTTATAGATCGACTCTTGTTTATCATAAAAGACTTCATGTTATTCAAAAATATAACTGCCTTCGATAAGAATCATACTAAAATAGAGCAATATAAATGTTTCCGGTCGAACACAATCACAGCTGTCAATTGACGTCACAAACCGCTAGAATTTTCCGCGATTCATGAGAATTCGACAACTTCATAAAATATTCTTGTTTTCTTCATAAAAAAGCGAATACAAACAATTAAAATGAAGACAAATATATATATATATATATATATATATATATATATATATATATATATATATATAAGTATAAAATCATCTTTAATTTGACTGTTATTTAAGTATCAGTTATATAGTATTAAACATAGAACGGTTCTCATAAAGATGCTTCCACATTTCTAGACTCTGAAGCACAAAAGTAGTCGTCTCTTGAGAAAAAGATTGCCACCATAAAGAGATAGTGGCAATCATTGCCACTAATATTAATCAATATTGAGTAATTTAGTTACTTCCTCGGTATGAACACAAACCAAGAAATAACACAGAAGTAAACATCCTTTGCTGCTTTGTTAGCGGTTGGTGACGTAATGTAAATCGCGTTTGCATACAAGTGTTGCAGAGATAATAATACAGATTTTTATATTAATTTTGTTAAATTCAATATAATAAATTACTTTTAAAATGTGGTTTTCGATATTCTAATAATACAAACTTTTAAGAAATTAACACGAAATATGAGTTCATGCTTAGTGTCAACATCGCTACGAAGACGTAGCTTTTTCTAACTATGAAATCTCAGCCCGAAGAAGCCATTGTATTATAATTGCGAAACGTACGACACAGTTGTTTAAAAAAGAGGTTTCGCTTATATATTGGTAAAACATTATGGTAAATAATAAATGAACTAAATAAATTGAAATTGAAGCACTAACACTTAAAACATTGAAATATTGAAACTTTTAATTAAAATTGTTATTATTCTAGATAATGGGCTAACCACCCGAATTATATGTAAAGAGTTAAACTTTCGCCAAGTGTTTCAATTTTAATTCATTATTCAATAAGAGTGTTTATCTAGGAAATAGTAATTTCTTGATCAGTTTTACTACTCATATACTCTGAGAAGCTCTGAGAGCAATTCTGCTCATATATTGATTTTTCCTGGTAAATTTCCGTCTTCCTTAGTTCAACGTAATCACATCAAATCAGAGATTATAGTTTTAGCTAAGTATAACATATGCATTTATCATATTTCTAGGAATAAATACTGATCTTCAAGCTGAGGTTTCTTCGTTGTGTATCTCACCAATGATCCTTTAGCTTGAATAATACGTCAAATTGATCGAAATTGTAACAAAATAGTGCAATTTTATACAAAATGTGGTTTGAGTGTCTGACTGACTAAGTAAAAGGTCCATATAGAGCGCCGTGCATAAAATTGCGTAGAATTTTAACTTCCTATTTGTAATTTGAATTAATTTGTATTTAGAAATTGCTATTATTTTCTGTAGTATTTCGTGGTTACACAGGTTATTAGTTTCACTCGATAATTTCATCCTAGTTTCTTGAATATTTAAAGCAAGTCTCTGTCTTTATTCGACAGAGATTATTTTTTATTCTAAGTTTACTGAAAGTTAATCAATTTCAATTCAACGTGCTTTTCGTTGACACAAAGGAAATTCTTACGAATTCAGTAGCGAGTTTTTCCTCATTCTGCCGTGACAACAGCTGGCAAACGATGAGGAATGCTTTGCATCAGATTTTGGATTACATTCTGCGGAGGATTGTCTTATTTTTATACCGGTATGTCACGAAGCTGTGCATTGTAAGTGTACTGAAACGATTATAAATTTTGTTGTTGTCGCCCTTTCAGAAAGTGGACGTGGCAAGAGAAGGAAAACCAAAAGCACTGGAAGTGCACCGAGTATGCACCGAGAACCTGGATTCGGACGAAGGAAGACTAAAACAGCCAGAGATGATTTCTTTAAAGTTTATAATGTTTTAAAAAATCGAACATCGGCAATAAATGAGTAATTTGAACTTCAGTAAGTGGACAATTAGTTAATGACTTCATGCTGCTGGCCCAACTTCTTAAAGTTAAATATTTGCGATTCTCTCTTACGGATTCACAATTTGAATTTCAGATAGACGTGGAAGACTGTAGCGACGACTATAAAGATGTGCGATAATTTTCGGCCAAGCGACTTCCTTTTCGAGAAAGATCAATAATAGCAAGAGGCAAGTAGTTTTTTATTTTTACTATAATTCAGTTGAACATAAAAATATTGTTTCGTCAATACATTGTGGACAGCCAGCATTTATCCTGAAGTGTGGGGAAATAACCATAGAATACATTTCTTTTGAAGTAGGGTAATGATCATAGAACAATTTTTCAGAAGAAAAGTTCTCTATGGTCGTTTCCCCAGACTTCAGGATGAATGTGAATGTAGGCAGTCCACAATGTATTATCTCAGGTTATCATCTACATCTGATGAGGCCACCGTGTTGGCGAAACAATATTGTTATGTTTTATCGAATTATAGTGAAAATCAAAAAATGCATAGTTTTATTTAAATTATATATAAAACACTAGATAATAGCGACGTTGACCTTGCAAAAAGCATAGTTTAATAGTATTTGTTATAATAGTCCAAAAGTTCAATAAATTTTGTTTTACTATTGGGATTTTACCTTAGAAAATCTTTCTTAATATATTTTTGTATTCTCTTATTGTTTTCATTAGCTTGGCTTTAGTATCAGTCTCTTTCGTTTTGTCCATATAATTTATCTGGTAAACCACGTGATTTTGGGTACGAGAGGGGTACCCAAAAAGGAGTCTTAAACCTCATCACATAAAGCTAGGTTGAGAAAAGAGTTGAGAATAGCTAAAACACATCATGTGATTAATAGACCACCCCTTATTTTATTTGCTGTCTGAATAGTAATAGATTCTTTTATTGTTCTCTTCAGCTTGTAACATCCTATGAAAATGCTATAGTATCAGCTACGATCGACTCTAAACAGGCCATGAAATGAGTAAATGGCAGCAATGGCGCAGGTGGCCTATTGGAGTTTTTTTACAACCCGCTATTACTTTAGTTTGTATACTAATGCAAATGAGACGCTTCTCAAAACTTCCGCAGTTTGAAGTTGAATAATTTGAACATTTAATGTAAATTCTATATTTTTCAATTGTTTATATTGTTGAACATGTGTTGTTTTTGATAATTTGTTGATATCACAACATACTATAAAAAAAGAAGTATTTTCTGTGCCTACTGATTTCAGTGAAACGAAATCAATTTGTATAGTGTATTATAGATGTAAGTAATGATAGTTTGTGGATACCATAATATAGAATTATAAAAACGAAAGGTTTTGTGTGTACCGATTTCATCCATTCGAAGTAAAATTTGTGTTTTGTTTTGAGTGAGAATTACTTGAAAATAATTTTTGTGAAATATAGTGTAGAGGGTAGGCGTTTCAGCAAGTTGCAAGCTTGGAATATCTAAGTCTCTAAGAAGTATATTCTCTTAAAATGACGAAAACTTGTTGCATTTCTGGTTGTAAATCAAATTATAGCAGTACCCTGAAGGCGGTTGGGAAAATAGTATAGAGATTTAGTTTCAATAAAAATGAATTTTCAAAGAGTAAATAGAAGAAATCTATACTACGAGATAATGGAGTTCCAACAAAATATTCAGTTGTTTGTGCCTTGCATTTTCTTGAAGCTGTAATATCAGGAAAGAGAAATTCATTTCACCTGGTGGGATTGTAAGCATGCCAAAAGGAATGAGATTAATCCCTTCTATTTTTTCAAGTTTACTGCATTATTCGTCAAAAAATGTAACCTCACTTAGAGAAAGCCCAGAGGAGAGGAGGAGAAATAATTCAGCTCGCAATGATTATTTGAATAATATTTTTGAACAGCCAGATTCAATTGTCAATTTTCAATATTTAATTCTTCATTATTTCAGACAGTGTGGATCAATATTTCACATATTTTATCGAGAAAAGTTTGTTATTAATGAAACATCGATTAAAATTAGTTGTGGTATGATAGAAGATTTTTCAGAAAACAGGGATACTTGCTTAAATTAAAATAATATGTGGATTTTTATTGATTAAATGAAATTATTACTTTCAAAATAAACAAGATATCCGTCTGTCACCACAATTACGCCTTTCATGTTTGCATTCTTTGTTCCTGTGCGGATGATTTAATGCGGACTTACACAATGAAATAATGCTTGAAACTTTGGGAACAACCGAATAGGAGAGTAGACCACCGACTCGATTTTGGCAACACCGGCGGAGTAAGTATTTTTTACGCAGTGGAGCTTTATCGAAAACATCGTTATTTTCGTACTAATGTTCTAAATTGTTCTGTTACAGGAATAATACCCAATATAATATTCAATATGTTCTGAATACCAATAATATTTTCTATCCCTTCGTAATACACAATGAAATAATGCTTGAAACTTTGGGAACAACTGAATAGGAGAGTAGACCACCGAGTCGATTTTGGCAACACCGCCGAACTATCCTCTTCATGGCATGTTTAAAGTCGGCCGTGTATCAGCTGAACGTCTGTAGAATTCCCAAAGTAAACACAAGTATAAATAAGACGATTGTTTTTCAATATAACTGCAATTATTTGAATTGTTGTTTTCACTTCCATTTGGTCATATATTTCGACATCACGGATCTATTCTATTACATTCAGTGGTATAGATACCAAATAAAGTACGCAACAATGTTCTTGTTATCAATATTCCAGTGCGGTCGCAGAAGAATTGCGGAAAACAAGACCCCACTTAAATTTCTAATCTATCATTTTCCGTTTCTGCTTGGACGCATTCGTGCCTTCATACAACACGAAATCCAAGAGAATGCCGCAGTCCCAAGTCGGTGATTATAAACGTAACATACCATACCAGGTTCATGTCATTTGATGGCACGTTATACTAATCCAGTCCCTCACATTCTGTCACGTTCTGCCACTTATCTTTCTTACTATTATTTCTTCTATTCAGGCATTGCACTCTTTAACTTCGGGTTTAATGGCGACTAGATAAGAGGAGATTGGGATGTGACATTTCAGTTAATGTTAATACGTAGCTGGAAATTTATGAGCTAGTTTATTGGATTTTGTATATCCTTATCCGCTGTGTGGATAATTTATATAGAACTGCCTTTCAGATGTTTTTATTGAGATTGCGATAAAGGGAAATTAAAAATTCACGGAACATTTGTCCCAATGCTTAACTAGCTTTTAAATTAGAAGAAATGTCCTTAAAATATTCGAGTAATAAATTTATTATTATTATGAAAATTCGGCTCAAAACACTTAGATATAATTGCATGATGTTTCATTTTTTGAAGCTGCACAATCTTTCTGTGTATTTCGTCTTTCTGTACATTCGTTCTCTGTGCATTTTGATAAAATCTATAATACAAAAATGAATCGCAAAATGTGTTGGTAAGCGCATAACTCAACAACGCCTGGACCAATTTAGAAAATTATTTTTTTAAAATGTTCGTTGAAGTCCAAGGATGGTTTTCACGCCGATAAAAATTCGAATAATTGCCGGGAAAACCATAAAAACAGCCCATATCATATCGTTTTCTCATACAAACGTTTTCTAACTGAAATGTCGTCAACGGCTGGAACGATTTCACTATTTTTTGGTGTGTTAGTTATTGCTAGTAAAGAATTTAAAAAATTGCGTGTAAAATTAGAAAATTTAATAACACTAAACTAATAATATGAGTAAGAAATAATTATTCATTCTTAAAAAGAGAATGTAAAAAAACGGAATATCTTATCACACATTTTGGTTAGTTCAGAGCTATTACTACTAATATTGAAACTTCAATTTAATATGAAATTTTGGTAAGTAATTTGCTTATAAAGAGGAATACGTAATTTTCTTTGATTTACAAATGAAATTTCGTTTTTAAAAATGATAGCTATAAGATGTACAAACTTAAGTCGCAGAACTCGCAATGCAGCAAGTTAAAGATATAAAAGAGCAAGTCAAACTGACGAGCAACGAGAAGCTCGGAATGAAGTTGAATGGAATCGATGGAATCAAAATTAACAATATTTGCCTTTAACTCCTATCGACCTGCACTCAATTATAATTTTGAAATAGATTACAGTTCACAGCAAATCGTTGCTATTCGACCAATAAACCTTGTGCATCAATATTCCAAGGCAAAGTTTGATTGTTATTGATAAGAAAATGCTACCAATGATGCGACAAACTATTGCGCGAAGAGTCAATTCAATTAGACGTTATTGGTGCAGACACCAGAGCCACTATATTCATTGGTTTCCAGGAATGGACTAAATTTTGATAATTTTTTGACTTATATCCAGCAAATATCTCATATAATTAATGATGAGATATATGGGACAAGTACTTGCAACGAAATTAGGAACATGCCGTTCAACTATAGAACGAACATGTTAATAACTTTCGATACATGAAACGTGTTAGTAAAGGAATTTTGTGATAACTCGACTGATTTGAAATAACAGGAAGTATTGCAGTCCCTTCGTAAGTGAGTAAGGCCCTGGTGCAAACGGGATAAATATTGAAAACAAGATAGTGTAGAACAAAAAGTAGAACATGTCGTTCTGGATTTTTGAAAAATATTCAGAGAAAAATAAATGGGCGTACAAATTTCGCCGGGTCAGCTAGTTGTATATATATATATATATATATATATATATATATATATATATATATATATATATATATATATATTGATCATATGTAAATACAATGTTACAACAATATCAGAAGAGAATCCTTTGTAAACATTTATCGATACTTATTGACATTGATATTAATAATCAATTAATAAATCAATTATTATTTACGTAATCAAATTAAATAGTTATTATGAGTATTCCAAAAAGGAACGGGGATGTGCTACTTACTCCCAAGCATAAAACAGCAAAATTTGAGTACTAACTATGTTATAAGAATATTGAAATCTTCAATCATTTACCGTCGAATTTTAAAGTACTGAATGCTCATTTGCTTAAAAACATCAAGTAGGTATTTGCTGTTAACAAAAGCGTAATATGAAGTGTCACAATACTTTGATGATTCAAATGTGGACAGTAATGTATGAATTAATTCTTTTATCATATGTTTGTTTATTTTTCTATACGAGTATCCTGCAAAAGGTCAAATTGTCGTGAGGGATTAATATTTTTAAGGCCATTTATTAAAATTATTATGAAGAGTGTCTTTTTAGAGGTATAGAACTGTAAATTGCAATAAAACAACGATGGATCATTCGATTGACAAGAACTTTTTTTTATTCGAAAGATAATCTTGTTGCATTACATTTTAAATATCTGGCATATGACCGTCACGGCTGGCTCGGATGTAGTCCAATCTGGACGTCCAATTTTCGATGACATTTTCCAACATTTGTGGCCGTATATTGGCAATAACACGGTGAATATTGCCTTCCAAATGGTCAAGCGTTTGTGGCTTATCCGCATAGACCAATGACTTTACATAGCCCCACAGAAAGTAGTCTAGGGGTGTTAAATCACGAGATCTTGGAGGCCAATTCACAGGTCCAAAACGTGAAATTAGGCGGTCACCAAACGTGTCTTTCAATAAATCGATTGTGGCACGAGCTTTGTGACATGTTGCGCCGTCTTGTTGAAACCACAGCTCCTAGACATCATGGTTGTCCAATTCAGGAATGAAAAAGTTAGTATTCATGGCTCTATACCGATCACCATTAGCAGTAGCAATAGCTTCTGTACGCACGTACGATGATAAAATGGACGTAGTGCGCAATACGTATTCCGCACAGAACCATTATTTTCGAAATAAAATTGCACTATTTGCAAGCGTTGTTCAGGTGTGAGTCTATTCATGATGAATTGCCAAACCAAACTGAGAACAAATAACTTCTCAGCTGTTAAATCGGTAGCCATCTTCAACAGTAATGCCAACTTAAAGTTCTATACCTCTAAAAAATTATAACGTTATTAAAATTTTAACATTGTTTCTACTAGAATTACATTTCCTATAATAGATTGTACTATAATAAACCGTATTTTTGAAGTGGAATATTATGTTAATATAATTTTTTATGTAAGTATCAATTTACGAATTTCAAATGGAAAAGTGCGACCACTCGGTGCTTGAAATAAAACTTCCCGCATTGCAATTACTTCTTTCTTCATTTGCTGTGAAAGTTTTATGTTTTTCCATAAAACTAGTTATTATACGCAATAATTTTGATAATATTCATTACGTTTTTCGTTTCGGGTAACGAAGCTGGGGCGTTGAACAGTTTATGAATCGTAAAGTTATATGCTCGACGTTTTATTATATCCGATACACTCTGTGACGTCTTTGAAACCGTTGATATGAGTTTCGCAGATTGGGGTAACAAAATGCAATAAAGGAATGCGTACAGGCATGCCATATTGCCATGAAGTCATATTTTATTGGATTTTGGGGATGACGGATTTTTACAACGGTTTAATGGCCACGTGTGCCTGCTCTCAATGTATAAACACATACATATTCTAGTTTGCTAGTCCACACACCTATATTTATTTATTCGGGATAAGCAGATGGAAGATAAGTAACACCTACAATAATGATAGTTTGTGGATAACATAACATCAAATTATAAAAACGAAGTGTTTTGTGTGAACCTATTTAATCGAATCGAATTTGTGTTGTGTTTTGAGTAAGGGTTACTTAAAAATAATTTTTTCGTGAAATATAGTGTAGAGGATAGGTTTTCCTTAGATGATTCAGTAAGTTTCAAGCTTGGAATAGGTGAGTTTCTAGTAAGAATATTTTCTTGAAATGACGAAAACTTGTTGCATTCCTGGTTGAAAATCAAATTACAACAGCACCATGCGAGCGGGTGGACAACTATTATCGACTTTCAGTTTCCCTAAAAATGAATTTTTAAAGAGTAAATGGATGAAATCTATACCACGAGATAATTGGGATCCAACAAAATTTTCAGTTGTTTGTGCCTTATATTTTCCTGAAACTGATATCATCAGGAAAAAGAAATTCGTTTCAGCTAGTGGGATTATAAGCATACCTACAAAAACAAGTTTAGTCTCTCACGCTGTTCCTTCAAAACTATGTCAAAAATTATGCCCTTACCTAGGCAAAACCCAGAGGAAAGGCGGACAAATTAATTAGCTCGCAATGAGAATTTGAATAACATGTTTGAAAAGTCAGATTTAATTGTCAATTTTCAAGATTTAATTCTTCATTGAGACTATAGATAGAATTTAATTTATAAAAAAGTTACGTAAGATGGGACTGTCTGGAAATGTCATAAAATGGTTTAGTTTCTATTTAAAAAATAGATCTCAAAAAGTTAAATTTAATAATTCGATATCGACATCTAGGATTAATGAATATGGAGTTCACAGGGAACGGTGTTAGGCCCTCTCTTGTTTATTTTGTATATAAACGACATTGTTAAATATGTGGGAAATTCCGAGATCTCAATGTTTGCTGATGACACGATTCTTTATGTAACGGGCGAGGATATTACATTTATGTCACAATCACTACAGAAGGACTTAGATGAGTTGTATGTATGGTTATGCGACAACAATATGAAAATTAATGTTAAAGAATCTAAATTTATGATAGTTGGCAGTAAATACAAGATAAAGAATTTAAGTGAAACTAACCTAAAAATAAAAATTGATACAGAAGTAATTGATAGAATAGATAAAATGAATTATCTTGGCATAATAATTGACGAGAACTTAAATTTAAAAGCGCATGTAGAGTACACTGCTAATAAGATGTCAAAAAAATAAGCCTTTTGTACAGATTAAGAAATAAAATAGATATGAACACAACCTTATTATTGTTTAAGACATTGACACTACCTCACACTAATTATTGTTCGTCACTTTTATTCAATCTACAGAATAATTGTCTTGATAAATTGCAGAAAATACAAAATCGGGGTATGAGAATAATACTAAAATGTAACAAAAGAACACCTATTAGAGATATGCTGTCAACGTTACAATTGATGAGTGTAAATCAGAGAATTACTTCTCGAACACTAGATTATATATATAGGATCAAACAAAGAATGTTACCTAGTTATCTAGGAGAAAATTTGCAGTTTGTTAATGAATACCATGATTATCATACCAGACATCGAAATGACTTTCAAATAGATACCTATAGGACACATAGTATGTATAGATCCACGATGAGTAAGGGGCTTGTATTATACAATAAACTGCCCATAAATATAAAGTCTTCAAAAGATACTTGATGGAATATACTTATAAAAATTATTTGTAATAAATGTGAATGTAAACTGTTTGTTGATAATAGCTTTGTGCTAAATAAAGGTTATTATTATTATTATTATTATTATTACTCCAGTAAAATAAATATTCCTGATTGTTGGAATGTTAAAATGGATTCAGTTAACAACAAAATTCAGTTTCATTTTCTTAATTTAATTGAAGAAATTATTACCATAAGTAACCAAATTACAGTGAATGAAGACATGTTAGCAAATGTATTTTTGAAAGGAAAAGAGTACACTGATTTAAGTTGGATTTTGCCTATTGACTTCAAATTGGAAAGGTGGTGTCAAATAGAAAATTTGTTGATAATATACAAAGATATTCCAGACAGTGTCGATCAATCTTGCACTTATTTAATCGAGAAAAGTTTATGTAATTTAAATGAGGCACCGATTAAAATTAGTTGTGATTTAGTTGAAGATTTTTCAGAAAACAGGGCTACTTGTTTGAATAACCTTCAAATTTTAATTGATCAAATAAAATTATTACTTCCAAAGAAGAAACGATACTCGTCTGATACAATAATTATGTCATTCATGTTATACACTCTTTCTCCTTGTGCTTATGATTCAATGCGGAATTACTTCAATTTTCCGACAAAAAGATATCTTCAAATTTGTCTGCAAATCTTAATGTTGTCAAAAATACAAAAAACTATTTACATTATGTGTCTGAGTCTTTGAAAGCTCATGAAAAAATTGTTGTTTTATTCATAGATGAAACATACATTATTAAAGGATTGATTATAGAAGAAATAGTTTGATTGGTGTCGCATGTAATGTCAATTCGTTAGCCACAACAATTTTGGGGTTCATGATTTCTTCAGCTTTTGGTAATTTTTCAGAAGTGGTAAAATTATTACCAGTTCATAATACAATAGGTTCAGAAATGACACCAATCACAAAAAATATTATTACTTCTATTCTATATGTTATAAATACGAATAATATATCTTATTCGTTCGCAATATACAAAAAGAGTTGAAATAATGCTCGAAACTTTGGGAACAACCGACTAGGGTAGCGCTGTGCAAAATTTGGCAGCACCGAGGGACTACGCTCTTCGTGGCCTGTATTAAAGGAGGCCGTGGTAACACTCTTTTATCGTAACTCGAGCTTTCATCGAGTTCTACAAAACGTGAATTAAAAGTTGAAGATGGCAACAATGTTAACAAAATGTTACAGATGGCAATCAAAGAATTTAAGTGTCAGGAACTTATAGATGGACAGATTTTTCTCGAAGATGTTATATTCTGTATCATGGGATTTAAAAATTCTTAGATATACGAAGCATTCATGTACAATTTATAGCCAATTGGCTATTTTGTACTTGAATGTTTTTTGAGAGTTTCAAGAGAACATCTCTGATACGGTTACATTAAGAAACAAACTGAGAGTTGTTTTGACAACCGTAAATTTATTTATACATTTGCTGAATACAAGACTGATTTGTATATGTGAATTGGATGTAATTTTTAAAATCTTTGTTTGTGTAATTCAGAACACTTTGCAGAAATATACTGAAATGTTCAGTACCTACTCTCGAAATAATATATCGTTTCGTTCTATGGAATTAAACTCTTGATAATGACATAGTAGCCCGAAACATATGTCGGGAGTAATGAACAAGACTGTATAAAATAGGCTGAGTTTTTCGAATTATATGTTTCCGATTAAGATGATCGAAAATCAATCATTAAAAACTAAGATTTCAATTTAGAAATAGTTCTATTCTTTGAATATTTCGTATTTGAATTATCAAATTGAAATAATTATTTTCAGTCGAATTATTTCTCACGAAATTCATTCATACATGAGAAACATATATCTACAATGAATTTCATTTAATAGAATAAACTCGTATTGAGAATCATGAACTTTACATGATTAATGCTAAGACTACAAATTATAAATATTGATAGTTTGATATAAATATGCAAAATGAATGTACGTGTTACGAATAGAATTTCCGTATATTCATGGAAATTTTCTACGATGTATAAATTTTTTATAAATTGAGTATTTCGTGATATGCAAATAATGATTTCGATGAATTTGTTTACGTGACCAACATACGGGGAATAGAAAAAATCTGGTTTTTAATTGAGCGAATGGAAAATAAACTAATAAATTATCAACCGGAGAAATATGCTTATATCATTCATTATTGATAGAGGAGAAATAAATTATTCAGATGATGCACGTCCACACAGTATTGAAACAATGAAAAGTAGAGAGTATTTATTTATTTAGTTATTTATTCATTCATTCATTTACAATACATGTCAAACAGGTTAATAAACCCAATTATGAAGTAGAATTAAACATAAGTGATATATATATATATATATATATATATATATATATATATATATATATATATATATATATATATATATATAAAAATTAAATGTTTTAACGGTGGTCCGGTTTTTTAATTCTTTATCTTTAATAGATTGCAGTATATGTTACTTAATTGACCAGTGTCAGATTTATAGTTAACGCAGTTCTCATCTTTTCTTATGTGACACATTTCAAGGAAAAGCCTGGTCTTGTAATTGTAGTGTTGGTCAAGAATTTTCACGTTAGAGAAATCAAACATATGTCCTGTATTTTTCAGATGTTGAACAACAGCACATGAGTTCTTCATGAGACGGCAGTCGCTTTTGTGTTGGGTTAATCGTTGTTTTAGCCATTGGTTGGTTTGGCCTATATACGTGCCTTCACATCCCAAGCATGACAACCTGTATACGACGTTATTGTTGAGTAGAGTTGGTGTCCGGTCCTTCAGTTTTGAGAAGATTGTTTTTATAGTTACTGTGCTATATGGTGCCATTCTGATCTCAGGTATGTCTCTGAATAGGGTGGTAATGCGATGTGTCAAGTGGTCTATGTGAGGTATCTTCTTGTAATTTGTGATTCGTCCATCAACTACCTCAGTGGAACCATCATAAAAATTTGTGTTATAAATCAGTTTTTTTAAGATATGCTTTGGATATCCATTATTGATAAACGTGTTAAATAGCTGTTTTAAATTATTTTGAAGAAACCTCTCATCACATATATGTGTTAACCTATTTCTCATTGCCATCACGGTGTTATATTTCTGCCTTTTTGGATGGTTCGACCAATAATTGAGAAATCGTCCTGATGCTGTGGGTTTTTGGTACCAATCCAGAATTATACTACCATCATCCAGTCTAATCACTCTCGTATCCAAGAAAGTTACGCTTTGTTCTGTTTCCAGTTCAATAGTAAACTGAAGGTTGATATCAAACGAATTAAAGATCTCCATATACAACTCGTCAAGTTCCAAACTATACTGCCTGCCAAAAATCCATAAACATAACATCCCACTGAGGCCCATCATAAGCTCTGTAAACTCTATAACAAACAACATTGCCAAGTTTCTATCAGATATCCTGGACAATGCTCATGATGGGGATACTGACTATAACATCAAGGATACATTCTCCTTTGTCAACAAAATCCGAGAATTCAGATTACCTCCAAATTATGTACTGGTTTCTTTGGATGTGATTTCTCTCTTCACCAATATACCACTGGATCTAGTTGTGAACATTTTGAAATCAAAATGGAATAATATAAAAGATCACACAACACTCTCAAAAGACAGTTTTTTCAAGCTGATTGACTTCATATTCAACAATACTTTCTTTGTTTTCAACAACCAGCATTATAACCAAATATTTGGTACACCGATGGGTTCACCTATCAGCAATATTCTTGCCAAAATTGTTCTTGATCATCTCCTGAAAGAGGTCACCCTTAAACTGCCATATGAATTACCGTTCATTTTTAAATACGTAGATGACATCATCTGTGCTATTCCAGCTGGTAGAGAACAGACCACTTTGGAGATCTTTAATTCGTTTGATATCAACCTTCAGTTTACTATTGAACTGGAAACAGAACAAAGCGTAACTTTCTTGGATACGAGAGTGATTAGACTGGATGATGGTAGTATAATTCTGGATTGGTACCAAAAACCCACAGCATCAGGACGATTTCTCAATTATTGGTCGAACCATCCAAAAAGGCAGAAATATAACACCGTGATGGCGATGAAAAATAGGTTAACACATATATGTGATGAGAGGTTTCTTCAAAATAATTTAAAACAGCTATTTAACACGTTTATCAATAATGGATATCCAAAGCATATCTTAAAAAAACTGATTTATAACACAAATTTTTATGATGGTTCCACTGAGGTAGTTGATGGACGAATCACAAATTACAAGAAGATACCTCACATAGACCACTTGACACATCGCATTACCACCCTATTCAGAGACATACCTGAGATCAGAATGGCACCATATAGCACAGTAACTATAAAAACAATCTTCTCAAAACTGAAGGACCGGACACCAACTCTACTCAACAATAACGTCGTATACAGGTTGTCATGCTTGGGATGTGAAGGCACGTATATAGGCCAAACCAACCAATGGCTAAAACAACGATTAACCCAACACAAAAGCGACTGCTGTCTCATGATGAACTCATGTGCTGTTGTTCAACATCTGAAAAATACAGGACATATGTTTGATTTCTCTAACGTGAAAATTCTTGACCAACACTACAATTACAAGACCAGGCTTTTCCTTGAAATGTGTCACATAAGAAAAGATGAGAACTGCGTTAACTATAAATCTGACACTGGTCAATTAAGTAACATATACTGCAATCTATTAAAGATAAAGAATTAAAAAACCGGACCACCGTTAATGATATATTGCTCGTGTCAGTCACTGCTCTATGGCCTGCCGACAAAGTATGAACCGTGTATGTGTTTTTTGATATTTAAACTTTTAGATCTGTAAGTTTTAATGATTTTATTTTTACAAATTGTGATGACTCATGTACCTTCATTTGTTTTTAGTATACTCCTGAAGAAGTCACGAAATAGTGACGAAATATTGAGTTTATAGGAAAATAAAGTATTTCACACAAACCGCTATCCTGATATCCAAACATTTAATTTTCATAAATTGTACGGTTGAAATAATAACGATCAATATATATATATATATATATATATATATATATATATATATATATATATATATATATATATATATATATATATAACTTGGACGGTTATAAGCCAATCACAGGGAGGAAAAATACGACAAAATTTGCAATTTATGTGAAATTAAATCAAATGTAGATTTAAAAACATACAGACAATACACAAATGAACGATATGGACCAATTTAAATGAAAACTTAAAACCATATTTTCAACAAAAATTTCATATCTAAAAAGTAGCGAGAAAACATTACAAAGTCTTAAAGTCGCCACAAATTTAATGGTGAGGATTTTATAAATACAATTAATTAAATAGCATTAATACGAACCAAAAGTGGATTGAAATTTTGATATTTCGGAATACGGAAATTTGTAACATAATATTAAACCTGGAAATATATAACTGATGAGATATAGCATCTTTTACAAGAGAATATCTCCCAAATATAATCTACGAGTTTCAATTGAAAGGACATTAAATCTGGAAATACGTAACTCATGAAATACACCTCATTGTAGATAAATAGCATAGGAGCAAAAATATTTATATATCACACATATCAGTCATAAATAAAAGAAAACGTATTTGAGCGGATTCAAGATTACTTCAAGATTGAGACCAATAATGCACTTAACAACATGCAGTGTCAGAAAATTTCACATCACGGATTCAAATCTCAAATAAGCCTCATAAGGGAAGTTGGTAATCAGTTGCTCTTCAAATTTCACGGGTTTTTTTTTTGAGGTATAGAACTTTAAATTGGCATTATTGTTAAAGATGGCGAGCGATTTGAGAGCTAAGAAGTGATTTATTCTCAGTTTGGTTTGGCAATTCATCATGAATAGACTGAACGACGCTTGCAAATAGTGCAATTTTCTGTGCACTATTGTGCAATGGTTCTGTGCGGAATACGTATCGCGCACTACCTCCATTTTGGATGAAGCGCACTTCTGGTTGAACGGCTACGTCAACAAAAAAAACTGCTGCATTTGGAGTGAAGATAATCCTCAGGTGTATGACAAAGCACCGTTACATCCAGAAAAACTGACTGGTGCGCTTTATGGGCTGGTGGAATCATTGGTCCGTACTTCTTCAAAAACGATGAAGGCCAGAACGTTACAGTCAATGGTGATCGGTATGGAGCCATGATTGCTAACTTTTTCATTCCTGAATTGAACAACCATGATGTCCAGGAGCAGCGGTTACAACAAGACGGCGCAACATATCACAGAGCTCGTGCCACAATCGATTTATTGAAAGACACATTTGGTGACCGCCTAATTTCACGTTTTGGACCTGTGAATTGGCCTCCAAGATCTTGTGATTTAACGCCGCTAGACTACTTTCTATGGGGCTATGTAAAGTCATTGGTCTATGCGGATAAGCCACAATATTCGCCGTGTTATTGCCGATATACGGCCACAAATGTTGGAAAATGACATCGAAAATTGTATGCCCAAATTGGACTACATCCGAGCCAGCCGTGGCGGTCATATGCCAGGTTTTATTGCAATTTGAAGGTCTATACCTCTAAAAAAAAACCCTTTATCTTGCATCTTAGCCTCACGAAAAAGAATATTACGTTCCATATAGGTAACAGAAATTGGAGTTCACAAAAATTTTGAAAAAATCAAAGATCAAAAACTGACTTTTGTGGAACCCCTGACATCGCAATATAATTTGGTGGTTGGAAACCATTGTACTGAAGAAATAATTGTCTTGGCGATAATTAAGTTGAAAAAGTAAGGTAATTTTCGATAATACAAAGAAAACTGAATATAATATATAGGTTATTATAGGTATTTGAAAAATTGACCATAGTGAATAAAAACTAACAATTCCAAATGATTCAAACCAAAAAATGAATAAAGAAAAAATAAAGAAAATATTTTCGAAACATCGTTTCAAAAACGATGTTTTGACAACGCATACCCAATAATTAAATTCATTTCAAAATATGTTTCCGAAATATTTAACATCTAATTACCTCAACCCACATGTTATAGATAATAAGAAAAGCAAGGCCGACGAAATAACATAAATTCATTTCAGTACAAAGCCATTAGAGAACGTTTGACTAAGTTGATCCCATATATATTCATAAAATTTACAATTAGGGTTAATGGAATTGCAAATTCAGCGAAAAAGTAAAGTACCGGTTAGAATAACTTAAAACAATTTTCTAAATGTGAGTGCACGGGTGTAAAAATAAAATGTGACTTCCGTTCTGTCGATGAAAAAGCACCAGAGCCAAATTCAATTATAAATATTTTCGCAAGAGGGGCTCATCGGAATATTTATGATCAAAGAAATTTCGAGGTGAAACATTTCTGGCGAGAGTGATGGATACAACTTTGTAGAAGTTTCAGAGGACCAAATAATAATGTATAAACAGGACCGTACTTGAACACTCCTAATTTTTAGATTGAATTTTGAAAACATTTTCAATTTGAAACGTATTTACTAAAAATATATAATAATATGAAAGGCGGTATTTATTTTAGTGAAGTTACATCTTTAGAGCTGAAAAGACGAGGATGGGGTGAAAAGTTTTCGTCCTGGACAAGAGATGGCGCCACTAAGTGTACTTTTGGAGCAGCGTCCTACAATACTATTCCTACTGAGCTTGTATGTAAAGTTTAAGCCCAATCGCTACGTTAGGCTGCGTTTGAGAGTAAATTATCGGAGACGGTTTCGTTGTTTTCGTGAAAATGGAATGATTGGAGAAACGCGCTGTCATCAAATACTTCTATTTGAAAGGTTTTACACCAAAACAAATAAAAGAGGAGATTGATTAAACACTAGGAGATCCCTCCCCATCATATTCAACTGTTAAGCAGTGGGTTTCTGAATTCAAAATGGGTCGTGTGAGCACCTCTGACGAGCCTCGCTCAGGACGGCCCGTTGAGGTCACAACTTCAGAAATTATTGAGAAAATCCATCAAATAGTATTGGAAGATCGCAGATTGAAATGTGCATGAGATAGCTGGGACCTGACAGATGTCAGCTGAACGTTTGCAAAATATTTTGCACAACCATTTGAGCATGGAAAAGCTGTGTGCATGATGGGTGCCGCGTTTGCTGACGCTCAACCAAAAACTGATTGGAAAAAACATTTCTACCGAAAATTTGGCGCTGTATTGGCGTAATCCAAACGAATTTTTGCGACGATTCAAAACTGTTCATGAGAGTTGGGTTCAAAACTACACTCTTGAGAATAAAGAACAGTAAAAACAGTGGGTTGGAAAGAAGGAATTAACCCCAAAGAAGGCAAAAACAATTTTATCGGCAAACAAGGTTATGACTACTGTTTTTTGGGATGCGAGAGGAATTATACACATTGATTGCCTTGAAAAGCGCAAGACTATTACTGGTTAATAATACGCAGACTTATTGAAGGACGAAATGCAAATAAAATGATCTCATTTGGCCAAGAAAAAATATTTGTTTCATCACGATAACGCACCAGCTCATTCGTCGATTTTTGCCACGTCCAAAATCCACGAATTGAAGTTTGAATTGATTCTTCATCCTCCCTACTCTCCAGACGTAGCCCCCAGCGCCTATTACCTGTTTCCTAACCTCAAAAAATGGCTTGGCGGTAAAAGATTGGAGAGTAACGAAGATATTATCGGAACTATAAATCAGTATTTTGAGGAACTTAATGGATCTACGTTTAAAACTGGTGTAACTAAATTCGAACACCGTTATGAGAATTGTATCAGTGTTGATGGAGATTTGTTGAAAAATAAAGCACAAAAAAATTTTAAAACATCGTTTTTCTTGGTCAGGCCGGAAACTTTTCACCCCACCCTCGTACAGTTTTATTTTCATATATTTGGTATCTATTTCATTTCTTTTTTGGCATTCTGTTTCAATTTAAGCAATTCAATTGCGTGTTTAACTTTGTTCAAATTAATCATTACTGGTTACTTTTCACAAAAATTACAAGTGAAATCAAAAACTATTCATATCCATCCATGAACGAATTCGTACTCTGTTCATTTTGTTTTTTTTACGTTTTTGTTATAGTTTGCAGTGAGATCTTTTGATTTGTATATTATAAATAGTTTTAAATTATGAACAGAACACTGTTATATATACTATACTTGGAATAGTCTCGGAGAGAAGGATTTTTCTTACAGCAATCAGCATGGGAGCCTGAAGGAGCCCGAGTCTCCCTAAAAATTCGTTTGGGAAGCTGAACTCCCATAATTTGAAACAATTATTAGTTAAATCATGCGTTTCAAAATTTAGTCAATACGAGCTCTTTGTTTGACTCGATGAAAAATACCTACTTCTAGTATCTTGAGAATATTGAAAGACGGTCAGACGGTCGACATTTGCATCTTTCTAGAGGCATTCTTAACCAAATGGAGATATTTAAAGCAATATTGAGAATCGTTTTGAAACAGATAATTGAATATGCGAGGGTGGAGTAAAAAGTTTACGGCCTGATCAAGGAAAACGATGTTTTAATTTTTTTGCTTTATTTTTCACCATAATCTCCATCAACTGATACATTTCTCAGAACGGTGTTCTAATTTATACCAGCTTTAAACGTACATTCGTCGAGCTTCTCGAAATATGATTTATAGTTAAATCTTGTAGGGAATTGTAATTGTCATTCGATGGAAGAAAACATATCACAGAATAGTATCAGTATTCTGTGATCACATTGGGACGCCCCACCATCAACTGTCAGCATATAAAGAGGGCTACCAACATACATTCCTTCTCCCCTTCTGTCAGAGCTCTTCTCTGACAGTCAGTTCTATGTTCAACATCTGTCATTCTAACTTCCATCGAGTAACAACAACAAGAAACACGTGTTCAATAGTTCGTTCCTTGTAAATAATCAAATATATATTCTCAATACAAGTGTCGTTTAATATTTTCAAGCATAGAATAATATAGCAACCACGCAATAATCTTTTACTGTCAAGCCATTTTTTGAGGTTAGGAAACAGGTAATAATCGCTGGAGCTAAGTCTGGAGAGTAGGGCATGAATTAAAACTTCAATTCGAGGAGTTTGAACATGCCAACAATCGACGAATGCGCTGGTGCGTTATCGTGATGAAACAAAATTTTTTCTTCGCTAAATGAGGTCGTTTAATTTGCACCTCATCCTTCAAACGTTGCAATAAGTCTGCGTCGTGTTGATCAGTGATAGTTTTACCCTTTTCAAGATAATCAAAGTGTATAATTCCTCTCGCATCCCAAAAAACAGCCATAACCTTGGTTGCCGATAAAATTGTTTTTGCCTTCTTTAGGATTGGTTTCTTCTTTTCAACCCACTGTTTTGCCTGTTCTTCATTTTCCGGAGTGTAGTAGTGAACCCAAGTCTCATCAACAGTTATGAATCGACGCAAAAATTCGTTTGGATTAGGATTACAAATAGGATGTCAGATCATTCTGCCATGCTCTAACTTGCTACGGATTAGGGCATTAAATAGTCTTATTAATGTTGAGGAATTATTGAAATATTTGCCATTTCGTATAACGAATCCATATTTTTCCGAGGCAGGTGAAATAAGTTGAGTGATGTGTGGAATGAAGGAAAGTTTCTTAATCGAAGACTATATCAAGGTCTCTCACCTTATCAGAACGAGATAGAACCTGACCACCAACGCTATAATCACACTCAATCAGATTTTTTTTCTTGGACATTATACTTTTACACTTCCAAACTCAAATTATTCTCCGTTAAACGTGTTATTCAGTTTAAAAAGTTTTTAAAAACAACTTCCATCACAGCTGTTTTGAATCTTTTCAATTCTTCACAGGTCTATTGTTGTAAATTCTGAAACTGTTCAGAAAAATGAGTAATGGTATATGCTCCATCCTAACCACTTGCTACCTATTTTTGTTTTTACCATCGAATTAATTCCAGAATTGAAAATTGAAATATTGAATCAACTTTTTATCCCCCAAAGGCCATATTATATTATTCACTATCGCTCCAATATTTCCATTTCCTGTGCGAATTCAATTATACGGAATATAATTCTGTGGTTTCACATTGAGTAAACCAATACCCGAACCAACCTTGAAAAGTAGATTTCTTTAGTACTTTTTATTTGTCCATCGATTCGTAGTTGGCGTGAACGCACAACATGGAAGATTGAGAAAATGAAGGAAGAAAAATGAGCTTACCATGACCGCCTCATTACTACGCTCTGTAACTCCTCAAACAACAATGCCGTGTTGAATTGAAAATTCGTGGAATAATGGAGCCAAATTCGTGAAATTTCATTTTCAAACTTACCGTAAAGAAACGTGCCCGTTCCGTTCTCGTTTGTAATCATTTCTGCGGGACGTAAAGGCAGTGTTGCCAACCGTACGATTTAAATCGTATTTAAAAGACAAGCAACAAAAAGTATTAATTATTTGGGAACTCTTTCAGATGAAAATATGAAATAGAACAAGCATATCGAACAATGTGTCCGAAAGATGAAGGGTTTGCTTCACTAGTTCAGATATAATAATAATAATAAAAATAGTAACATTTATTAATCTCAAGAATTATTCACATAACAAAACAATATTGCACTGAATAAATAGAGGCAAGTCAAAAGGAAAGAAACTATGTTTCACAAAAGGCAATAAATTCATTTAATGAATAAGGTTCGCACATCAATATGAAACTGTAAATGCGCTTTCTAAATAACATAACGCCTTCAATAACTTTTAAATGCTCAGGAAGCAAATTGAATAAACGCATGTCCATATAGAGTGGTCCCCTTTCAAATCTACTGGTACCATGAATAGGAAAGATGAAAGGATGTAAAGGGTGTTTTTTTCAGAGGTATAGAACTTTAAGTTAGCATTACTGTTGAAAATGGCGATCGATTTGACAGATGAGAAGTGATTTATTCTCAGTTTGGTTTGGCAATTCATCATAAATAGATAAGAATAGTGCAATTTCATTTCAAAAATAATGGTTCTGTGCGGAATGCGTATCGCGCACTACATCCATTTTATCGTCGACAAAATCGCTCATCAGAGCAGTTAACCATGGAACGTTTTCGCACCACGTTTACTCTTATTGATAACTCGCATCCCCAGAGACGCCGCGCCGTACGGTGCGTACAGAAGAAGCTAATGCTACTGTAGAGCGTAGCATTGAGGAAGACCCGAATGAGTCCATCCGCCATCGAGCACAGGAATTAGATCTGTGTCCATCCACTTGATGGAAAATTTTGCGGAAGGTTTGCGTGCTTACAAAATCCAACTGTAGTTTCAACTAAACTACTTTCTGTGGGGCTATGTAAAGTCATTGGTCTATGCGGATAAGCCACAATCGTTTGACCATTTGGAAAACAATATTCGCCGTGTTATTGCCGATATACGTCCACAAATGTTGGAAAAAGTCATCGAAAATTAGACGTCCAGATTGGACTACATTCGAGCCAGCTGTGGCGGTCATATGCCAGAAATCATTTAAAAGGTAATGCCACAAGATTATCTTTCGAATAAAAAAAAATTCTTGTCAATCGAATGATCCATCGTTGTTTTATTGCAATTTAAAGTTTTATACCTTTAAAAAAACCACCCTTTACTTGCTGAGTATTATTTTCATTGACATATGACAGAAAATAACCTCTTTGCATTTTGAGGAAGACAAAAAGACACTAAATATATAGACCAAACACTGTTTGTATTCTGTTGGATCTAAAAACTCCGCGGCAAGATTCTGGAAAGCCCAATCTACACATTATTCACAAGAGCCTTTTTTGAATGACAAAAATTTCGTCGGCACTAAACGAGGTGCCTCAAAAGTTAATTCCATACGTTAGTACAGATTGGAAACTGGCAAAGTAGAGAATTGTCATAACTTCAGCCTCCACCTTACTTTTGATCATGATCAACATGTTTGATCGTGATCAAGCAGCAGAGTTCAGAGACTTCCTCAAGTTAGCAACATGATGATGCAGAGTAAGTCCTCAAAGGCGATCGAACTGCTACCAAGGCACAAAAAGTGGGTTAGTCTTCCACTGACTGGCTGTCACAGAAGAAGATACCCTGAGTCTTGCTATGATTCGAAATGGGTCCATTGTAGTTACACCACTTATCTACAGCCGAAACCGTGTCTCTTCCTGCCTGGATACATATCCAGGCAGAAGAGATATTTCTTGTATAACCAAGAAACTACTGTCATCAGCATAAAGAATTGACTTAAAATTAGATGATGGTTTTATGTAGCAGAAAAGCAATAAAAAGTAAAGGTCTCAGCACACTTCCAGAGGAACACCTCTAGTAAGGTGTCGTTCCTCAGAAAAATGAACTGCACCATCCAAATTCAGAACAACTTTCTGGCAACGATTGCTCAGATAGCTCTCAAGTCTTAATATAATATTGAAAACTACTTGAATACTCCATCTTTAAAAATATTTAGGTATGCACTGGTTCAATCGGAAATCAATTATAGTATTACAGGCTGGGGTTTTCCGCACCAACACTATACTGAAGAAGTATATGTTAAAAAAACTAACTAAAATGGTTAAGAATTGTTTATGCAAAACTACTCACCTTTCCTAGTGAAAAGCTGTATCCCATGTATCACAATTATTTGCTCATAAGATTTTACTGCGTATCTACAGGGAAATTTGACGATGACACCTTCAGGCCACATCTATGAAACTAGAAATAAGATCGATCTTTTGTGAAACCAAGAGAATAAAAAAGTACAAAGAACTTCCATTTACTTGGCTCAAAGATCATAAAGCCTCATTCCTCAGGATATTAGAGCACATACATACAGAAAACAAATAAAAAAGTGGATTTTCGATAGGTGAAGGATGTTTTCATGGAGTTGGTGAACTGCTGACTGACTAACATAACCTCAAAAACCGATTATGGCGATTCTACCTCATATGCGACAGTATTCGCCGATTTTGAGACAATATTCACAGATTGAGACGAAACACCTATTTCGACATTTCAACAGTTACCTAGAAGACAGACATGCTTAGGGAAATAATTAAGTTTATGTTTATCGTCTACAGACTTTGTTTAAGTCTCTTGGATTATGTCCATTAGCAAGTGTTAGGGATACTTATGGATTTAATTTCTTTTTCCTTTTTTTGCGATCGAGTAATCTAATATTCAATCTTTTAAAATCTTATCTTATAGCTATCCGTTAATTTAGCTTGTAGAATAATGCAAATAGAACGCTTCTCAATATTTTCTCAGTTTGAAGTTAAATTATTCGAGCTTTCAGTATAAATTCTATATTTTTTATATTGTGTATAGTGTAACACATGTGTTGTTGCTGATAATTTGTTGAAATCTCAACATCAAACTATAAAAAACAAAGTGTTTACTGTGTTTACCGATTTCAGTGAAACGAAATCAATTTTGTGTTGTTTCACGAAAGTCAAACACTTTCGTAGTTTGAAGTTGAATATTTTATGGTTTCAATATTAAGAAAAAGTTCAATCCATCACGCGGTTCTATTTATCGAAATTTACCGCATTATTTTTCAAAAAAAATGCTCTTACCTAGGAAAAGTCCATTGGAAAGGCGGAGAAATTATATATCTGGCAATAATTATTTGAATAACATTTTTGAACAGTCAGATTTAATTAGTCAGTTTTCAATATTTAAGTCTTCATCACTCCAGTAAAATAAATATTCTTGATTTTTGGAATGTTAATATTGGTTCAGTTAACAAGAAAAGTGATTTTCACCTTTTTAATTTGAGTGAAGAAATTATTACTATAAGAAACCAAATAACGGTGAATGAACACATGTTAGTAACAATATTTTTGAATGGAAAAAAAGATGTATACTGAGTTAAGTTGGATTTTACCTATTGACTTCAAATTGGATAGGTGGTCTCAAATAGAAAATCGGTTGATAAGATACAAAGATATTCCAGACAGTGTGGATCAATCTTTCACATATTTAATCGAGAAAAGTTTTTGTTATTTAAATGATATAAAGAAGATGAAAGGAATATGTGTTCATCAATAATATTTGTTATGTTGTAAATACTAATAATATTTTTAACCGTTGGGAATATACATAAAGAGTTGAAATAATAAAACTTGAAACCACTTAAAGCATGAAACTTTGGGAGACAACCAACTAGGAGAGTAGACCACCGTCTCGATTTTGGCAACACCGCCGAACTAAGGCCTGCTCTTTAAGGCCTGTTTAAAGTCGGCCTTGCAAATGCCTTTCGACCGGGGACAATTTTTAGTTGAAAACACAAATTTCAAATTTAGAAATTGATTTGTGATAATTTTGTTACCTAATTTTGTCACTGCCTCAGATTAGTATATTTCAAAAAAAAAATGATACTTTTCTCTAAGAAAGACCTCCTAATAGTATCACTGGTGCTAAAAATTCTTGATATTATGCATGCAAAATATCAAATCTAACAGATTAATGGTAAAATTCTTCTGGTAGAAAGCCTACTCAGGAATTTTAGGTAATGAAAAAGTGGATTCGTTAGCCAGAGCTGCCATCAGCTTACCACATTACGATATATCTCTATGCGTTCTGTCCTGAGTAGACTATCTACTTCCAGAATGAGAAATGGAACGACCTCTGAAGAAGCTCGCCACTCGTGCTAGCCAAAACGTTAGGAAGAAATTCCAACCGACGACGGCCCTTAGACCCGAACCAGGACAACACTAGTATAAAAATTCAGTTATGAATCTTTGATGCTAAATAATGATTTACGAGTATATTCCTTAAATAAGAATTTTTAAAAAATTATTATTACATTCCCTTTTCGAATTATTCACGTTGTTTTTTGAAATTTCATTAAGTACTATTTTTTCCTTGAAATGTTGGCAAAATACGATCATTTCTAGTCCATGGTACAATCTTCTGAAACTAAGGTTGGCAACACTGCGTAAAGGGGATAGAGGGATTTGTCTTACCGAATGGATTGCTGGATCAGTATGGTCATTATTCATGTTACGAACAATTTATTCTCCTCGAAGGCTGCGTTATAACATGAATTATTCCTCAGATGCTATCAGTACGAAATTACGGATATTACAATGTCGGAATTGATGCGATTCAAATCAGTTTGTCAGCTTAAACTGGAGAGAGATAATGTATGAGATCCTTTAGGTGGGTTAGAGAACGAACTGATTATTCAACATTCGTCAAACAGGGGGAGCATTAGTAAATATTTCGGGAAATTGTCGATTGGTTTTCTGGTGGATCAAACAAATCCCCCAGATCTAACAATTATCAATTCTAGTTCTCCTATCACTAATATTAACTTGGTTCAGTTAACTATGTATATAGGTAATGACTAAAAACATTAAAAATGAATAATAAGCAACGATAATGCTGAAGCATATTTTAGCGCGAAATAAAGGCATCATATCGAAACGATTCTTTCAAAAGCAATCTACGGCAGTAACACTATCAAATTGGAGGAATTTCGACCTATAAATCTTCTTCCACCATATGAAAAAATTTTAGAACTGGTTATTAGAAATCAGGTTCTAGAATTATGTGAAAAACATTGAGTTATTTCTGACTTACAATCAAGTTTAAAGAGAAATTCCTCCTGTGAGACAGCACTGTTGGGCATATGTGAGGAATGGTATATTGCTATGGATAAAGGAGAGGTAGTGATTGTAGTATGTTGGATTTCAAAAAAGCATTCGAAACTTTATGTAGATCATTGATGTTGAAAAAACTAAACAAAATTGGTTTTGAAGTTTTAGTAAACAAATGGTTCAATTCTTATTTACATTCAGATCTCAGAAAGTTAAGTTCAATGGTGTTCTTTCGGACAGCATTGGAGTTGATTTTAACATACCTCAGGGTACTGTCTTAGATCCACTGCTATTCTCCTTATACATTAATGATATTGTTTTTCATGTGAAAAAATGCTCTATACGATTGTTCGCAGATGATACAATAATTTATGTTAGTGGTAAAAATATCCAGACTATGACAGAATGGATCAATAAATGAATGGCTAAGCGATAACAGTTTATCGCTGAATGTAACAAGGTCTTAATTTATAGTTTTTGGTACAAGTAAAATTCTAACAAAAACGTAACGAAAATATAATATTAAAATTGAAAACCAGAACATTGAAAGAGTAAAACTTGTTAAATACTTAGGCGTTATGTTAAATAAGAAATTGAGTTTCAATGATCATGTCGACTTCATATCGTCTGAAATCTCCAAGAAAATCAACTTTTTCAAAAGAACTGGAAAAAATATGACGACATATGTGAAGTTATTGCTCTTTAGTCAATAATAATGTCAAACTTTGAATATTGTTCCACTCTAGTATTGGGATTGAATAAGGAAAAAACAGCTACAAAAGCTACAGAATAGAGCTATGCGAACAATTTTGAAATTTAATACAAATACTCCAATCCAAGGCATGGTAAATGGTTAAGAACTAATATCAGTTAAACAGAGAATACTTTTTGCTCAAACAAATTGTTCAAATAAAACATGTAACAATTGTCAGTGATTGCATTAAATAAAAATTGTAACAATTGCATGGTGATAATACAAGAAATGCTGACAATTTCTACATGCAAGTTTGTAAGATTTCTAAATCTAGAAATAGTATATTTTATGAAGTATTAAACGCATTTAATAAATTGCCTAGATCCATAAAAAGAGATAGTGACCTTAAAGTATTCAAGCGTAAATTAGCTTGTTTTTTTAAAAAGTTCGTTTTAAACATATAATTGTAAATGAAATATTTTGAACCTAAATGTATATATGATTTCGTAATGGCTGTTGCTGAATAAATATTATTCTTATTATTAATTGTCTTTCGACATATTATACTGATTCACTTTCACCACACCAAATGCAGTCGAACAATACTAAAAGTACTGACAGTTTCACAAGCAAGTTTGTGAGCTTTTGAAGTCTGAAAAAGTCTATTTTACGCAAAATTCGATGCATTCAATAAATTGCCTAGCCCTATAAAAACTGTTAGTAAAAAAAACTCAAGAGCCTTAAAAACGTAGGAGGTGGTGAAGGTGGTATTTCTAAACAAGTTCTTTGTGATGCTACATATGTTATAGGGGACCACACCTTTTAGATGTTATAAACAGTTCTCTCGATTACGGCATTTTTCCAGATTCATGGAAATTATCAACCATAATTCCTCTTCCTAAGGTACAGAATACAAATATTTGCAATGAATTCCGCCCAGTTAATACAGTGCCTATATATGAAAAATTATTAGAATCCTGCGTGAGGGAACAGCTCCATGATTACTGCTATAAAAATAATATAATTGTTCCTAACCAATCCGGATTTCGCGAACAACACTCCTACGAGTCTCTGGTTGTTAGTATTGCTGATGATTCTTATCAGATGTTGACAATGGCAGTTATGTATTAGCGGTGTTTTTGTACTTTAAAAGAGCCTTTGAAACAGTACACATTGAAATCTTACTGAAAAAGTTAGAGAATATAGGCTTACGGAATAAAGTACTGAACTGGTTCAGGTCGTATATGTCTAACAGAGTACAGAGAGTACTGTATAAAAACTGTGTGTCTGAGATATTATGTGTAAATTACGGTGTACCACAGGGAACAGTTTTGGATCCGTTACTATTTTTAATATATATTATTGACATAGTACAGGCAGTCGCAAAATCTAAAATAACTTTGTTTGCTGATGATACGATGATGTATATAGTGGGGGAAGATTTACATCAAATGGTATCGGATATGAACATTGAACTGAACAAGTTATTCGCGTGGCTGTGTGATGATAGATTAAGTTTGAATGTAGGAAAATCAAAATTTAATATATTCGCCAAGAAATCACGAATGATAAATGTGCAGGTTGATAACATATATTTTTCTGTAAACGGAGAAGCCATTGCTCACAATGAACATATCAAATACTTGGGTACAATTTTGGATTCGAATTTAACCGTCACGAACACGCAGATTATATAACGAGAAACTTTTCGAAAAAAGTACGATTCTTATCACGAATCGGCAAATCTTTGTCTATGAGTACAAAGTTGTCACTCTATAAAGCCATTGCACTTCCTCATTAGCAATTCTGTTGTACCTTATTGTTTAATTGTCCGCAATATCAAATAAATCGATTAGAAAAAATACAAAATAGGGCTATGAGATCTATACTAAAATGTAATAGATATACACCTGTCGAATCCATGCTTAATGTGTTAAATATGTTATCTGTTAGCCAAAGAGTTGTGTTTAATGTACAAGTGTTCATTTTTGAACTGAAAAGAAATATGTTACCAACCTACATTAGTGATAGAGTTCGATTATTTACAGATGTACATAATTATAATACGAGATTCAAAACAGACTATCCTTGGAAGTTGTAACACTACACAAAAGCTAAAATCTATTTTGTATAAAGGTTTAATTGAATTTAATGGACTTCCTGCAGATATAAAAAACTGTGAAAGTTTAAAAGTATTTAAAAGACTTTTGAGAACGTTCATCTCAACCAAATGCAATACAGTTTAAAGTCACTCTAATTCAATTGAGCTTTGTTTCTGCTAGTACTCTAATTGATGTTTATCATGTAATATTAGTTAGGTGCTAAGTATAACGTTCTTGTTTTTCTACTATATTACGTTATTTACATATATTGGTACTTTACTTAATTCACAGTATTTTACTTTTCATTATTTTAATTTTTGATTAACTTGTTATCACTATATTTTGTAATATGATGTAGCAATTCTGCTAAATAAATACATTATTAAGTAAATTAGCAGAGTGCATTTTAGTGAACAATACATAATAAGAACATATGTTAAACGAAATTATTGACATTTCAACATTTATGAATTTTGTAATATCTGATCTGAATAATATTAAATAATTTTTATTATTAAAGTAAGTCTAGGATTTCGCAATCTCTTCTGAATGGATATTGATCTTCAGAAGAAAAGTACACCCTTAAATTCAATTCCAATTCAGATGTCGTTATTCCGAAATGCACCCAGTTATTATTCTTTGAATGAATACGAAAATTTCTCTCAACAAAAATCCTGGAATAATGAACAAAACAGAATCCGAGGCAATGGAGTGCGGATAAGTGATTATAAGCAACACAAAGAAAATGGGACGCTTTCATGGAACTACCCAAGTATTATTCCTGAAGTGCACTTCAAAAAACTACCAGACAGTTGAGGAACTTGTTTTCGTGCATTCAAAGAGCTTATTTCTTGTTTAATCTTCGTGGGGCTCCAACTGTCTGTGTTCTTACTTATTTCCCAATTTATTTTATTACTTTAGCTGTTGTGCGTGTATTTCTGGATGACTTGCTTCAACTACCATCTATACGTTACTGTGATTTAGGTTTTAGTGTTTATTTAAGTTCAGATTGGATTCTCATTCTCACGCAATTAAAGAATTGCAGTTTTTCAAGATAGGATCAGAAACTTCAATGAGAGAATTTTTGATAGAAGGGACTATATTGTCACGGAGGCTTCGCTTATCTCTTGGTGAAACATTATGTTAAAAACAATGAATTAAAATTAACACACTTGACGTAAGTTTCACTGAATATATTAAAAACTCTACATATGTTTCGAGTGGTTAACCCATGATCAAGAGTATACCATGTTACTGAATTTCAAAATGTACAGCTTTTACTTAGGATATACCTAAACCACAGAATTTAACACTGGTTACACGGAAAATTTGACCTAGTCATTGCAAATAGGTAAATTTTTCTTTTTGAAGACTTCAAGGGTATCTTTTGCCCCCTTACTACCTGAGTGTTTCTACTACACTCACACAAGTGAAAGCTGTACATTTTGAAATTCAGTAACATTTATTTATTTATTTAACATACACTGTTTTACAGGACAAGTTCTAATTACAAAACAGGAAACACAACATATACAAAAAACAAAATTGGTATAACGAAAGTTTCAATTTTGTACTTTCATTTTAAATGAAAGAGTTTGTGATATGAATCACAACTGATGAAATGAAATATAATAATTATAGGAATAAAAAAAACTTGCTGAACAGACTTATACATACATATAAATTTAAACACACAAATACATATACATTCACATATTAACACTTAACATACAAACATAATTATATGAGTGAGTATGAATTCTGTTCGTTAATATATATAAATGATTGTTTTATCAGAGATTATGTATATCAAGGAAACTTGACTTAATATCAAGAGTATACAATAAACCTTGTATACTCTGGATAATGGGTTAATACATTTAGTGAAACGTAAGTCAAATGTGTTAATTTTTATTTATTGTTTCTGAACTCTATTGTATTGATAATTAAGTATGTGAGAGTTTAAATTCATAATACTACGGATAATTTGGTAGCAACAATTCAGGGTGTCTCACATGAAAAGAAATCGATCTGTAAATATAAAATCATGTATAGAAATATTCTGTACTATACAAAAGTAAATAAAGGGTTTTTCAATAGCTCAGAGTCAATATTGAACGCGAAAAACAGCTCGACTTCGTAAAAACGAAAGAAATCGAGTTTCATAATTAAAATTATGTTCTTCCGATTATGTCTTGGGCCACTGTTATTTATTCTTGGTTATTCCGATTATTCTTGGGCCACTGTTATTTATTCTGTTCGTAAATGATCTGATGGATAATATTGACTATCCACATTTGATGTTGGCGGACGATTTGAAACTATATCATGAAATTAGATCACAGGACAACTGTGTTCAACTTCAGCTCGCGCTGGATCGTTTTGCCAGCTGTGAAGATAATTATTTTATCAAGTTTGAATATGTCAAAGTATAATATTGTCTCTTTGAAAAAAGATCGAATTAAGTGTGATTATAACGTCAGTGCTTAAGTTCTTTCTCGTTCTGATAAGGTGATGGATCTTGGTATAGTCTTCGATCAGAAGCTATTATACATATCACTCAAATTATTTCATCGAAAATATATGGATTCGTTATACGCAAAGGCAAATATTTCAATAATTCCTCAACATTCATAGGACTCTTTAATGCCCTACTTCGTAGGAAATTGAAGTATGGTAGCATAATCTGGCATCCTATTTACACTTGCCATTAACCTCATCTTGAGGTCATTCAGAAAAGGTTCTTGAAATTCGTAGCTTGAAGGGAGGATAAAGTTTATCCACAGAGAGGAGTCAATCATAACGAATTATTGAGTCGATTCAGTCTAATCTCCTTGGAGGGCAGGAGAGAAACTGTATCACCCAAATTTTTGTACAAATTACTGCACAATAGTATTGATTGTCCTCCTCTCTTGTCCGCTTTGAAACTTCGTGTTCTTAGGCAAAATTCTCGTACTACAGAATCATTCCACATAGAAACTCCAAGGACTATCTCACTAATGAACTTCCCCATTGGGTTTATGGAGTCTACATTCAATAGAGTTACTAATAATTGTGACATTCACTTTGACTCCATAGAAGTTATTATTAGGAGTTATGTGAACAAAGGAAATTGACTAAAATGAATTGAATTAGATTGAGTTGTTTGTAATATTTCATTAAATTCTACTTTTTAGTTATTAGTTACTATTTTAGTTTTTTATATAAGATGGAGCTTTTTGTTATATTTCTTTCATTTTATTTATTTATTTATTATTCAACATTGTTATTATTTTCTATCATTGGGTATAATAACTGTTGAGAATGAAGAATTTATTATTATACAGGAAATAGGTGTTGACTGCGTATTTCGAATGAAACATCTCACATATTTCAATTTATACAATGATTTTTATATGATGAGAGTTATAAAGTTGTTAAAATACATGTTTTTTGATTGAAAGTTTTAATGTAAAAAGTAGACGATTACGGATTCTGAAAGAATAATTAAATGTGTTATATAAGACAAGCTTTATTTTTTTGTCATTTTATTCTCATCAATTCATCACGTGAAGAGTGATTATTCAATCTTTTAAAGGGATTGCTTACGAGATAAACAGTTATTTTGAAAAGCCGCAAGAGGTCTCAAGTGTGTTTTTTAAAACGTATTCTCATACGTTTCAAAAGTTTATTACATTCAGCAATCGAAATGAGGAGAAATATGAAGATTAGTTGTTGAAATTTTAGTATTAATTTTTTTTTTATTTTCATTTTTTTTTTATTCAACTTGGGTGCACAATGTGCTGCCAGAGACATTAACTGGATTGAAAACCTGAGAAAATTCTTAATTTCTTGTTCATTCTCCTCTACACTCTACAGTGCATTTCAACTAACAATCACTAATTTAAATAACTAAGAATTAAATCACAAAGTGTTTATTCAAAGAAATTTTATAGAGAAAAAGTTACACGAATATAACGAAAAAATGAAATTATGCTGAAGAATCTGACTCGGTAAATTTGTTACAAAGAAGCCGAGCATAACTTCAGTGATTACATATATTACTATCTGAAACATCTCCTACGGTTTCACGGTGGTTTTTTCTTTGCGAGTTTCTGATTGATAACCGATATTTCATGTAGTAATTGCATTGGTTTTTTATATTTGGCAAGGCTGCGGGGGATTTTATAAATTACCCACAAAGAAAAAGAAACTGCTACACGTATCTCGTTCGGGATCTTCGCTATTGGAATCTCATTAACAGTGGCGTACACTGGAACTGAATTCCGACACACTAATTAAAAATTTCACGTTACGTTAGTTCGAAAATAATTGAGCTGAGAACAAGGAACATTTGAAATAACTACTTAATATTCAAAAATATTATTTTATCTATTATACTCAATGATTTGACAACTATTCAAAGGACACTGGTAGATTCATTGATAAGATCGTGGCCTAGGGTGATGCATATAACAATTTGCTAAAGAAATTGGAAATACAGCGAAAGTGGATACTTAAAATAATAATACATATTCAGTAGATATCATTAATTTCATCGATATCGATAGCTTTCAAAACCCCGAATACCCTGGGTAGGCACATCAAAAATACGAAAGATAAAATTTCGCCTGATGATAAATCGGGGATTTATGAGCTGAGTTGCGGTACTTGTCCCAAAGTATATGTTGGTTCAATCTGGCAGGAATTTCAGACTTAGAATATCTGAACACCAAAGATACTTCGCAAAAAATAAAACCGATTTTACGTATGCAACACATCTTATAGAAGAGAACCATGTCTTCCACAACAACTCCAAAATATTGTATACCGAACGGAAAGTTTATGAACTAACCCTGTTAGAAACCACGGAAATTATTAAGAGGAAGAAATCAAATAGTTTACTAAATGATCAAGTTTCAATCAATAACTCTTCTTTATTAAATTTATTCGAGTAAAGTCTATAGAAGAGAAGTATTCTATGATCATCCCCCACTCTTCAGAAGAAATATGGTCTATAGTCATCCCCTACTTCAAAAGAACATGTTCTATGGTTATTTCAACACACTTCAGAATAAAGGCAAGCAGTCCACTATGTAATAGCACAATTCATCATCAACATCTGATGAAGCAACTGTGTTGGTGAAACAATATTGTCATGTTTTGAATTAATCATAATGAAAATCAGAAAACTACTTAGTTTTATTCAAATTAAGTGTTAATATATTTATCAGATGTAGATGGTAAACAGTTTATCATCTACATCTGATGAAGCCACTGTGTTGGCGAAACAATATTGTTATGTTTGACTAAATTATAGTGGAAATCAAAAAACTACTTAGTTTTATTTAAATTATGTATTTAGATTTTTATCATGTATCGACCCTAACGATTAGTAAATATATTTATCATTGATACAAAAGAAACAGATGAATATTTAAAAACTTTGCTGACGATAATATTATAAATATAACTTTGATATGATAAAAATGAAATATATATTTGTAAACACCTATGAAAATAGCAAAATAGAAAATAAAAAAAAAACAAAACAGTACAACGAAGCCTTCAGTATAGAGGACACTAAATAAACAACATGGGTCAGATACATGAAATCCATACTATCAATAATATCTACTACCTCCTAACACGTATTAGATATGTCATATACTGCAGGAAATTTCAAGACAATTGTCTTTCGTGTCGGGAGATGAAAAACCTGCTCTTTCTACTGTTTACAAGGGGCATATGAAAGTTCAGTTAGTTTTGCAAATTTGTACTTTCGTAAATCAGAAAAATCACGATTTTAAAAATGACGACAAAGGAGAAGTTCATACGTCGCGTCGCTTCACTAATGAGGGGAAGGGAAATCTTCGAACTAAAATATCCTGTGAAAACCGTGCTTTGTCAATCGGTCATAAAGCTAAGATATTTCAAGAACTTACGATGATGTTTTTCATCCCATATTTCGTTCGCATATTAAGCAGGGCCGAGCTTATTACTTAATATAGGAAGAGCTATTCTAGTTTCTATCAGTACTAGAACAACGAAAACAAATATAATACTGTTATTATATAAAAATTATGAACTTTATAAATTACATATTTATTTTCAACTCAATCATCATCTGTCACAATGTTTGAAAGGATTCATTTCAACCACGTGTAAAAGTTACACGCTCTAATTTTTTTTAATACAGTATCATATTGTCAATAAAGGCGGCATATACCTTATGAAATTCCATTTCACACTTAAGACTTAAAATGATTTTAAAAATTTCAAAATTTATGTCTATGTTGTCCACTACAATTATATTCTTTCGGTATGAAAAATCTTCATCAGATTCACTCTAGCTCCCGCTGGACCAAGTTGCCTGTAAGTGTGAGGATTATTATTTGAGTTTGAATGTGTCAAAGTAATGTTATCTCTTTCACACGAAAAAATCGAATTGAGTGTGATTGTAGCTAAGGTAGTCAGGTCCTTTCTCGTTCTGATAGGGAGAGAGAACTTTCCTTCATTCCACGCATCACCAAACTTATTTCATCTGCCTCGAAAATATACGGATTCGTTACACGCAATGACAATAATTCCATTAAATCCTGTTATGATTTATTTAATTATTCCTATACATTTATGAAACTATTTAACGTCCTAATCTGTAGTAAGTTGGAGAATGACAGCAATCATGGTGTAATCTGGTATACTATTTATACTTGCCATCAATACCATCCTGGGGTCATTCAAAGAAGGTGTTATTAGTTTAGAGGGAGGACAAAGTTTATCCACTATGAGGAGTCAATCATGACGAATTATTTAGTCGATTTATTTTAATTTCACTGCAGAGATCTTATTTAGAGTCATTAGTTCTTTATCTGAGTTTAATCTCAGAGATCAGAGAAACTAATCACTAAAATGCTTGTACAAATTACTGCACAACAGTACTGATTGACCTCCCCTCTTGCCCGCAATGAAATTTCGTGTTCATAGGCAAAATTCTCGTACTACAGAATTATTCCACCTAGAGACACTAAGGACCAACTCGCTAATACAATCCCTTATTTGGTTTATGAAATCTACACTCAAGACAATTGCTAATAAATGTGACATACACTTTGACTCCAAAGCAGTTATTATTAGGAGTAATTTGAACAAGGCAAATTGACAGAAATACATTGAATTGGATTGAGTTCTCTGTAATATTTCGTTTCATTTTATCATTTAGTCATAAGTTTCATTTTTAGTTTTTTGAGATTACGTTGAGCTCTTTATTATATTTCTTCTGTTTCTATAAATTCAGATTTTCAGTCATTATTCAGCATGATGTTATTATTTGCTGTAATTAGATATTATACCTGTTGAGAATGAGGAAGTTATTATCATTTAGTTTATCAGATAGATCCATCTTTCATTCATCTAATGAAGTTGTTTCATACCGGAATGATATATACATAACTTTCGAAATTCTCAATATTGTTTCAAGTGTTAACAGGATCAAATTTCTTCATGAGAATATCCAAAGCGTCCTACGCCACTGTTTGTTCTCCTAATGGAATACCTCGGTCTGCAGAACAGCACGTCAGGAACCTCCTGAACTACAGACTAAACCCATTAGGCAGTCCCATCTCGCATCTCGTAATATTAGCGGATCCACTTGAACTATGAAAAACAGTCAGCGCGTAAATCTACGCTTGAAGTTAAGTTCGTTACTTGCCCGCGTTTCCCGGAAGCGACGCGTTATGTGAAAACATGCAAGGGACCGGCAATTCAGTATTTCGGCCCAAATGCGAGTTCAACTTAAGCCTGTTGTGATGGAACACGAAGATAAACCAACGAATTGTTGCAAAAGAAACGCAATGAATATCCCTTTATTTTGTGTATCTATGCCGATGATTTTTTTTTGGGCAAGGCGAAATTTGCATCTTTTTGAAACTGAAAAAGTCAGAAGTTGTTCATCAAATATATACTGGATTCAATAAAAAATGTATGCTGTTAGGCTGATCAGTTCTTTGCAGTTTGTGCTTCGTAGTATTTTTGTCAGATTTTTGTCGAATGGAGTGCTTAATTTGGGATATTTCTCCTTGTCTGAGTCTGTACTTCCGTGTGACAATTTTTCTTTTTCTCCAGATTAATCTGTCAATTCTTTCACTGAAAAACAACAAGATTTTTATACGTTGAGTGAAATATGATTATTTCTGTTAGTGTTTTAGTTGATACATAACTGCAGGTTATGTATCTACTTCGTTGACGAAAGCTTTCGATTGTGTATCTCACCAACTTTTCACATCGAAGTTTTGAAAGTATGGTCTGGTGGAGTAACGTTGGTTCCTTCGGTTTTGTCTAATAAATGTCAAAGTTCTCTTGAAATAATGGAGGTGAGTCTGATAAGAGGATCTTGCTCATAGCAGTTTCGATGGTCTGATTCCTTTTTTAATATTCATTAATGTCCTTCAGGGCTGTCTCACCTGAATAGTGGTTTTACTTACAGATGACAACACCATTTCTCCGGAGGTATCTGATTTGGGTATCATTCGTATTGAATCTGGAGGGGAGGGCATAACAGCTGAACGTTGATATACTAATAACTCACTATGTATGGATGATGGTAAGACAATATGCATGATTTTGAACTTAAACTATATATCTATAATATATATAGATGTATATGTGATGAGTGAATTTCATCAGATTGAGGAGGTCCCACAAAAGCCTGAATTACTGATGTTTAAAATTATTGAATGCTTAGCCTCTAAAACTCCATATCACCTCTCAACACACCATATCTATCAAAAAGTTCAAACCACTATTGAAAAATATTCTGAAAGAAAATGTTATTTATTGTTTTACAACGTTTTTTCTCACAGACTTTTTCCAGTATATCATCTAACTTCTTTTTTCTTCCGATTTGAGAACATACAATAATTGTATTTATATTGAGGCTTGTGTAAAAACAGTTATTAATGTGGGTATTGCACCAATAAAGTTACGTATGTGATCACAAATTTTTGATTATTCATCTCTCTGAATTGAAACTTCTTCAGGAACTACTTAAGGACTGAATAGCTTGGATGATGGCAATGCAACGGAAACGCGTTACAGCCATGACATATGATGATGTAGCTGTATATCATCCATCTATAGATATACTTCATAATGTAACTACCGAGCGGAATATTACGACAACTACATTAATGCTTGGATGTGTTTACAAATACACATGATCAACCTTTGATTATAACTCTTTTTCCTCATTTCAAACCTTATGTTAACATCAACCTAAAAGGTTGGTTGCATGGTCGTAGGATGTCAAATATTGAGGTAGTTGGAAGGTTTGCTGCTTTTTCTTCTCTTTTGTCGCATTTAGGAGTAGAGTCTTTGGATAGCTGATCAAGTAGAAGTGAGTTAGACTTGTGGGACATCGTCTTGAAATCGCCTTTCTAATTGAACCATGGCTTCATATTCATTCGCGCTGTTTCTAGTTTACTTCAAATCGCTGGCCATTGAGTTTCAGGCACTGAACACTTTTGGAAATAAAGCACTTGATGTCATTAATCACTGATATTTAAACAGATGGTGCACTTTGATATCTTACTGCTTTTTTGGTAGTTTTGTCTGCTACTTCATTTCCTGATATTGAAGTCGGAGGTGGTACACGAATCAATGCGATATCCCTTACATTTTGCTGAGATAAGTTGATTATTAAGTTCTAAACATTTCTCTGAACAAAACTGCATCAAATTTGATGGAATTTATTCATCAGCAAATACTTCACTATTAGATTCAACTCTTTGAAATATCAATTACCATGAGTTAACAATGATCCTTGCTGGAGATTCCAAAGTTAATTTCCGTTCGTAACAATCTTAATCATTGATTTATTTTTTGAGAGACAAACAGAATTTAACGACGAATAATCTCCAATTCAATCAATGAAATATATGGTACGACAATTGATGCGTTTTGCTCAAGAACGCATTCAGGTGGTTACGATGTAGATTTTATGTTTTTCATTTTAGGTTATGTATTATTATTAGAATTTATTATGTATATTGCCGATATTAATAAGCCTTTATATTATTGTTGTTATATTATCAATATATATTATATAGTAATTAAACATTTGAAAAATGTTCTTGCGGGAATTTTCTTACGTTCCGAGGAAAGCCAATAAGCTCGAAACACGTGTCAACGGATGCTTCTAATTGAGTTGCGGGCTATACCAAGAATTATATTTTTGCTGTCGTACTCTTCCCCGCAAGAAAATTTTTCATTTGTTTTTACTTTCTCGGTTGAAGACTCCCCACAAAGGCAATACGTTGACCAAATCTCCAAACCCGGACAGTTCACGTGTAGGCCTAACAGACGTTAAACTCGAGACACGTGTCAACGGCTGCTACCAATTGTGCTACGGGCTATAAAGTATTATATTATATATATATATATATATATAATATATATATATATATATATATATATATATATATATATATATATATATATATATATATATATATATATATATATATATATATATATATAAATCAAAAGTAGACACTGTCGGCAAATCCCCAAAATAGTAGCAGCCGTTGACACGTGTTTCGAGCTTATTGGCTCTCCTCAGAACGGCGTAGCCAAGTTTCAGTTGTACGAACCTAGAGATGGAAAAACAAGAAAGAAACAGACTCTCCACATTTTAGGCTACTGCGTTTTTACTCTCCGGGTTCGGAGATTTGAAAAAACTACTTCGCCCGTGAAGCGACTATTTATCCTTCAAGGATGCCTTTAGCCAAGAAAACATAAAATGTATGAATAATTTTCAATGCGGGGAAAAATTTCGATCAAAAGTAGACAGTAAAACGCAGTAGCCTAAACTGTCGACTTCCTTCAGTGGAGAGTCTGTTTTTTTCTTGTTTTTCCATCTCCAGGTTCGTACAACTGGAACTTGGCTACGCCGTTCTGAGTAGAGCCAATAAGCTTGAAACACGTGTCAACGGCTGCTACTAATTGCGGGATATGCCAACAGAGTCTACTTTTGATTGAAATTTTTCACCGCGTTGAGAATTATCCATACATTTTATAATTTCTCGGCTAGAGGCATCCTTGAAGAATAAATAGTCGCTCCACGGGCGAAGTAGTTTTTTCAAATCTCCCAATCCGGAGAGTAAAAACGCAGTAGCCTAAAATGTGCCCACTTCCTTCAGTGGAAAGCCTGCTTCTTTCTTGTTTTTTCATCTTCAGGTTCGTACAACTGGAACTTGGCTACGCCGTTCTGAGGAGAGCCAATAAGCTTGAAACACGTGTCAACGGCTGCTACTAATTGCAGAATATGCTGAGAGTGTCTACTTTTGATTTAAATTTTTCCCGCGTTGAAAATTATTCATACATTATATATATATATATATATATATATATATATATATATATATATATATATATATATATATATATATAATTTCTTGTCTTTGAGAAAAATGACGTTTCTTTGTGTAATTTATTTTCTTTTGTGTAGGTATTGATATATTCTCTATGAAACCTAATTGAAATTTTGTTATTTTTACGTATGTATAGTTTTAATGTTGAGAATATTCTGATTTTTGTTTTCCTCTTCTACGAGTTTAAAAGGTAGTTTTTTTTATGTAATTTATTGAATATATCGTGTTTTGCTACAAAGAATATTGCGTGCGTTTTCAATTCATATTCAATTTCATGAAGATCAAATTATTTTCATAAGAAAATCTGAAGAAAGCAATGCTATCGTGAAAAAATACAATATTCAATAAATACCGACTGAAATTGAAAATGCAAATGATACTTTCAATTCAGGAAGCAACTACCGTTTTATAATTCGGAGAAAGGATCGACTGCGTAAGTAAACAAACACATGGAGGCGAATATCGGCGGAATGTTATGTTCCATAATATTATTGACCTTCAGCTGATTCTAGTGGAGCGCTGCAATCGCAAACGCCGCAACGCCATGTTGAGCGCTACTCCCGTCATCCGGCAAACACGACACAACTGGCCGATTGTAGGACAGTACGATCTAGTCGGCGGAAGGGTGTACTTCGTTGCGTTCTTAAAAATCTCGTTTACCAAATGAACGCCATCAACGCTTTGTTGGCGAATCCGTTTTTACGTCGAGATCCAACCGAACAGCTAAAAATCAAGGAATTGGGAAGACCAACTCCTTCTCTAACTTTATCAAACACTCACAACATAAAAAACAAATCATCTACTATCAAATTCAACTCCGAAATTTACTCACAACACGACTGGATTGCAGGCTGCGATGTTACAGATTCTTTGTATTGTTTTCCGTGCGTACTTTTCGCTGGGGAAGAGCCATGGGGAAAAACTGGTTACAAAGACCTTATCCATATGACCAATGCAATAACAGAGCACGAATTGAACTCGACACATATACACAATGTTATAAATTATTCTGCTATAGGCAAAATATCGAGCAATGAACAGAAAAAAGCTGCAGAACTTCGAAATAACGAAGTAGAAAAAAACCTACGAGTTTTGGAACTTTTAATTGATTCTATTAAATTATGCGGTCAAGGATATATACCTATAATGAAAAAAACCTACGACGAAGATGACGATGATTATTACATGATGGATAATGATGCCTTCCAGGGATTATTGGACTTGGTGTGCGATTTCAACAGCACTTTGAAAACTTACCTCAAATTGGATATTTTCAAGAATAATATGGAATCAATAAAGGCGGATATAGTGAACGCAGGATTCAAAGTTTATCAATCAGAGGTGCTGCAGGAAATTAAGAAAGCTGAATTTTTGGCAATCATTATAGAAGACCTGAATGACGAAGGTTATTCGAAAGTTTTTATTCTGAGGTACGTTGTCGGTGGTAAACCTGTAGAGCGCATTTGGAAACTAATCACGTTTGAAGATAAAAATAGGTTCTTCGAATTTCTCGAAGAAGAAATGAATTTGATAGTAAACGATCCCAATAAATTAATATCTCAGAGTTATCAGAAGCTAAATTTGAAACAAGAGGGCCCGATTCATAACATTCACACTAAAATTCAAGCCATTTATCCTAACGCCCAATTAGTTCATTTTTATCGGCATGGTCTTTACGATATTATTGTTGACACTTCAGATTTCAACATGGAAGTGAGGTTGTTTTTTTGTCGTGTTTGGAGCGTCTGTGATTTTTTCACTGAGGAACCGTTTGCCAAAATCACTCTAGAACTATTTGAGAAAATTGTCGGAAGCAAGACAAATCTAAAACCAAAATGGGATTTCGTAGAAGATCGACTGAACACAGTTTACAATTACCAAGCTGAACTATTAGAAACTATGGATTTTATACAGGGGAATGCCGTGGATTATCATGGCGAAGTTTTATCTAAAGCCTATAATATAGCACTGGATTTAGAAGATGATGATTTTGAATACTGGTTACGATCATTCCATCGCTTTATGCCACACATAGAAAGATATTTCAACGAATACGAAAGTTGTCTTAAGCCGCTCGATCCTGAGTTCAGTATAATGTTAACAAAAGAAAACATAGATCGAATTCTTAAAACCGATGCTCAAGTTCCTGCCAATACTATGAATCCACAAGCTATAGCAGTTAAAATGGAAGAAGATATCGAAATATTCCAAGATAATCTTGAAGATGTTAAAATGGAAGTAGAGTCTACTCATTCAGAGAACAAAAATGATCAAAATCCATCAACACTTTCCACTGTTTGTAGAAAGAGAAAATTAAATCAAAACAAAAGAGAATTGGAGGAGGATACTGTTAACTGCATTATGTTACAGCTTCAGGAGAGGCTGAAGTTCAGAGGTCACAAATTTGCATCCAGATTAGTTGATATAAGAAATTTTGAGCAGTATCACTCAGATTTTCCTCAATCGTTTCTCGACATAACGCTGCAATGTTTTCCCATCTTGAATTCCATTAGATTGCGATCTGAACTTTGTGTGATATATGAAAGGTTGGAATATCGATCATTAGATGGAGCTAGTTCATTGTTGCAAGATATTTTAGAAAGTAAACTTCAATCGACTTTTCAGCAAACAGTGAAATTACTCAATATCGTACTTACTGTTCCAACAAAGTCATCCGAGCCATCTCGATGTTTTTCTACACTCAGTGAAATAGAATTCTATATGAAGAATTGCAGAGATCCAGAATTGTTACATTCCTTATTGCCTTTAGCCTGTGAGAAAGAATTCATCGATAACATATTCGAGTTTAACAAGAAGGTTGTCCAAATATTTGCTGAAAAGCCTGAGAGAGTCGAGCATTTCAAACGTCAGACTTTACCGGCGGAAAACTAAAATTTCTACCTTGGTGAGTTGAGTAAAACATTTATTTTCCTTCGGAAGTTTGTCACTGTCACCGCTGGATTTATTGCTTTTGTTTCGTTGCGCTTCCTAACTCGTCTTTCTTTCGGTCGCTTGACGTTTTTGAGTATGAAAGCCGTTGAAAAAGTTTTTAGAGCGTTGATAAATCAAGAAAACATGAAATTATGATTTATAGTGTAAAGTAAGAATCCATTTTGATGCACCATTCTTTAAAAAATTTTCAGTACAGTAAAAGCTCTTTATTCGCGGGGTATACGTTACGAAAATATGCCGCGAATACAGAAATCGTGAATATGGAGTGGTGATTTATATGAGATTATAGGGGATACGTTCCTAGGTGACAAAATTAATATAATATTATGAATATAATAACATATAAAGGTATATAATAGTCCAGTCAAAATAGACATTCCAGTTTGAATTAATTCCCAACAAGCTGGATTTTTGTGCAGGCCTTCAATACGTCATTACAAATGATATGTCAAAAGTCACCATCGATCCCGCTTGTACGTTGTTTTTTATTCGAGGTCAAAAGTCACAAATTTGCGTTTTTTGCGTATATCTCTGGAACAACGAGAGTTATCGAAAAATGGTTCGAACAAAGTTTATAGATCGTAAAATTGTCTACAAAAAATATTTCAACACTTTTCCTTGTACGGTGCACTGTTCTCGAATTATGATTATTTTAAACATAGAAAATACGAATATGCACTCATGCAAGGCCAGTATGCATAATCGGGTTAACCATTTACACAAAAAATATCAGAACATAGGTTTATTTGCCCTATGCACACAAGTACGTGAAAAATATACAATTCTGAACGAGTCATCGTCCGTCCCTAATTCTATTGAGAGGTTGGCCTTGAGAAACATCCGCGCTGCGACACGAAAGTGCAAATGCTACCTACATCGTCGATGGAAGATACCTGTTACATCGTGTTCTGTGGGATCGAGAGAACACATTTGAGGATATTTTGGACAAATATCTTCAGTATGTTCGTAGGCACTTTGGTCACAACTTAACTAAAATATTTGACAGTTACACTGATTATACAAAAAATATCAAAGCTGCAGAACAACGTCGTCGAGCTAAACAAACATCTTCATCGTCTGATATCGTTTTTGATCGATCAATGACTGTTCCGACAAATCAACAGCAGTTTCTTGCTAATACTCACAATAAATCTCGTTTGATTTCGATAATATGTGAAGAATTTGCAGCTGCCAATATTGTTGTGAAACAAGCTAAAAATGACGCTGACGTACTCATTATTGAAACCGCAATTGAACAATTCAGTAGCAGCAATCCAACTATCGTTGTTGGAGAAGATGTAGATTTGGTAATAATATTAAGTGCACGAAGTTTATGAAGAAATTAATTCAAATGAACTGTTTGATCATATTGTTCAATTATTATGCAACAGTTTAAAGAATTTTGTAATTTTTTCTTGCTTGGCAGTTTTTAAAGGTTCCTTCAATTCAGGCTGATATTAAGCAATGACTAGAGCAATTTGCCTTTAAAATAAGACTTCGTTCCATAGATGGATCAATTTTCATGAATAAAATCACAATTCTCATTAGCCATTCTTAAACTTTCACTAAGAATTAAATGTCAGATTTCCCGTGCTCGTTTAAGCCTCTTCATCAATAGGCTGTGAATTTAATATTTCCTCCAAGTTGCTTTAGGTCAAATCTTCATCTTGGGATTGAATCAACGTCTGAATGTCACTTGGTTCTATACGTTCAAACCCATCTCGTCCTATTGCATTCGCAATTTCAGCTAAGTATGTTTGCATTCAAAGTTTGAATGTGCACAGATTCTTCGTCATTTTCTGCAGTCAGAGTAGGCCACAGTCTTTCCAGCATGAATTCTTTGTGTATTGCTTCAGTTCTTCCAATGATTCGTTTATGTTTACTTTGCATTTTCCTATGTCAAAATCCTTCCAGCATTCCATTACATTCATATCAAGATCACATTATTTAACATTATCAAATATGATTTTGAAGGTTCGTCTAATGTAATAGAGCTTCAAGGTCTGAATTATCTCTTGCTCCATAGGTTGAAGCAAGCTGTCATGTTGGGAGGAAAAAATATCACTTTATATTTTGCATAATTTCAAGTTCGCCAGGTTGACCTGGTGAATTATCCGCAACTAGATCTGCTCAAAGTCTATATTCTTTTTATTTTTTAAATTAGTTTCAACTTCCGAAACAAAAAATTCCGGAACCAATTACAAAAAACAGCTATTAGATCCGCGAATAAAGAAATCTATTGCCGCAAATATAGAATTTTTTTCAATCCGCGAATAGTGAAAACGCGAATAAAGGAAACGCGAATAAAGAGCTTTTACTGTACTTTCTAACTAACTCACTCCATATATTTTGATAAAGATTTAAATATAACTACATATTACTTAATTGAGCTACTTGTGGTACAAATTTTAATAAGTAAGGATTATTAAAAAAACGCCTAAGAAGCTGAACAAAAACTTAAAATTTATGGTTATTAAAATATATGATTAGATATTCATAACATTTGAATGATGATATTTGAAGGTGCAATATTGATGCCAAGTATCATGAATAATGCACAATTGCCATTTCGGCCAAACATACTTCCAATAACTTTTCTATATCAGAAATTATTTTTATTGAAACATCTTATTATTGCCAGATATCTGATATTTTGCGTTCATTCAATAATAAATAATATGAAATTTCGAAATGAATTATAGGTATAACAGCGTAATTGGTGTGTTTAATTAAAGAACAACAAATATTATAGCAAAAGCTTAAACTGTTTGTTGAGTGAGCCCTTGTATGTAAAAAAAAGATTATAACATAATAGAATACATGATGCTTCAATGTTTGACTGTGTTGTTACTTTCTCGACATGTTTCCATGTGTTGTCTCATCTTCAAGTTTGAGAACATTAAGTTTCAAATAACTTGATTAAATTACTCTAAACAAAAGCTACAACTGAATATCATCCTTTCCAAGTGTTGTGTTATAAATTCATTTGGTTTCTAATGATCTTAATATCGAATTTAATTCAATTAACTTCTGTACTAGTAATGAAATTGAGCGAATTAATAAAGCCTGCTGCAGTCTGGTAGCAGAGGAAATTGTATAGCATGCAATAAAGGGTTGTTTTGAATGTCATACAAGTCATGCACTTTTTAACGCATAAATGCGTATCTGATTGCCTGCTTCATTACTTCCACCCCCGTTTCAAAATCGATTAGCTGACGCTGTACGGCTTCACTTTGTAAATTTTCCAAACTCCATTATATTGAAATGATGACTACTGCGAATAATCTATATAAATAAAAATTAATTGACGGAATGTATGTATCACTGCATGAAATTGGATAATTACTTAATTTGAATTACTTTTATTAGAGCAAAGGTTGAATTAGAAAAATTTTCCAAAATTCTAAAAAAAAATATAGTGAAACAGGTATTTTAGGATTATCGAAAATATTCAGGAAGAAAACTATTGAAATACGAATTCCTCCGGAAGAACATTTTGAATGTTTTCAATATTTTTATACATGAGAGTGTTTTTGAAATTTTTATTTTACTCAGGAATAAAATTAGTTTAGAGCAGTGTTTCGCAACGTGGGGCCCACGTCCCACAGGGCGGCCATTTAATTGTTAAAGGGACAATTCGAATATGGACTCCAACGAGTTTAACCCTTTCTTTCTTCTTAATTTCACATTGTTTTGAAAAATGCCCCTCGTTGTTTTCGGGGGGCATGCCACATAAAAGATTGGGAACACTTGTTTAGTGAATTTTAGTTTCTATATAAAAAATTTCGAGAAAATTTTTATTGGTGATTGTTATTGGCAATATCTTGAAGAAATTAAAAGTACCTACATCTAGTCGGTATGCCTAGGGTGCAATTTTACCAAATTTTCAAACAAAAATGATACTTTTTTATATTATTAATGAGGAAAATTTTTTGTTAAAAATTTATTTGAAACAGCAAAAATTATCCGAAAGTTCTAATGCTAATCAGTAATTAGTGATTATATTATGAATATGTGCTTACCACTGGTTTTTAATGATAATTAACTAATATAATTTTTTTTTCTTACAGGTAGAGACAGGAAGAGACTGAGTGAATGCTAAATGGCCCTGAGAGAAAAAATGAGAAACTCTTACTTTCCTAATATATATTTTTTTGAATTTGTGTTTTTAAAAATGTGACTTGCTTCAGTTTACTTAATTACTTGTATTTTATGTGTTTTTAATGTATTTCAGTTGTTAAATTGAAATAAATGAATATATAAATGAAACTGTAATGAAGTGGAAAATATATAGAATACTTTATAAATTCTTAAAATAAAAATGTGTTTAATTTATTAATATTTCATGCTTTCATTTCGATCAACACAAGTTTTCATAGAATTATTCAATTTGTATTATTCAAATTGCAGAACTAGATACACCCTCATCAGGTGGATGACGTTTAGTAAGAGTGCTTTAGTCGATCAGTACTTAACGAGCAGTTAATTTCTTGGAATTTCTTCTATGTATTAATGTCGATACCTTCCAGGAACTTAAAATTCAGGTCTATCTTCTATGTGTCTAATCTCGTAATTGTTGTTGAAATTATGTTTGTTGTCGCTAAACAGGTTTTCAAATGTAGAATCTGATTTGTTGTTCTGGTAGCTTCTTAGATGTTCTCTTATTCTTTTATCAAATGTTCTACTGATTGTCCAATGTTAGTTTTCCCAATTTCCAGGTTAACTTATAGTCACCCGAATATGATCCCCTACTCTATCTATATTTGTTGTTTTTAATAAATTTTCCTAATATATTGTTTGTTTTGTATGAAACGTGCTTTTCTCTATTTCTGTTTTTTGTTGAGGATATCATTGAACATGATATTTATGATGAAATATGTTCATTTTTCGATTAAAGTTCTCTTCGTTTAAGCGATGTTCAATAATCTGTGAATCACTGATTGGAATGTATGGGTTTTTTCCACTTGATGAAGATAATGTATACCGAAACAATATTGTAACTGACAATATATGAAATATTTTCGAAATTCTCAAAATGTGTTTAATTTATTATTAAGTTGACATGGAATTTCAACATACATCTTCCCCTTCAATCAACTAGAATGAAAAGTGTTTGGTAAAATGTTCGCTCTTGTCAACTCGATTTCTACATTCTCCTCAGATAAATAAGTGTTTTTACTCGTAATTAATAATAAATCAAATTGATTAACAACTTTCAATCAAAGTTTTCGATTATTTTTCTCAGTCACACCTGCGATAAGCTGATTAGAAATACCTTCATGTTTTCAATATTCTCAGAATTCTAGTTATTTCTTATTTCACATAGTAGGAATTTTATATCAATTTAGTTCAGAGAAGGATTCTATGAAGTTTTAATTCATTCTCAATAGCTCGAATATTTGTAAAAAACCAGTTGTCACGATTTTTCAGTTTTTGTAACACCCGCCTTCATCGCATTTTTCACCCTAATAGGTGAAATTGTAATCAATAATTTACTATATACAATGACGTTAATTGGTGATTGTATGGATGCAGACTATTAATTCAATTTGTGTCATGTCAAGTATGATATATTATGATGGGATACTCTGAGCCCTCGCCTGACTGTTATAGAAATCAATTTCTATAACATTTCAATTATGGGTGTTTCAGCATGCTTCCCTTTAATTCGTTTACTGATGGATTCTACATAATACGCATTATATATATATATATATATATATATATATATATATATATATATATATATATATATATAAATTATATATATATATATATATATATATATATATATATATATATATATATATATATATATATATATGTCTATAAATTATATATATATATATATATATATATATATATATATATATATATATATATATATATATATATATATATATAATTTTTTACGAATTATTCAAATGAATGAATGTTATAGCGGAGCAGACTATGTGAAACACGAACAATGTTATGTTTCCATTATCCTTGAAGGGATAAATGTTAGAGAATATTGAAATCGGTGCCTCTATTTATTGGAAACGTAATACAGACACTTTTTTTTATTATTGAGGAGGAAACCTTCTAAAGGCGATACCGGTTGCGAATCCGGCCTGTGTTGGATTTAATTGTTTGCACAATTGCCTATCCACTAAAACCTCCTCTATTATTTCGGTTTCCGGGCTTGATACCTTCTAAATCTCTAGTTTAGCGCATTGAATAAGACTCTCGTGCTGCGGTCAGTACTTGAACCTGATTCCTATCCTTGTGTCTTTTTCAAGACCCAAGTGATGGTGACTCTCGCGGCGCCTGTAAAAAAAAGGTTGGTAGGAATTGGTTATGGAAGGGTATCGATACTCTCTGAACTAGAATAATCGACTCGGAAGAGGCACTCTAGTTCCGAAACAGGAATTCGAACAACTTTTCCTGGAATGTCACTCTAGGTCGAACAACTTCTCCTGGAAAGTCACTGTGACTTTTCATGGAAGTCACTATAGGTCTAACAACTTTTCCTGAAGAGTCACTGTAGGTCTAACAACTTTTACTGGAAGTCACTTTAGGTCGAACCACTTTTCCTGATAAGTCACTCTAGGTCCTCACATCGGAGTTCGAACATCTCCTCGAATGACCACTTTTGTTCCGAGAGGGGATTATTTGTACCTTGATATTGCTCTTAAAAGAGCAAGGTGAATATGCGTTCTAAAAGAACTCCTACACAACTATGTGTGTCCTATGTCATCTTGATTGCCGAGATGTAGTTGCTTCTCTAGGTAGGTCTTCTCTCTTCGCCTGTCGGCCTCTGACGAAGACAGCCACTGTTTCACAACTCTTGTTTTTGAAGTTTTTGATAGCAAACCTCTAGTAATGTATAACCGAGCGTTTCTACTACCGCAACCTAGATGGCATTAGCTCATCAAATTAGACGAAATTGTTCATAAACTAGAGTTTTAAAATGTGGTATCTGAATTGATTATGACGTGTGAAACTTTTAATGTTAGCTGTGTTCATATTTCTTTATTGATTCCTAAGACTTTAGATGTATAGTAATCTATGCATTATATATGCATAAAACTTAGCAATATATTTCTGTCTTATGATTCATAAGAGGATGTTTGACAATATAAGTCGATGCCTTAAGGTTTGTTGGACGTGACGTAACTGAAGAATGCCTTGTAGCACGAAACACTAACTGTTTTACTTTTTTTAAACAAGTATTTATTATAAATTTTGTGAAATCAAGCTAAGTGTTTTTATTTAATATGTCTGTTATTGTTGATAACGTTTTTGGCTGAATATGAAACAGGTATTGATTATAAATTTTGTGATACCAAGCTAAATGTTTTCATTTACCTAATATGTCTGTTATTGCTAAGAACGTTTTTGGCTGAATATATTTAAGAATCAAAATAATTTCGATTCTTCATTCGAAATCGAATACTACTAAAATACTTCGGTGAATTTAACTAATTAATTTCGAATGGAACCTAGTTTTCCTTGTTATTATAAATAGAATTGAAATTAATTTAACTTTATGTACACGAAACATACTCTAACGAAACGTACTCTAAAATACTCATTTTAGAAACTTTTCAAATTTATATTCGCATTTTATATGATACTCAGTTGTGCTGTTATAGTAGATCGTTCTTTTCAGCAATAAAATTCAGCAAGAATTCTCATATCTCGTTAATTAAGAAAGTCATTCTTGTCGAAGATAGACGAAGCTGAATTTTATAGCGAAACATTAACAAGACATAAATTTCTAATTGAAATAAATTGACTCTAGTCAAAAATTGCATAAAATATGAAGAACTTACGTGGGCCGCAGAGTGTCAATTGATATGTTTGATTTTTAAATTATGTATTTGATAGTGTTGGCGTTTACTTGATGTAAATCCATTATAATTGAATATAACTTAAATTCAAACACTTGAATTTATGATTTACACTTAAAGTTAAGTTAAAAGTTTAATTTTAAACATAAATATAAGTTAAATATACAATATATATACAATATATAAATGTAAGTTAAACATAGTAATAAGTTAAAAGTTTAGGTTAAACATAATTTTAATATTTCATTTAAAACGAACAATAATTTATCGAGACACATTAAGAACAATAAAAACAAAATTGAAAGAGAAGACAAATCAGGTGTTTAATACTTCGCCCATAATGAAAGTAATTCGAATTATGCTAACCATTTATTAACAGAAAACCATACTTTTGATAAGAATTTCAAAATTTTACACAATATAGAGAGAAGTAGTCAATTAGATTATTGGGAAATAGTGTAAATAAATCGGCTTTATTTGTTAATTGTAAGCTATATTTGTAAATTGTTAAACCTTTTCAGGTAATAGAAATTATTTTTCAGAATGGATTATCTTAGGTAAAACCAAAACCATAGAATCCCAAAATTCCCTGATATTTAAACCTGTGTTTTTCAAAATGTTGTTATTATTCTGTAAGCATCTGAAGAAGTCGTTTGTAACGTCGAAACGCGTCATGCTATGTAGTGAATAAAGTGTAAATCAAAATTCAAGTGTTTGAATTTAAGTTTATATTCAATTTAAATTATGTTTTTTAAAATTTGAGTTTTCGAAGATATTTATATTCTTTCTTCTTATTTTTGTTTTCTTTTTTTCAATGTAACTAAGATGAAAAAATCTAACAAGATACTGTATTACGAAAATCTCGAATAAATATTATTATCATTGTTGCCGAGAAGAATTATATTTAATAGAAAACGATTTACGAACTTCAATTTCCGGAAACAGTTCGGGAAACCACGTTGATAGCAGTACGCCATCATTGAAGAAACTACAATCAGTTTTATTCCTATTGAACTTACTGTGCTCCTAGGAATGAATGATGAGTATCTTTCATACTATGCGGATATAAAGAACTTTTCAAGCCAACAGACCTATTATGAACTATGTATGGGAAGAATAAGAATGGCGAAATACCATAAAACAAGTGATTTATCTTTGTTACTAAAGTTATAAATCTCCTTTCTCTTCCTGTGCTTTAACACTGACTAGTTTTGCAATTTTCGAAATTTTTGTTGGTCATAAATCACGTCAAGATAATCCTAACCCAGAAGAATTCAATAAGTGGGATGAGAGTGGGAGTGGATCAATATTCTCTTAAAATCTATACATAGAACTGACAGTCTGAAATATTTTCTCTGCCGAACGACATCCAATAACGAAAATTTACGACGCGGGGTAGGAACCACATGAATCTATATTTTTTATTTCAGTCATGGGTAATAACCCATCAAATGAAAATATGAACATTGATGTTGGAATTTCGCTTTGTGGTAGTAAAAATTATTTTATGAAAACTAGTTTCAATTCACAGCCATTACATTCATAAATATTGGGCATAAAATTCCCTCTGCTTCCAAATTGATAGTAAAATATTTGATTGAGTTATTTTTCATAAAATACCCATTCGGTTTAATTCAAAAAGATTAATCATTATGCAGTTTTCAATGAGTCACTATCGTTGAAGTCATGTCATAGTGAAACATAGCAGCAGTGATAATATTTTCCCTTTTATTTACAAGAATGTTCCAAAATATCACAATATTTCAATCAATTTTCACACTCACAAGATTTGTCTGAAGAGATAATTACTGAATGAAAATATTGAACAGTATATCATAAAATGCTGATATGAAAAAATATTGACTAATGTTTGTTCTTCATTCACAATGAGAATTTTTTTTATGATACTCTTTCGAATTTAATTATTAATGTAGTTGATAATTGATGAGGCCGATACTTGGAGAAAATTAATATCCATAATAAAACAATATTTAAAATTTTCTCATAATTTAATATAATATACGCATGACGACGTTTCGAAGTACTACTTCTTTATCAAATGCTGGATTAATACTATATATACATAATTACATATTATACATAATACTCATAGCATTAATCCAGCATTTGATAAAGAAGTAGTACTTCGAAACGTCATCATGCGTATTTTATATTAGATTATGAGAAAATTTTAAATATTGTTGTATTATTAACGTAGTTATTTTAGAAAAATACGCTTGAATAGAATAAATGAAGTGGAATATATTCAATACAGAACACTCAAACAAATAGCCAAAAAGATAAACTTCCGTCAAAATAGATGTAGATGTATATGCATGTACAGTATACGTTACATGTATGTGCTTTTCATTGATAGTAAGATTTGAGATGTACATCAATCTATGCATTATATATGCCTACGAATTACTTTATATTTCTCTCTTACAATCAATAGGAGGCCTTTCATTTGTTGAACGTGGCTTAACTGATGAGTATCTTGTAGTACCAAACAGTAACTGTCTTACGCTTTCAATAAATGTAGGCATCGATTTCAATATTTTCTAACATTTATGCCAAGAAGGATAATGGAGACATAGCTTTGTTCATGATTTTACATAGCTGGCTCTGCTATAATGTTCTTCTGAATAATTTATCAAAAAATTATCGAAAGAAAGTTATAGTATAATTTGATATAATATATATATATATATATATATATATATATATATATATATATATATATATATATATTCTGTCAGATATAAAAATCTTTATTTTCGAGATATTTTCAATGTTATCATGCTTAAACTGTAAGTAGTGTATCTAATTGTAACTGTTACTTAATCTAATCTGTTATTTACTAGCTAACTATTTCAAATATTTTCTACTCTTTCTTCTTGGAAAGAATTGCACATCTTTATTCTATTCAATCTATGAAAAGTAAAACAAGCTTTCTCCAAAAAAATCAGCATATATTTCTTGTAAAAATTTTTATTAATACTAATTCGGAGATTTTTGGAAACATTTTTGTCTAAACATACATTATTGAGTACGTCATTATTATATTCAAGATATTTTCCCATATTGAAAATATAATTTACAACTGTTTCGATTTTGTATTTGCATATAAAGTGATATTGAAGTGTCATAACTATGTTTTTCATTATTTTCATTGCTTTCATGTCTTACAATCTTATTGAAAGTATTTATAGAAGGGCACTAGAATGCTTCTAGGTCTACCAATAGGCCTAATTACAAGCAGCGTTTCTCTTTTAGGACCCTCATCGCCGAATCAGACTTATTGAGCGAGCAGATGTAGTCACCACTTTCAAAGTTTTGAATGACTTATTTTCATGCGTCGACTACTAGGTCATTCCATGAAAACAATTACGATTAGACAGTCTTTTTCATCTAATCCCACTCCTTTCTACGTTAGTATTGATTCTCAAATTTTCACTTTACGTTAGTGATTCTTTTGGTCATGGCACACTTTTAATAATTTGAGAACTTGGCGACACACTAGCAATTAAATGAACAAATAAATACTTAGTAGACAGTTGCAGACAAGCTTTAACATAAATTCTGTTTTCTACATTTCTTCTCGAGGCATACAAAGAACAAAATGCATTCTCCAAAAGTCTCCTCCACTATTCGAAGTATGCATCCCTACATTTGGTGGCATATTCAAGGATCTCTCCGCACAGTGGTTGAGAACCACAGCTCTAAGACATAACTTGTTAAGTTGCTCTATTAGATTTAGTTTGTTTAGTTGTAATTTTAGATTAGATATAGCTAAATTTCACATGTTCAATGTATTGTACACTTCTTTCAGAAATATTCCTTATTGAGTCATAGGATCTATAACTTCTAATACATTTATAATTAATAATAATAGTAATAATTAACGATAAAGTTTTATGCGCGGTATATATATACATCTCCCTTTTTATATTCTAATGGACTAATCTAATGAAATATTACTGAAGTAAAAGGTTTCATCATTCTTCGTTATGAACTCCGAATTTCCATTCGACTTAAAATTTTAATTAATTTCTGCCTGACGATTACCGATAAAAAACGTTTTTGACTGCAGTATATTTCAACAATATATTTAGGAAATTAATTCAAATAAATCCATCAGTTCACGCATTTGTGCATTCATTATTTTAATGCTGCAATCACATACTGCACTGTGTTCTTAACAAGTGAAACTTCGTGGAGTGTAACTCGAAATTTGAATATGTAAATGTAGTTCGCTAGTTGCTTCAATTATTCAAGGAAAGTGGATTTTTATGAAATTCATGAAATTTACATGAGAGTATAATTTTAAGCAGTAGATTTTCACAGTTGAAAAATCATTAATAACAATGCCTTTTTGACAATGTCAAACAGTATGTAGTATGAAACTATAATATTATAAAAGACTTCGTTATCTCATGTGTCCTCTATCAAACACCTATTGTAACATTGGCTCAGGTTTTCAAACTGAAATTGCAATATGAATTTTCAAAAATTTAACAAAATTAATGATAACACGAGTTTATTTTAAATAAATGACACGGAGGTTTCGCTTATCTCTGGTGCATTATGTTAAAAACAATAAATTAGAATTAACACAATTGACTCAAGTTTCACTGAATATACAAAAACTCTGTATATGTTTCGGGTGGTTAACCCATTATCAAGAGTATACAATGTTACTCAAAACATTATGTTATTGACGATGGTAAAAGATTTCTTGCTACGATTTCTCTGATTGTGCTCATGGCAAGTGTAAATAGGATGCCAGATCATGCTGCCATACTCCAACTTGCTACGTACTTTTAATCCTATAAAATTTGAGGAATTATTGAAATATTTGCCATTGCATATAACGAATCCATATATTTTCGAGGGAGATGAAATAAGTTGGGTGATGTGTGGAATGAAGGAAAGCTATAATCACGCTCATTTCAATCTTCTTTCCTTTTGAAAGAGACAACATCACACCTTGAGGCATTCAAATTCAAGTAATTATCCTCACACTAACTGGCAACATGGTCCAGCGCGAGCGACCATGTTGCCAGTTAGTTGAATATATAGTTGTCCTGTGATCTGATTTCATGATACAGTTTCAAATCGTCCGCGAACATCAAATGTGGAGATTAATTATTATCCATCAGAACATTCACAAACAGAATAATTAACAGTGGCCCAATGTTAGACCCCTGAGGAATTTCAGAGGTATGTATGAACCCAAATGACTCTTCTATACCCTCCAGCTATACCAACTGACTCCAGCGACTGCATACCCTCCAGCTGTACGAATTGACGTCGGTCAACCAGGTAAGAATGATAAAGATCGGTGAGGCTATCAGAGAATCCAAATTTGTTGCGTAATTTCTGTATAACGAGTGCATGAGCAATTTCATCAGACTTTCTGAAAATCTGTGTAAATCACATCAACTGAACCCGTGGAGTCGAGTACTTCGAACAACTTGAGAAGTGACAAACAAAGTGAAAACTTTGAAGGCTATTTTCTTCATTATGAGTATTTACCATAACGAATAAATTTTATCTAAAACTCTTGACAAGAAACTTACTCTTTCTGGCATTTTGAAACTGTTAATTTCCTGGAAATCGATCATTTCTACCTAGAGAGCTGTATTCTTCATTAATATTCAAGACTGAATGTTACTGAAGATATCGATTATCAATTTTCTTAAAATCAGTGTTTCTGTTTTCAAATTCCCATTTAAGATTCTCATTGAGAGAAGTATACTTTTTTACTCAAATTTTTGTACAAATTTGCACAACAGTATTATTTGTCCTCCTCTCTTGTCCGCTTTGAAATTTCGTGTTTCTAGGCAAAATTCTCGTAATACAGAATCGTTCCACCTAGAGACTCCGAGGACCATCTCCCTAATACAATCACTTCGACTCCATAGAAGTTATTATTAGGAGTTATGTGAACAAAGGAAATTGACTAAAATTAATTGATTCAGATTGAGTTCTTTGTAATATTTCATTAAATGCTATTATTTAGTTATTAGTAACTATTTTCATTAGTAGCTCTTTCATTATTCAGTTAGTATTCAACATTATGTTATTTGCTGTAATTGGGTATTATACCTGCTGAGAATAAAGAACTTGTTATTATTATTATAATTTTAAAAAATCGACGTCAACAAAGAGAAACCGCCATAATCAAATTACGTACCAACAAAAATTACATATTGTTGAATATTTTGTATTGTTAACAACAAGGTCCCATTGAAATAGTTTGGCGGTGTGGGTTCGAACCGTGGTTTGCCATTTGTTGACTCCTGTATGTATCATATACCGTGTGAAAATCCTGTATCGAGATTGTTTAAGATTATCGTGCATAAACTGCAACTAAAACTGTTATAGGTAACTATTTATTTTTCATTTTTTCTCATGCGAGAGAAGTGTGCATCTATTTCCTATTTAATCTTTTTTCTTATTTCATGGAGAAAATGTATTATTAAAGTTATTTGAAAATTTTCGTTTTTGCACACATTGCTAAGTAATTATGTACCGTTTTCAAGATGTCCGAAGTATAGGTACTTTGAGGTGTTATATCTCATTTAAGCCACCCCCATATTTCGGTTTCTAAAGAAAAACATATGTGAATTTTTGCACAGTCATAAATGGTCATATTATGCGTCACATTTTACAAGGTACCTAACCAAAATCTTTGAAAACTCAGCTACTGCGAATTGGCAATATTTTGTTAGAGATCTTGGAAAAAGGTTGAAGAAAAAATTGTTCGAATTATTTTTAATCAGTAGGAACCATTTTTCACCACGAAATTTTCAATGTTCAATGTTTTGAATAGTTTGGTCTGAATTCATTCTTTCAATTGCACATTTAGTAGGCTATGAAAAACAAGGACAACTCAACAATTCAAAAGTGATATTGATTCAAATATTTCAATAAAATGAATAACACACATAAAATAATTTCATTGTAATTACCTTTGAATTTTTTATGGATTGATGAAATCAAAGAATAATTTCAACAATAACTAGAACCTCTCCAATAGTTCTTCGTTTATTCGAATACATTTTTCAATTTTTTTCTAATATGTCTTGCCAATCGGTTTCAGTATGTTCGGGAATTTTTATTTCTAAGATACCAAAATGTCGAAACTAATTGAAAATGCAAATTTTGCCATGAAAATTGAGGTCCTCAAAAACAGTAATCTGGACTTATAACTTTTAACTTTTTAAGTGAAACAGAATATCGAGAATTCTCCATTTGCCAATTCGTACTCAGGTTGAAGTTAAAAATTCCATTAGGCATCATAGAAAATTTGTCCAATCACATTTCAATTCTGCGAAAATTTAAATATGTTTTCCTTCAAGTAAAATAATGGGAGTGTCTTCATTTTGAGTGTGACACACTGTATATGATTCATAAACATATCAATAGAAGTAAACCATAGCAAGTTAGACAAAAAAGTTTATCATAAACTGGAATTTTCAAAAATTCGTATTGAAATTTCAGATCGAAAATTTGAGCGTAATATATTTCGATATAGATATTTATTTGAAAAATCGTTAATTATGAAAGGATAAGATGTCTTTATCTTAAACCCCACACACTGTATAAATAATATTATTTATTTATAATTGTATTATTTCATTCAGTGATAAAGAAGCTATATTCTTTGAGATAACATCCATTAACATTCTTTGGGAGCTGACCTATTGACCATTATTACGTACTTCACAATGTTACAGATCTAGAAAAACAAAAAACAAGACACTTGTCGAATTATCGTCATCAAGTTGGAATACTCGTAAACTATCAAGAAATTGAATAAAACGATAAAAGGACGCGTGATTTAATCAACAGCAGTGTTCATTCATGCAGAGATGAGTGGGAGTTTAATAACACAGCAGCCGACAGAGAAAGAGATAGAATAAAGAGACACGGAGAATGGCTAGCAGGAGGTCTGTGTAGAGCCGACACAGCTGTTCGATTATGTCCAATTTATACAGGACCGTATTAGATCGCAATAATTCTTATAAAGTGATGTTGCAAAGGCATTAACGTTTCTCAACAATTTTCAGTTCAAGGACCTCTAGAAAAATCAATTACAATTTCAAGGGATCATTTGCTGAGGAAGCACAAGAATAAAAATCAAATATAATTTTTAATAAAATTGAAAATGTAATATTATAAATGTTTTGTTGCTACTTTTTTCACTTTTTAAGAAAAAAAGCATGGACTTGCTGATATGTATTTATTAATTGAAATGTCTTATGGTTACACGACGGACCCAATACACATACTTGTGGATCCCTCAGAGCTCCGCAGATAACAGGATTAGAAACTTGCATTATGATAATGTTGATTGAAACATTTAAAATTGTGACATAAAAACAAAAATTATTAGGCAGATTTTCTTGGATTTGTGACTGAATAACGAATAGTTATAAATAGAATCTTTTCACTCCTGAAATAATAAATGGCATTAATGAAGATAAAAAACAAACATAAATAAGAAAAACAACAAAAATTCAAAATAGAAACCGAATTAGATTGACCAACATGAACGCCTAAAACATGACTTTTAGGGTGGATAGGGGGGTTGTTACTTTAATTGAAAAATGAAGGAATGATAGCACAGAGAGGAAATGATTTTTCTAAGGAATTAAATGAAAATGAAATATTCTTCAATATCTCAATAAATTGAATGAGAAACATGAGAGAATGATTCGCCTCTTAAGGACACATCAAAAAATGTAATCTGTGTTTCTCTCTTAGTGTTTCTACTAACAAATGTGCATTTTTGAAAAAAATATATCATTATAAATGAATGAAAAATAAAATATTTAATTTTATTTCAGAAAAGCTACCTAAAATATTTGGAAATATTTTGGAGTTCGGTAGTTGGGACACAATGAGGGAATGATTTTTGAGGTGTATATTTAAGAATATTTTTTTCAATTATAACAATGGAAAAAAAAAATTCATAATTTAGTGCCCTTTGTGATGAAGTTTCATGAGGGAATATTCTCAATTTTAACTTTCGATCCCTTTTTATAGAAATCAGCAAGGACAACAATTTCGATTTTATTTGAGAATCAGCCATACATTTGTTGTTATTCACAACAAATATGAATAACACAGTTGTGAATTGATCAGTACTCCCAATCAATAATTTTTGAACTATTACTGCTTGATGTAACAATTGTTATATTGACGTTTCGTTCTTTAGCCATAATATTCACACGAAAAGTGCGTTAAACCGGTATCATTCATGAACGATCATACTTTTTATGGTACTCAACGTTTTCTTCTGAGAGGGTATAAAACACGTCAAGAATTTGTTCTAATATTGCAAATATTTGAATATGGGAAAGAAATAGCAATCAAATTATGTTTGGATGTGGCTTATTCTTGCGAGAAATCATTATCACAGTTCTAATAAAGAACAATAGTCTAAATTCCACTTGGTGCATTCAATCAATACACTCTTAATGAGGTTTGCCATCACTGTAGATTTGTCAATATGAGTTTTTTAGGAGTTATACATCCTTTGACGAAGGTCCGTATTTATACGTAAACACTATATGGGGTAAGTGGAGTTTTTGCTCTACTTATTTTTTTCATGATTCCTACGCCTATTTCAATATTTCTAGAACTAAACTACGATTCCTGAATGAATAAAAAACAGAAATCATCGAAATGAAAATGGGGGGTAAGAGCTTTGCTTTTTTCACTGAGAAGTAGTAGGGGGGACCGAATATTTGTGATGAATCTGCTTACGTAAAACTTGAGTTTGATCATATGTTTCGGGACAGACCCTGAAGTACAATTTCAACGATTGATAGATCTTTTAAGTTGTACTTCTTCCACTTGATAATGGTTGAATAGCCTGTGACATATGTCCAGGTACATAAACTATTTTGCTTATATCCCTTTATACTGTTTCATAATGTATAAATAATTAATAGTATAGATATTGACTGTTTTGATAAGAAATAGAATAGAGATGTTCACAATAACCACAAATTAATGTTTCGTATTGATTTTTATCAAAGTTTGTATTATTATAATCTCGATAAGCACATTTTAAAAATTTTATTCCTTATATTGAATTCAATAACAAAATTTGTTTTAAATATAAAATTAAGTTCAAACACATGAACTTATGATTTACACTTTATTCACTACATAGCATGATCCGTTTCGTCGTCACGAACGACTTCTTCAGATGACAGAATAGGAGCATTCAGGATAATGGCATACAGAATAATGACATTATTTTGTAAGCATCTGAAGAAGTCGTTTGTAACGACGAAACGCGTCATGCTATGTAATCAATGAAGTGTAAATCATAAGTTCAAGTGTTTGAATTTATGTTTATATTCAATTATAATGGATTTACATCAAGTAAACACCAACACTATTAAAAAAAATTTTTATTTATAAAAGAATATCCTCCACAACCGTCATTAGCCAATATAATTCAGTCATCTGGTAGATTTTTCGAAAACAGAAAATAAGTTAGTTATAAGAAATAATGCGCTGATAGGTGATTATCCTTCAAATCTTTGACAATTTAGAATTGAAATACACAGGGGAATGCGAAGTCGAGGCGATTTTGTTCTTCATAAGAACACACAATGAATGGGTCACGGAGAGGATACGTTCACCAAATGGTTAAATACAAGGGATTTGCGGCGAAGTATAAAATTTTTAGGCAGATAGAAGTAACGTGAATAAAAGTTTATAGATCTCTAATTTGTGGAGCGATAATATTAAGGGCTACATTGAAAGGCTGATCATACTTTATCGATTTCTGCATATTGTAGTAGTGTTATGCATTCATATCTGTAATTGCTACAGAATAGTAGTAAGTGATCTATGTTACCAATTTTTCCACAAATGCACAAATTATCTTGTTTCATACCAATTCTATGTAGTCGAGTCGACTAACTGCCGATAAAGGAGTCAATCTTTAAGAAAAAGTAGTTTTGAAAAATTGTCAAGATCCCCATTGAGTATTTGATTCTTAAATAATGTTAGTTGGTTCGATTGTTATATTCTGCTTATATACACCCTTCGACAAATCTAAGTGTTGCGAAACTTATGAATATAAAATGCGAATATATGTGGAAATAAGTAAATTGTCCTTCATTATAACTGTGAAATAGAAACAAGATTAGAAATAATAATAATATTTATTTAGGAATAACTATTACAAAATCATATATACATTTAGGTTGAAAATATATTATTTACATTGATATGTTTGAAACGAACTCAGCTAATTTACGCTTGAATGCCTTAAGGTCACTAACTGTTTATAACTGGAGTATATATATTACATTTCAAAATTCAAAATGAAAGCGAACTAGTGTCAAAAATTTTTGACAAAAAACTTTATCGGAAAGCTCTACGATTAGTATTTCCTTATCAGTCGGATAGGAATCGTAAATTTAACAGTTTAACATACTTTGGAAACGTCAGTCAAAAAGTCAGAATATTTTTGAGTAAACATAATTTTAATATTTCATTTAAAACCAACAACAATTTATCGAGGCACATTAAGAACAATAAAAACGAAATTAAAAGTGAAAACAAATCAGGTGTTCACCAATTGAATTGTGGAACATGTCCCGGTATATATATAGGTAAAACTAGTAGAAATTTCGGTACTAGAATACAGGAACATAAATATAGTTTCGCCCATAATAAAAGTAATTCGAATTATGCTAACCATTTATTAACAAAAACAATACTTTTGATACGAATTTCAAAATTCTACACAATATAGAGATAAGTAGTCGATTAGATTATTGGGAAGTAGTGGAAATAAATCGGCTTAAAAATTCTGGAAACTTGCTCAATGAACAATTCACCCTTGTTAAACCTTTTCAGGTAATAGAAATTATTTCTCAGAATGCAATATCTTAGGTAAAACCAAAACCATTGAATACCAAAATTCCCTGATATATATACCTGTGTTTTTCAAAATGTTGTTATTATTCTGTAAGCATCTGAAGAAGTCGTTTGTAACGACGAAACGCGTCATGCTATGTAGTCAATAAAGTGTAAATCATAAGTTCAAGTGTTTGAATTTAAGTTTATATTCATTTCAAAATTGTTCGCATAGCTCTATTCTGTAACTTTTGTAGCTGTTGAGTATTTTCTTTACTCAATCCCAATACCAGAGTGGAACAATATTCAAAGTGTGACATTATTATTGACTTAAAGAGCAATAACTTCATATATGTCGTCACATTTTTTCCAATTCTTTCGAGAAAGTTGATTTTCTTAGAGATTTTAGACGATATGAAGTCGCCATGATAATTGAAACTCAATTTCTCATCTAACATAACGCCTAAATATTTATCAAGTTTTACCCTTTCAATGTTCTGGTTTTCAATTTTAATACTTATATTTTCGTTACTTTTTACCTTAAGAATTTTACTTGTACCTTGTTACTTGTACTTTGTTACATTCACCGATAAACTGCTATCGCTTAGCCATTCACTTATTGCTGCCAAGTGTTGATTGATCCATTCTGTCGTAGTCTGGATATTTTTACCACTAACATAAATCATTTTATCATCTGCAAACAATCGCATAAAACTTTTTTTGACACGAAAAAGAATTAGAGCAAACGCCGAGAGAACAAGTACGCCCCTGGCCTCGAAACATGATACGTTTCTTTTAGCTATCTACCACACACAGCGTGACTCAAATACGACTACAGACTCCTAAGTTTAGTCCTTTGCAGGAGAATAATTGCCGGTTAACGAGAAAAAATGGTCAAATACGGAATAACAAGAGTCAGTGAAGATTTGTTTAATGATCTATTATCATGACAAAGAGTAATTATAGCCAGCGAATATGTCTCATTCGTTAAAGTTCGAGGAAGCACTCTCTCATCTGTTTCATATCTCACAAATTAGAAGCTTCGCATCTCCATCCATCATGATACACATCGGGAGAAATTCTTGCATTGAATGGATTCTTAGAAACACTGCAATGGACACAGGAGAGACTGAACCTGAAGATTAAGCTTCTAGCAGCACGAAATTTTAGACGTAGGCGATTTTATCGTGAGATATGTTCAACCGGTGTCTATAATTACGGCGTTTTCTGGAACCCTTATGTTGATTATTTTCGGTTGAGTAAAAGGAAGAGAGAAATGCAATTAATTTCTTAATTTCCATATTTCTATTCGTTAAAAATGAAATGTTCGTTTGTTGAAATATAATTATTAAAATACATGATGATATAGGTGAAGGAATCGGAGAAATTTGTTGAAAAAAATTTTCTATGAAGTAATATTTTCAACCTAATTCATAAATTTCCGGAGGGAGGAAAATTGAATTAGTATAAATTCACGAATTTCTTATAAAGAATGGAAATGGTGGTATTTCGAATTGTGTAATGTGTAATTTAATACGTTAAAGTAATATGTTTAGTTCATTTATGTGTTATTTTTATTATTATGTTTTTGAGTGTTGACACTTAAAAACGAAGAAGAAGAACTTAATTGCTTTTATGTAAATTAAGAAGAATTTTTGGCATTTACTTAGTTTCATATTTTATCTTATCTTATATATAAATGATGGTTACGTTGCCTGTTGACGACTTGTAGATGATCTTCTTGATGTTGAAGAGTAATGAGAATCAAAAAAATATATATTCTCCGAAAATATTCGATACAAAAATAAAACTGACATTGAATTCTGGCTTAACTCTTGGCGAAACCTAATTAAATATTAAATTAAATTAAACTCTTGGCTTAATGTTTCACGATTATATTTAACAACATGAATTAGTCAACATATTTCGAGCGTTAGTTCATTTTCAAGACTGTCTTTTCAAGACTTGAAAATGAGCTAACGCTCGAAACATATTGACTAATTCATGTTGTTAAATATAATTGTGAAACATTAAGCCAAGAGTTTAATTTAATTTGATAATTAAAAATAAAACTGGCAGATTAATTTTTGAAATTAGGTAACAACCCAAAACAATTAATTTTTTAATTGAATCAGAATGTCCTTGATGTTGTTCTTCAGTCCCAGTTGGTTACGAACTGTCTCATTTTTTGGACACCAGATGAGTATATTTTCAACTGTAAGGGTGATATTATCACAGTAATCGCACTTGGGTTGTTCGCCTGATGTCATCAAATAACTGTGGGTCAGCTTCGTATGACCTATTGTTGATATATTCTTCTACCTGTAATGACCTATTCGTACATGATGATATAGGTGAAAGAATCGAAGAAATTTGTGGCGAAAAATTTTCTATAAATTAATATTTTCAACCTTATTCATAAATTTCCAGAGCGTATTTTCATTCAAATTGTGTAATGTGTAATTTAATACGTTAAATTAATATGTTTAGTACATTTATGTGTTATTTTTGTTATTATGTTTTAGAGTGTTGACTTGTAAAAACGAAGAAGATGAATTTAATTGCTTTGATGTAAATTAAGAAGAATTTTTGGATTTACGTAGTTTCATATTTCATCTTATCTTATATATAAATGATGGTAACATTGCCTGTTGACGACTTGTAGATGATCTTCTTGCTGTTGAAGAGTACTGAGAATCAAAAAATATATATATTCTCTGAAAATATTCGATACAAAATCAAACTTCTTCGAAACATCAAATATAAAATGATCAATGAGTGGTAAGCATTTTCAATTATTGAAGCTTGTTATTTCAAAGTTATTAAAATACGATAATTAGGAGCGACACAAAAATAAAACTGAGAATGAATTCTTGCTAACTCTAGGTGAAACATAATTAAATATTGAATTAAATTAAACTCTTGGCTTAATGTTTCACGATTATATTTAAAACATGAATTAGTCATGTTGTGAAACATGTTGACTAATTCATGTTGTTAAATATAATCGTGAAACATTAAGCCAAGAGTTTAATTTAATTTAATAATTAAAAATAAAACTGGCATATCAATTCCTGAAATTGGTTATAACAATCGAAAAAAATGATTGAACAATTAAAATTATTTTGTTGATCTAAGTCAAGTGTTTTTTATTCAATATATTAAAAACACTCAGTCAACTTCAATAAAAGTTTCAAAAAATTAAACTTCGGTTTATTAATCTGTATGTGAAAAAGAAATAGAAATTAGCCAAAATTCACCACCTTTTTTCGAAGTAGTTGAATCCGAAGAAACAATTCATATTTTTATTGTTGTTATTAATAATTTTTTTTTGGAGATAATACGACACATACAAGCAATTATCAAACTTTTTTTTGGGTTCATCATCTTTGGACATTACCCATCATTTCATTTATTTACTTAACCGCTGAAACTCATTAACATACACAAACGTCCATGTCTTACTCGGGATTCGAACCCAGATCTCCCTGGTGAGGTCCGTCACTCTCTCACTACGTTTTATTTGTTCATTCATTTCGAATACAATTGAGTAATTCTACAAATGAATGATAAACCATCGTAATTTGTGTGAAATGCACTAAGAGTCTTTGTGTGAATGCGTTGGTCAGCTGTTGCTGTCTAACTCAGTGTTTCCCAAACTTTTTTGCTCTATGCCCCACCTCAGTCTTCTTAAAGTCCTTATGTCCATAGAAAAGAGTGAAAAACTCAAAAATTAAGAAGTGAGAAAGCGTTAAACTCATTTCGAGTTCATTTTCGAATTGAACCCCTTAACAAACAAATTTCCCCCCAGCAAGGCGTGGATCACACGTTGGGAAACACTGATCTAACTTACCGTTACAACTTATTCACGTTAAGTGTTAGTTGTAACGATAGTTAGTTATTAACGTATTATTTGAGAGTGTATTTGGATTAACCTATAACAATCTTATATATATATAATCTACAACTAATATCTTTATTTAAATGAACCTAAATTTTTGTTCTATAATTTTGGCATTGTGATCCACTTACATATATTTTTCCGGTTATAATGAAATTCACGTGTCTTTGGTTTGTACTGAATGCGTAAACTGTACATTTAAATCACGATTAGCATTAGCTCTTGTACAAATTGTATGATTAATACAATTAAAGTTGATTAATTATTCTTGGTGAAACATTGTTTAATATATTAATTAAAAACAAAAACACTTGCCTGTTGTGAAACCAAGCCAAGTGTTTTTGTTTTTAATATATATATTAATATAATTGTTGAATAAAAAATTAATGATTGAAAATCTCAATATGCTTTCAAAATACAATTGTGTAATTGTAAATATACCAAATTGCTCATACAATAATTCCGAGGAAAGCAGTTCATGATTAAAGAAAGTTACTTCAAGAATATATTTCTGAGTTATGATCAAATTACTGAGGTTACTATTATAGGCAGCATCCCAGCAAATCAAATCATTGAAATAAGCGAATAAACTCATAAAATTTATGAGTTTGTTCTCTCATTCTTATATTTATATATTCAGTATGCTCATAACATTTTAAATCATTACCAAAATAGACACCTAGGTGTTTAATATTTTTTCATTCGAATCATACAATCTGTGTCATTGTATTCCGAATATTTACCAACTTTTTTGGAGCATCAATAGTTTATATCACCAACATAAAATAACTATAAAGATGCATTTTCTCGTTTATTTAATGCTAAATTATTTGTAAATTTCTGATCAGAAAAAATCTCGATTCTGTAAGAGAAATCTAGTCGGAAATCTGGCTGTACGAAAAATATTCAAGACTGACCAATGAGTGGTCACCCCTGCATCAAACGAACTACTCTGATATATCATATTTTAATTATCGTTTCTAGGTATATTATTATTTGATATTGAACGTTTGATATGACGTGCCTACCTGTTATTAATAAATGATAATTAGGTTTTTACGAAACAAGCTTAAAAACGTTTGATCTGATGGAATAAATGATGTTGAATGGCGTGTAATAAATATTAATCAAGCTGAGCAATGAATTGAGAACGTGGAAAAAAGTGGATTGAAATCTTTGACAAGATCAATCATTTCGTAATCATTTCTAATTCTCATGAATTGAACGCTGTTACATATTGAGGAGCGGGATTAATCTCTCGACTTCAATTAGTGTTTGCTGAGTGCTTTGGCAAGCAGGCAAGATATTGATGATGAATTTACTTTCACCAGACCTTGATGTTAACAGGAAATCTGTCATACGTTATTGGAAAGATCGAAGTAATTAAAATTTGAACTTTGCATGCAACCTAATTATGAACTTCTAAAGAATGTTTAGAAAACAGTTATTGATTTCTCTAGAGATTTTCGTGAGACTTATTATATTATCCTTTCTGAAATTATATGCAACTCTTATATAGGTTACCTGATGAATATATTTCCACTCCGAAAAAATTTTGAAAATCTCATTACCTAAATTTCTTTCAACTCCTAGTATAGGCATCGAAAACTTTTATAACATGATATATATATATATATATATATATATATATATATATATATATATATATATATATATATATCTGTATATTCATCAGTCTCATCAATTGTGAAAATCAATAAATATCTTAATCACATTGATAATAATCAATTTTGACATAACAACAAAAGAAGTACCTCTCCTGAGAAATGTACGTTGAAACTTCCGATCTTTCTTTTGTACCACTTATTGAAAATAGTAGAATTCCACAAAATTAATTATAATATTTATTTAGTGGAAGCTGTACAAAAATGTACATACTTTGAAAAATCAAAAATATCATTTAAACATATCTTGCTATCTAAAATATACGTTTTAAGCATGCTACAAGTGTATAATGTTTTGTTTCCACAAAACTTGAATTTTAAATACATTTTTTCATTACCAAAAGTGGTTCTTTCGGTAAGTGACTGCCAAAAGCAGTACCGTTCTACAATTTACGTTTTGGTTAAAGAGACCATTTATTATTGTCTCAAAACGAGATTTTGTATTACTGTTAAAAACACTTTTATCACTTTTCTGTTCATTATCGAGAGATATTGATTATTATGAATTAAAAATCCTATGCAAAATATTTTTAAACTAGGTAGGTAGCTATTTTGTACTTATCAAACGAACAAATTGACTTTAATGTAACAGATTGAAATTTCAAAAATTGATTGAGATATTCGTGAAATTACTTATACTATCCATTACAAAATTATATGAAATTCTTATATAGGTTATCTGATGAATGTGTTACAACTTCGAAAAAATTTCGAGAATCTCATTATCTGAATCTCTTTTAACTCCCAGTATTCGCATCGAAAATGTTTATAAAATGAATATAATGACATATTCCTGAATTCTGGAAATCAATAATGATCGTAAATACATCGATAATTATCAATTTTGACATAATAACAAAATAAGTACCTCTGCTAAAAAAAATGTAGGTTGAGATTCCCATCTTTTTTTTGTTATATTTATTGAAAATACTCAGTAGAATTCCACAAAATAAACACACATCAATGATTGTAAGAGATATAGCTGAAGCTGTTTTAAAAACAGATGAATTTTAAAAACATTTGAAGAATCGTCTACAAAAAGAAAAGGAAACTGTAGCCGCAAACGTTTCAAACTACTTCAAGAACAGACAAATTGTTGGTAAGAAATAGAAAAATTAATTCGAGAGAGACAAGCACTGATCTTCGAAGGGATTTAATGGTTTCTGGTGTAGAGGTGAGCACCTCAACTGTGCAAAAACGACTGCTGGAGGTTGGCTGTAAGTCAACTGCTTACTCAGAAAATGATGAAGAAACGTTTGGCATGGGCCAAAAAGTACCGTGGGTGGACTGTGGACGACTGGAAGAAGGTGGTTTTTAGTGATGAGAAACATTTGTTTGTTCAAGGGTACAAATAAAGTGTTGTTAGACGAAGTGATGGGGAAACTTTGCGGCCTGATCACATCCAGCAAACAGGAAAACATCCTTCGAAACAAATGTTTTGGGGGTTTTTCACAATCAATGCCACTGGACTATTAGCTCCTATAACAGGGATGATGAATTCAGTGAAATATATGGAAATATTGCGCACCAGGATTGTCCCATTCATGGAAACGTTTGATGGAACAGTTCAGCACGACCTGACTCCCTGTCACAATTCCAAACAAGTGCAGGCCTTTATGCGTGATAATTAAATAAAAGTACTCGATTGGCCTGGGAATTCACCTGATCTCAATCCCATTGAGTATTTATGGAATATTTTAAAGAAACGACTGGTAAAAATGGATTGACTACAAAAAAAATGATTATAAGTGCAATTCAGGTGTGATTTCATGATGAAGATGAAGAAAATCTGCGCTACGCTAGTGGAATCGATGCCTAGACGAGTTCAAGAAGTTATTTCTGCGAAAGGAGGACATACTTGATATAAATATGAAGAATTTACGCTATTTTGTATGTATTTACTTCATTAAAAGGTAAGATTTTACGAAAACATTTTTTTTTATTCTTTGTCCCAATTAATTCGGACAGCATAGTAGATATGCCAGTTCAATTGTTCTGAACCGAATGTTAAAAAAGATTGTCATCATGTTTACAAGACTCGATATATTTCTACCTAAGATGTGTTTTATAGGTGGTAATGTTCTGGTTGTATACCTTAGTTTGAGTTAGATCGTTTCAAATTAGGTGAAGATAAAATTTCTCATTGGTCTTAAGGACCCATTAGGTTTTCGATTATAATAAAAAAATTGTTCCTCCAAGATATTTCGTTTAAAATACGTCGCGGCTTTCCTTTCTACGTAGCTAAACTTATCATTCGGTAATATCACGTTTCTCCCGACTACAATCGTGGTTTTTCTGTGCCATAGGCATGTATAATATTCATGTTCACGGTTGAGTTTTCAGATAGACGACACATTTCCTCTGGCGAGCCGATATCAAGCAGTTTAATACTCCGTGAATTCCTCCATTGTCTCGCGATCGTGACATTACATTTTGGCATGTTATTTTCAACAGACTTCACGGTCGAATTGTCCCTACGTTCATCACTGTTTTTCCTGCGTTTTTAAAGAACGACGTTGTTGAATTCGTGATCGGTCGTCCGAGAATTGACATCATAATGCGGACGGAAAGAGAGTAGAGCCCAGTACGCCTTTGTGTATTATACTTTTTCAGACGGAATCATTGGTGCCATATGTAGGAGGAATCATTAGCGATGAATAGCTGCTCATTTCGCTTTAGAATTTCTCGAATAGACATCTGACTACCCAAGGTGAAGGCGGTTTAGCCTCGGATATATTAATAATAGTTTCTTATTCATTCAGATTTTCAAGTTTTTAACATAAGGTCAAGAAGAGCTTCAAATTGTCCACTTATTTTCATGGGTGTTTTATATTAATAATAATAATATAATAATAAAATAAATTTATTGAGAAACATTCCTTACCTTTACCTTATTGTAAAACTACATTAATTTCAATTGATACAATAATAACAACTAAGCAGAATGCTATGAAAAGGACTGAATTCAGTTTTGAGTCTGATTTTCCATTCAGCCCTCGAACAAAAATATTGGTTCAAACAAAAATATTGGTTTAATTTATATTTACAATATTATACAACTTTATTTGAAAAAAAAAATTACCTCAGAAATATTAAACATTTGAGACAATTTCATATGGTGAAGAACATTTGTGTTAAAAAAAATATATATAAAAACATATGATACAAAAAATTGATTCATACATTATTGCCTACATTCGAATCATCGAAATACTCTGCCACACTATAGTATGCCTTTGTTAAGAGCAGATATTTAACTCTCCTCTTAAACAAATGAGCTTTCAGTACTTTCAAATTCGATGGTAAATGGTTGAAAATTTTAATACTCTGATAATAGAGAGAGTGCTCAAATTTAGCTGTTTTATGCATAGGAATAAGTAGTACATCTCTGTTCCTTGTTGAATACTCATGATTTCTATTCAATTTAATGAACCTATCTTCATTTTCTTGAACATATAACAAACATCTATCAATATATAAACACGGTAAGGTGAGTATGTAATTATTAATGAAGAAAGGTTTACAAGATGTTCGTTGATGAATATTGAATATTAATCGAAGTATTCGCTTCTGTGTAATAAACACCCTATTTATTTCTGTAGAGCAGCCCCACAGCAGGATATTATAATTTAGATGACTATATACAAGACTGTAATACACATTCATAACATTCCATTCAGCCCTCGAGCAAAAATATTGGTTCAAACAAAAATATTGGTTTAATTTATATTTACAATATAATACAACTTTATTTGAAAAGAAAAGAAAAAAATTAACTCAGAAATATTAAATATTTCAGGTAATTTCACATGGTGAAAAAAATTTGTTTTAAAAAATATACAAACATATAATACAAAGAATGTATTGATACATTATTGCCTACAGTCAAATCATCGAAGTACTCTGTCACACTATAGTATGCCTTTGTTAAGAGCAGAGATTTAACTGCCCTTTTAATTTAATGAACCTATCTTCATTTTCTTGAACATATAACAAACATCTATCAAACATCTTAAACAAATGAACCTTCAGTACTTTCAAATTCGATAGTAAATGGTTGAAAATTTTAATACTCTGACAATAGAGAGAGTGCTCAAATTTAGTTGTTTTATGCATAGGAATAAGTAGCAGATCGCTGTTTTTGTTGAATACTCATGATTACTATTCAATTCATTAAACCTATCTTCATTTTCTTTAAAATATAACAAACATCTATAAATATATAACACGGTAAGGTGAGTATGTAATTATTAATGAAGATAAGTTTACAAGATGTTCGTTGATAAATATTGAATATTATTCGAAGTATTAGCGTATGTGTAATAAACACCCTATTTATATCTGTAGAGCAGCCCCACAGCAAAATATTATAAGTAATGACTATATACAAGACTGTTATACACATTCATAACACAGTTACAGTTTCTAGGTACCATGTTCTTAATTCTAGAGATTGCAAAAAATGAGTTACACAATTTTTTACATAAGACACCAATATGTGATGTCCATCCCAAATTTCTGTCTACATATATTCCAAGAAACTTTGTTGATTGGGATGATGATATAGTGTTGTCCCAATATTTAACATCCAAGGTACTAATTCCGTTGCCCTTCAGACAAAAATGAACACATACAGTTTTGTCAAAGTTCACCATCAGATTGTTCATTCGACACCAATTTACAAACTCCCTCACACAACGTTTTTCTTGGTCAAGCCGGAAATTTTCACCCCACCCTCGTAATCGAATGATTATTTCTTGTCTGAAATAATCGTTTTGAACTTACAAATGATAGATTTGCTTTCAAAGCATTATATAAATAGAATTTCGATAATTTATACCGTCATCAAACCAAATATTGAATATTTTTTAAGTTATTCAGAAACCGAAAGAATGGTGAATAACAATGAATGAATTCAAATTATTTTGTGATGAAAAGTTGAATACAAAACGCAAAAGATAGCTAGATCTAAGAATTACGAATGAATTATTGCATTGACGTTCGGAGTATTGCCCACTTTCAAAAATAACATGTCGAAGGTGTATTCAATTCCTCATTCTCATTATTTGCAAATTTCAATAACCACCTACTCCACTATTACCAAGATAAATAGACTATTGTTCGGGAATACAATATCGCCTTGTTTTTCATATATGATTTCACCTCAAGGAACAGTAATAATAGAAGCATATGTTCCGCCTGAGGATAATTTTTTAACACGAAACACCTATTGTGAGTTTGAACAATAGTTTGATTTCCATTCAAATAGATCCAAACGTTGATTCTAATCTAAAGATGAAATCTGATGTCGTAGTGTTACTTTTTAATTGCATCTTTCAACAAATTGAAACTCTCCATGGTCTTTTATACGTTTCTTATGGCTGCAGAAATCCATGTGATTATAAATTTTCCGAGTAATTGAAGAAAAACTGATTTCAGTAAGGAACGTTATTAAAAAAAAAGAATAAATATATAAATGACACGGAGGTTTCGCTTATCTCTTGGTGAAACATTATGTTGAAAACTATAAAATTGAAAATTAACACACTTGACAAGTTTCACTGAATAAATTGAAAACTCAAAGAGAAAATATACAAAAATTAATGTGAGGAAGGAAAAAAAGAAGATTGAGTACCATACCATTGAGTATCCAGTAGATAATCAGCAAATAAATTGAAATCTATTAACCTTTTAGTAACTGATCGAAACTCCAAAAAAAAAAAAGTTTTCACTGAAAGATTCAGCAAAACCACAATATGAAGATAAACATAAACGAAAATATATGTTTCATTTTTCATTTAATAAAGTTCATTTTTCGAAATAAAAGAGATTGAACACTTGGAAATTGAAAACCTAAATATATAATTTAAATAAAACTAAGTAGTTTTCTGATTTTCACTATAATTACTTTCAAACATAACAAGATTTACATGACAACAGTATGATACACAGATTGATAAATATGCCTTTATTCGTCGATAAAATTTTAATGAAAAGATTAATAATATAATATAATAAAAAGATTAATTATAATAAGGCCATTTCTCAAGTATATCCTAAAGTAACAAATAGTCATAAAAATTTCAGAACATTAACGTATTTAGGCAACCCTGTATCTTCAATCACGAAGTATTTGTCTTATAGAAATTTAACGATAGCTTTCAAAACCCCGAATTCCGTGGGCAGGCACATCAGAAATGCTAATGATAAAATTTCGCCTGATGATAAATCGGGTATCTATGAGTTCAGTTGCGGTACTTGCCCCAAAGTATATGTTTGTGAAACTGGCAGGAATTTCAGACTTGAAATATCTGACCACCGATAAACACGCTTAGCTAAAGTTTCAATTAATATATTAAAAACTCTACATATGTTTAGGGTGGTTAACCCATTATCAAGAGTATACTATATTACTTTAAATAATGTATACTCTTGGTAATGGGTTAACCACCTGAAATATATGTGGAGATTTTAATATAATTAGGGGAAGTTTAACCAAGTGTGTTAATTTTAATTTATTGTTGTAATTTTAGTTTATTATTCAATATGTTTGTTACACATTAACCCAAGAGTTTGATTTAAAGTGTGTAGTAATTACGTAGCTAATATTGTTTCGTTATTAATGCTTGACTATTTAATTCATAAATAGATGAGAGAAAATATGAAAGCCAAGATGAAAATTATTGAATTCTTGTTTCAGTGTACATGATGGGATTTTGTTCTATATTCATATTTCAGTTATCATATTTCTTTATATCACGAATAATGGAGAGAAAAATACCTCCAACTGTCGTAATACGAAGAACAAGAACCGAGGAGCCACAATTACAATTACCCAGTGTTTCAGTCGGTCTGTTAACAAGTCTTAACAACTTATTTGCATAATGCTCGAAGAACATTGCCTGTTTTAAATTGCTCCATTACATTAACAATCCTCTACTAACATAGATTGACAGTACCTGTTCGTGCTTCATTCTAGAAATGGGCAAGATGTGTGATTCTATAGGAACGTTTGAATGTTTGATTAACTGTTACAAGGAAAGTCTTGTATTCAGGTATCTTATTATCTCGGTCCTTTCGGACTGGAACTATGTTTACCCAGACATTTAGTACTTATGCGTTATGTAGGAAGTAAGGTACCAAAGTGCTTTTTACGATTTTACGCGTTTTAATGACGACAATGTGTCTTTTGTCCCATGGTTACTTTTAACAAGGCTCTTAACATTTCACCTAAAATGAAGACAAATATTTTTTTGTTTGAGTAGGTATGATAATATTTTTAGGTATATTATTTGTAGAAATTTCGAAGAATTATCCATATATCTGATGACAACTTGGAAGATAATGTTCAGAAATATAAATATAGGTGCTAGGAGATGAATCTGAATTGTGAAATTTGATTTTGAATGGAAAAATGAAAATACAATGCAACATTGGAATTGTTTCTGTTTCAAAATGAGTTATATATGACCTATAATTTGACTGCCAGAAGATTATTACGTGTGCAGAAGAAAATGCCGCCCTGGAGCACTGAAGAAAATGCCGCCCTATGACTTAAATTTTATTTTAATGGTTTTGATATCTTATTTTTTAAGAATTAGAATAACTGATCGATTGCAGGAAATTTATTATATATTATTTATCATACATTTTGTTTTATTATTAGTTAATTATATATTGTATAGAAAATTTTCTCTCACTCTCCAAATTTTGCCGCCCTAGAAAATTTGCCGCCCTGGGCACTAGCCCCGACTGCCGCTAGTATAAATCCACCATTGCGTGTGATACTATTGCGGTAACGGTGAAATTTATAGTATTTAGTGCATATCATCTTGTTAAGGGGTGTTTTAGTAGATATGCGGTGGTTTAAAAAAGATTTTTATACTCTTAGCGGTGCAATTAGGGTAAACGAAATACTATTGCTTTCTATGTATGTGGTATAGTAGGGATAGAAAATTACATAATATTCTAACAGATTGGCCTGCAAGAAATCTTATCCCTAGTGAGAAAGGCAACTCGTAGACCAAAGAAATATTCTTCTTCCACTATTACATATCAAGCTTGATCAAGAATTCTGTCGAAGCCCAGAATCGAATTTTTATTTTAGAATTTTATTCTTTCCTGAAGTTCTCACCTGCTGTATTTTTTTTTTACACCCGGAAATTTGTTTGATAAATACAAGAATAATATGTTAAAAAAATATTTTGTAACTAGGTATTTTCAATTCATAAAAATCAACCTCTCTTTAAAATAAACAATAAGGGATTAATGCAGTAAAAGTGTTTTTGAGAATACAAGTCCCGCTTTCAGCAAAAAAAAGAGAAATTAAAAAGATGACAAATATTATGACAAACTATTACTCAATTATATTGTATACTCTTGATAATGGGTTAACCACCCGAAACGTATGTAGAGTTTTTAATATATTCACTGAAACCTAAGGTCAAGTGTGTTAATTTTTAATTTTATAGTTTTTAACATGATGTTTTTCCAAGAGATAAACGAAATCTACGTCTCATTTATTAAAAACTACTTAAATGATTATAAAAGAAATGAAAACCTTACCTTTCTAAATTTTGATTATGACAGTAATTAAATACATAGAATTCTTTACTTTTCTAATACAGAGACGATTATGTAACTGTGTTACGTACCCATAACTACTTAGATAAATGAATATAAATTTCTAAAATGATTACAAATGATTATAAATTTCTCAAACAAAAATGATTATGTAACTGTGTTACGTACCAATAACGACTTAAATGATTATAAAAGAAATGAAAACTTTACCTTTCTAAATTTTGATTACGACAATAATTTAAATAGATGACACGGAGGTTTGGCTTATTGGTAAAACATTATGTTGATCTCCCTATTTTCATTTTTTATTAATTAAATTTAATTAATTATTTAATTTTCATTAAACTCCCTATTTTTGTTTTTTTCTCGTGCATTTTTTTTTATTTATTATTATTTGTGTACAATTTTGCAATTTTTGTAAATTGTAATTTTTTTTGTAATTTTTTCTCTGTAATTGGATGTATATCTGTTGGGAATAAATGTCTTAATGTCCTATTATTATTACTATTATTATGTTGAACACTATAATTTAAAATTAACCCACTTGACTTAAGTTTCACTGAATATATTAAAAACTCTACATGTTTCGAGTGGTTAACCCATTATCAAGAGTATACAATATTACTCAAATATTCAGTAATTCATATACATAATCATATTCATAATATTCAGTAATATTGTATACTCTTGATAATGGGTTAACCATCAGAAACATATGTAGTTTTTAAGATATTCAGTGAAACTTGTCAACTGTGTTAATTTCTAATTATAGTATTCAATACATAGAATTTTTACTTTTCTAATACAAAGACGATTATGTAACTGTGTTACGTACCCATAACTACTTAAATGATTATAAATTTCTAAAATGATTATAAATGATTTTAAATTTCTAATTAAAAAATGATTATGTGACTGTACTACGTACCAATAATTACTTAAATGATTATAAAATAAATGAAAACCTTAACTTTCTGAATTTTGATTACGACAATAGTTTAAATACATAGAATGTTCAAATTTCCTGATAAAAAGTCTACTATATACCTGTGTTATGTACCAATGATAACCTAAATGATATAGGATAAATGAAAATATGAATAAATACGTAATGAATCGATTTTTTTCCATTTTACCAATTATCTCCATTACTTAAGTATTCGGTATGCGGCGAATAATATGTAGATATTCGATATTCGGACTAATATAATAAAAGCAGCCGAAAGGACTGAATACCGAACAGCAACCGAATACTCGTTGCAAGCTATGAATATATACTAACCCTTTTTAAAGATTATAATACAACTTAGTCATTCAGCCTTGATAATGCATAAGTACCCCGAAAGATATCTCGAGTGAATTAGAGAAATTTATGGGAGTGTTTGTAATTATAATTACATTTCAAAAATTGTCGGACTGCGTGACTTAGTCGGGAAAACACCCGATTATGGTGCGGTAGGATTCGGGTTCGTGCCCCGGCAAACGCATGGGTGTATGTGTAAGTCTATGACTCGAGTAGTTCAATGATGATAATTGATGGGTAATTCAAAATGTATATTTTTTAAATTCACTGAATTTAAAAAATATACATTTCAAAATGTTCACCAGATGTTTTTCGAGGAATAGAGTTAATAATAAATAAAAATGAATCACACTTTCACCCCCAGCATATTCACTGGAATTGAATAAAATCGTAAATGATCTGATGGATAATATTCACTCTCCACATTTGATGTTCGCAGACGATTTGAAACTATATCGTGAAGTTGGATCACAGGACAAATGTGTTCAACTTCAGCTCGCGCTGGACCATGTTGCTAGTTGGTGTGAGGACAATTATTTCAGTTTAAGAGCGTCAACGTGTTGTCTCTTAAACAGGGAAAAGAGACCGAATTGAGTGTGATGATAGCGTCGGTGGTCAGGTTCTCTCTCGTTCTGATAAGGTTCTGAGAGATCTTGATGTAGTCTTCGACCAGAAGCTTCCTTTTCCCACAGATCACCCAACTTATTTCATCTGCTGCGGAAATATATGTATTCGTTATAAGTAATGGCAACTATTCTAATAACTCCTCAACATTCATAGGACTATTTAATATCCTAATCCGCAGCAAGTTGGAGTATGGCAGGCAGCATTCTATTGCATCCCATTTACACTTGCCATCAACGCCATCTTAAGCTATTTTGAGACTGTTCTTGAAATTCTCAGTTTGGAGAGAAGATAAAGTTTATCCACAGAGAGTACTCAATCATAACGAATTATTGAGTATATTCAGTTTAATCTCATTGCAGAGTAGGAGAGAAACTTTATCACTCATATTTTTGTACGAATTACTGCACAATTGTATTCATTCTTTTGTCAGCTTTGAAAATTCATGTTCCTAGTCAAAATTCTTGTAATACAGAATTATTCCACCTAAAGACTCCGAGGATCAATTCCCTAATACAATCTCTCATTTGGTTTATGGAGTCTACGTTCAAATATAGTTTCCAATAATTGTGACATTCACTTCGACTCCATAGATTTTATTACCAGGAGTTATGTGAACAAAGAAAATTGACTAACATGAATTGATTTAGATTGAGTTATTTGTATTATTTCATTGAATGCAATAATGTAGTTATTAGTTACAATTTTTTCAGATTAGATTGAGCTCTTTGTTATATTTTTTTCATTATAATAATTTAGTTATGTATTCAAGATTGTTGTTATTTTCTGTATCACCCTTATTTATAATTGGGTGTGATACCTGTTTTGAATAAACAACTTATTATTATTAATGATAATAGATTATTAACCGGAAACATATCTCGAGTGTATTAGAGAAGTTTTTGGGAGTGTTTTCAATTATAATTATATTTCAAAAATAGCCTTACTAAGTGACTTAGTGGGGAAAACACCCCATTATGGTAAAATTCTGGTTCGTGCCCCGGTGAAGGCATGGGTTTATGAGTCAGTTTATGATTCAATGAATATAATTTGTTCGGTAATGTACATTAATTACAAGCCCATTGCCGTAAGGAACTGACGTTAAACTGTAGGTTCACTCAATAATAATAATAATAATAATAATAAATTCTTTATTCCCAACAGGTATAACACCCAATTACAGAAAATAATAACAATGTTGAATACATAACCAAATGATAACTAAATAATCAGAAAACAGTTAAATAAAAGATTTAACTAAATAATTGAAAAAAAGATTTAACAAAGAGCTCAATCTTATCTAAAAAAAATCGTAACTTATAACTACATTATAGCATTCAATGAAATATTACCAATAACTCAGTCTAAATCAATTCATTTCAAGCAATTTTTGTTGATCACATAACTCCTGATAATAAATTCTATGGAGTCAAAGTAAATGTCACAATTAATGGCAACTCTATTTAATGTACTATTTAATGTAGACTCCATGAACCAAATGGGGGATTGCATTAGGGAGTTGGTCCTCGGAGTCTCTAGGTGGAATAATTTTGTATTACGAGAATTTTGCCTAGGAACACGAAATTTTAAAGCGGACAAGAGAGGAGGACAATCAATACTATTGTGCAGTAATTTGTACAAAAATTTGAGCGATAAAGTTTCTCTCCTGATCTGCAATGAGAAAAAACTAAATCGACTCAATAAGTCGCTATGATTGACTCCTCTCTGCGGATAAACTTTATCCACCCTCCAAACTAAGAATTTCAATAACCTTCTCTGAATAGCCTCAAGATGGCGTTGATGGCAAATGTAAATGGGATGCCAGATCGTGCTGTCATACTCCAACTTGCTACGGATTGGGGTATTGAATAGTCCTATGACTGTTGAAGAATTATTAAAATGTTTGCCATTACGTATAACGAATCCATATATTTTCGCAGCAGATGAAATAAGTTGGGTGATGTGTGGGACAAAGGAAAGCTTCTGATCGAAGACTACACAAAAAATACATTTCAAAGTGTACACCAGATGTTTTTCGAGGAATAGAGTTTATAATAAATAAAATGAATCATCCTTTGATCGCCAGCATATTCACTGGAATTGAATAAAATCCAAGTCTCGCATGAATATAGATATCGTGATATTCTTTCCGGCTACGCTACTGGCTAGAAACTACAAAGGCGAGGCTGTGGCATTTGTAGTTTATTGTTCGACTTCAGATAGGGGTCGCTATTGTTATTTCCAAATGTCTCGGAAATAGGAATACCATTCGATGGGTTGTGAAAAATAATGGGGCCGGGCATTTAAATAATTACAGTGCAGGGATATTGGATACTCAGGCGAAAACGACGACATTAAGTGTATAATCTTGTATGGAAGATTGTTAAATTCATGACTTGGCATTCTTACACGACTCGTTTGAAATTGTTAATGTTGGAGAGGAGAGAAAGATAAGACCGTTTGAAAGGGATATCTGATAGAGCTTTCGGCTCTCTCGAATTATGCAAATCCCATCGATTCGCTTTGAAGGCCTGCCTCATTTCTGAGAGGTTGCCACGGGTAATGGATAAAGATGAAAGCATTTTTCAAGTTTACAAAATTCAGATGTTGCTCTGCCTAACTTACTACGGTAAATCCTTACAAAGTGAAATTTTTAATTCCGTTCAAAGGGAATATACTTCATCAGTATTCGAGTAATTCAAGACACTTTCTTAAATCCCATAAAATTGTTTAATGTACTCGGCATATGTTTCGAGCTAATAACATATTACCAAGTTGCAATTTCTCTATTCATAATAATAATGGAATAAACCATGTACACTTGGCTGAATTCCACGAAATTCTTCTGGACACTCGTGTCCAGAAGAATTTGTCTACCTATGTGTCTTACTATTAACACATTTTTAAGGATTTAGTACAACTTTTTAGTTGTATTGGAACTCTTTATACTGGGTTAGTGACTTGAAACATTAGTTTAAATCTTGAAGAATCTCCACGATTACAATAATATTAATAATATTTATTTAGCAATAGCTATTACAAGATTCATATATACATTTTCGTTCAAAATTTATCATTAACAATTTTTTGTTCAAAACGAACGAGCTGATTTACGCTTGAATACCTCAAGATCACTTATTGTTCTTATAGAGAATTCAATGCATTCAATTGATTGAATGCATTGAATTCTTCATGAAATATACTATTTCTAGATTTAGACAGCTTAACAACTTGCATGTAGAAACTGTCGGCGTTTCTTGTATTACAAGCGTGAAAATCACGGACACAAGTTACATTTTTATTACTTTTTCTTTTCTTATATTATAATACTTTTATTATTTTTATGGAAAAAATTTGCAGTTGTTCCGTGACATGCGAGAAAACAACCGACTATGATGAGGTAGGATTCGGGTTCGAGCCCCGCTGATGGCATGGGTGTATGTGTTTGTTTTATGATTTCAGTAGTTTAATGATAATAATTGCTGGGTAATGTACATTGATTACAATTTACAGTAAAATTTATATTTTTTTCAGTGGGTCTACAGTTTAACCTCAGTTCCGTTCGGAACTGAGTTCGGTTAAACTGTAGACCCACTAAAAAAAATATAAATATATATAGAGTGAAGTATTCTCTGTTCAACTAATATGCCTTCGATTGGAGTATATCCATTACATTTCAAAACTGTTGGCATAGCTCTATTCTGCAAATTTTAAAGCTACTGAATTTCTTCTTCAAATAACATAGTGGAACAATATTCAAAGTGCGACATTATTAGGTATTTACTTACAAAAAAATAACTTCATATTTTTCTTCAGATTTTGTCCAATTCTCTTCTGAAAGTTGATTTTCGTGGTGATTTTGGACGAAGTGAAGTCGACGTGATCATGGAAACTGAATTTCTCATCTAGCATAATGCCTAAATATTTAATAACTTTTGCCCTTTCAATGTTCTGGTTTTCAATTTCAATAGTTACACTTTAACATTCTTTCAGACTTCATCATTTGTTTATAGACTTTTTCACATTCACCGATAAACTGTTATCGCTTGGATAGTCATTTATTGCTGTCAAATCTCTATTGATCCATTTTGTTATAGTCTGGATATTTTCACCACTAACATAAATAATTTTATCATCTGCGAATAATCCTACAAAGCATTTTTTGACACAAGAAACAATATCATTAACGTATAAAAAGCAGTTTACCTAAGACGGTACGCTGAGGTACTCCAAAATCAACTCCAATGCTCTCCGAAAGGCCATCATTGAACTCAACTTTTTGAGATCGTGAATGTAAATTAGAATTGAACCATTTGTTTAATAAACCTTCAAAACCAATTTCAGTAAGTATTTTCAAAAGCAATGATCTACATTAAGTTTCGAACGCTGTTTTGAAGTCCAACCATACTACAATAACTACTTCTCCTTTATCCATAGCTCTATGCCATACCTCACTTGTGCTTCCGTGATGTCTCACAAGAGTAATTTATCTTGAAACCTCATTCCTCGTCAGAAATAACAGAACATTTTACACATAAATCTAGAACCCCATTTTTACAACGACTTCTAGAAAATTCTGTTATAGTGGAAGTAGATTTATAGGTCCAAATTCTTCCAATTTTACATTGTTACACATTTTAGGCACAGGTATTATCAATGAACATTTCCATTCATTTGGAAAGACTCCATGAGTCAGTGATGTGTTGATTTTGCCCTGGTGCTTTCAATTATAGAATACGTGTCAAAATTTTCCATGAAGTGTTGTACAAGTATTAAATATTCTTGTGGCAAGAACTTGAATTCTATAATTAAACTCCTCATACATAGAGGATATTGTTTTGATAATCCATATTTACGATATGAGGAATCTTGAAGTATGCAATTTAATTTTTGAATTGAAATATCTCACTCTACATGTACGCTAATTCAATTAAAAATTAATGCTGTTATGAAAAAGATGGCTCATATAATATACTCCAGTTTAATTGTTGAATTGAAGTCTATAGTAAAAATGGTTCAATTTTTTAAAACCAGTTTTATTAACTTTTATAAACTGTGTATTTACCTGCGATAAAGTTTGACAATCCAATCGTCACTTCTAAATTAAAAAATCATTCTCTAACCCCAATTTCCAGCTGACATTATTCTATTTTCACATTCGCACATTTGTTAATTCAAACATGCAGTAAGCGTCAAATATCAACGAATGTGATGAATATAAACGTAAAAATAAATTGCGCGTTCGTTCCCGTTCATGTGTATAAAATATTTCTGAATAACGGTATCCAATAATTATTTTCAACAGGAAAATGATATTTTGTTCACTGGGATATTATTTAAAATAGAAAAGTGTAGCTATTCATACTATTCAACAATATTAGAATAACGAGATTCTATGAATATGTACTAATACGTCGATAAAACACCAATGGTGCATTAAGGGTGATAAACCCCTGAGACTGATCGAAGTTCTCAGATCATCGAAAGTTTTAGGGTCCACAGAATAAATACATTTAGATTCGACGTAGGTACTAGAAAAAATATTGAGGAATATATAGGAAAAAATTGACAATTATTTATGAATGGTTTTTATATAATGAATAGAAAAACAATTGGCTTAGATTTACTGAATATATACTTAAATTCAAACATTTGAACTTATGATTATGATATGAACTTTATTGACTACACTACATAGCATGACGCGTTTCGTCGTTACAAACGACTTCTTCAGATGCTTACAGAATAATATGTTTGTAACGACGAAACGCGTCATGCTATGTAGTCAATAAAGTGTAAATTATACGTTCGTGTGTTTGAATTTGAGTTTATATTCAATTATAATGGATTTAAATCAAATAAACGCCAACCCTATTGAATATTCAAAAGAAGCTGATAACAGCTTTTTGGCACGATGGTACTTTAAGCTGTTACTTAAAAGTGCTATCAGCACGCAGAATATACGTTTATAACGACGAAACGCGTCATGCTATGTAGTCAATAAAGTGTAAATCATAAGTTCAAGTGTTTGAATTTAAGTTTATATTCAATTATAATGGATTTACATCAAGTAAACGCCAACACTATTAAATAAATGAAAAAAAATTAGTTTCACTGATTAATATTATTTCTCGACAATTTTTGTTATGAGTTACCTCATTTTCAAAAGTTAAACTAATGAAAATTGTATGAAAACTGAAAGGGCAACTTTTGAAGATGGTGTACCACTTCAAAAGAATTGTCGGGCAACAATATGATATTATAGAACTAAGGCAACTGCTGTTTATTCAATATATCGATGTTATTACACCATGTTCCACTAAGAGATTAGCAAATAATTAATCAAATTAATTATGGATGATTGAAAATGTTTTTAATCGATAGTAACCCGCAGCACTTCATGCAAAAGTGTTATCAAAACATTTATCAAAAGACTGTTGAAACCTTCATAGTCCAAATTTTTATTCGAATCTGTGGGAAGAGGTTGAAAAATCTGTGCGAAGAGGTTGAAAAACTGAAACAGTATTACAGAAAAATAAATTATAATAGTGTTTTCAGAGGCACACAAATTTAGAAATGTTGAACTTGAAACAAAAAACTAATTATTACCAACATGAAAACTACAATGAAATGATGGTGATGTTTCTGTGAGTTTTGAATCTATTAACGTTTTGAATAAGTACTTTGTAGATAGAGTGAAAAACGTTAGAGATATTCCACTAAACAACGTCGTCTGAATTCACTTTTCCATTTATTAGGGGTATAAATTATCATTTCATTCATTTATTTTTATATTGCAAAGATTTTTTGAAATTTTTTGTAGTGGCTATTTTTCGTTGTTGAAACAACTCTTTTTGTGTTTGTTTCAGCTTTGTAACCCTTTGTTTCAGATCAGAATTTCATACAACGGAAGATCACAGTCTATAGATGAATGCCTTTTATGATGCTCCATCAAATAACATCTGGATACTACAACATAAAGCTATTAAAATTCATCTACTTGAGATTCAGGTTAACGTCAATTGACCTGGGAAAACAGTAGTGGAACAGTATGAAAAAGCATAATAGTATGAAGTTGAATGTTCGCTGATCTCTTAGAGAATCATTGTTCAAAAAATTTAATAAATAACACTTCGATTGGTTTCAAAAAATTTTTAATAAATTATTACCTGGCCATTTTTTTTCGAGGTTTTGTTAAGGGATAAATTTCTAATAAAATTATCGTGAAACCAAGCCAAGTGTTATTTTTTCAATATACTCGATGCATAATCATAAGATTTTAAGGACGCTTGCTTTGAGTACTTATGGACAGACACTTTGAATAAATAAAACTTTGATTTCAAAAAATTTTTAATGAACTATTGCCTGACAATTGTTTCGGGGTTTTGTAAAGGGGTAAACTTCTATTAAAATTTTCGTGAAACCAAGCCAAGTGTTATTTTTTCAATATACTCGTAGCTTAATCTTAAGATTTTAAGTTCTTACGGACAGATACTTTGAATAAATAAAACTTTGATTGAATATAAACTTAAATTAAAACAATTGAACTTATGATTTACATTATTCTGTTTGCATCTGAAGAAGTCGTTTGTAACGACGAAACGCGTCATGCTATGTAGTCAATAAAGTGTAAATCATAATCATTAATCGATTGGACCGATACTTGATGAAAATCTAAACACATAATTTGAATAAAACTAAGTAGTTCTTCGATTTTCACTATAATTAAATCAAAACATGAGTACGAAAGAAGTAAAAGCACAGTTTTATCATCAACATCTGATGAAGCCACTGTGTTGGCGAAACGATATTGTCATGTTTTGATTTAATTATAATGGAAATCGAAAAACTACTTAGTTTTATTCAAATTATGTAAATCATAAGTTCAAGTGTTTGAATTTAAGTTTATATTCAATTATAATGGATTTACATCAAGTAAACGCCAACACTATTAAATGTTTAAAACTTTGATTTCAAAAAATTTTTAATAAATTATTGCCTGACAATTGTTTCGAGGTTTTGTTATGAGCTAAATTCCTAATAAAATTTTGCGTGGAAACTAGCCAAGTGTTATTTTTTCAAAATAGCATAATAATATGATTTGAAGGACGCTTGCTTTAAGTTCTCATGGACAGAAACTTTGAATAAATAAAACCTTGATTGATTTCAAAAAATTTTTAATAAATTATTGCCTGACAATTGTTTCGGGGTTTTGTTAAGGGGTAAATTTCTAATAAAATTTTCGTGAAACAAAGCCAAGTCTTTTTTTTCAATATAGCATAATCATATGATTTTGAGATGCTTGCTTTAATTACTTATGAACAGATACTTTGCATAAATAATGCTTTGACTAATTTCGAAAAATTTTTAATGAATTATTACCTGACAATTGTTTCGGGGTTTTGTTAAGGGCAAAATTTTTAATTTTCGTGAAACCTAGCCAAGTGTTATTTATTCAAAATAGCATAGTATTATGATTTGAAGGCGCTTGCTTTATTTACTTATGGACAGATACTTTGAATGAATAAAACTTTGATTTCAAAACATTTTAAATGAATTATTGTCTGACAATTATTTCGGGGTTTTGTTAAGGGGTATTTTCAATAAAATTTTCGTGAAACCTAGCCGAGTGTTATTTTTTCGAAATAGCATTATAATATGATTTGAAGGACGCTTGCTTTAAGTACTAATGGACAGATACTTTGAATAAATGAAACTTTGATTGATTTCAAAAATTTGTCATGAATTATTGCCTGAAAATTGTTTCAGACTGGTAAAATTCTAATAAATGTTTCGTAAAACCAAGCCAAGTGTTATGTTTTCAATATAGCATAATAATATGATTTGAAAAACGTTTTGCTTCAATTACTTGTGGACAGATACTGAGATATCCATTGGGTGATATTAATTCCAGTACTCAAAATAATATTCATTATATTATAAGAACAATGTCTATGAATAGACTTGCGTGACAGACACTAAGAGCTGCTGTTCTCAATAGAGGACTAGTCGATTCGAATGGAATGTCAGACCCTCGCAGAATTCCTTAATTACGGTGAAGGATGAATTAAATTCCCCTATCTAGAATGAACGTTGAGGAAGCTGACAGACTTCGGTATACTACGTTTCTTATCGTAAATTTGTCTCGGTCTAATATTATTAAGAGCCATATATACCGATTGCATAAAAAATGTGAACATATATATATATATATATATATATATATATATATATATATATATATATATATATATATATATATTTTATATGCAATATATATATATATATAATAATTTCAGTGTTACCGAAGTCTTGAGATTGTTCAGTCTAGGACAGTGTTTAATTGAGATTGCAGTCTAGGACAGGAAAACCAGTTACCTCTTTAGTATTTTCCAAGCTTTCGAAAATGTTTATTTTCTTCTTCAGGGCTAAAATAGTACAAAAATTAACAGTTTATATAGCAAGGCACTATAAAAAATTTTTTCTTACAATTATAGTGAAGTTAGTCCGAAAGTACATCAGTTTTTTGAATTTTGAAAATAAGTACAAGTGTTCCCAAATGCATTGGGTTGTAATATTACTGCATTCTACGTGTTAGGTAGTCGAAGGAAGCGACGACAATGACTGCATTTCTCAATTTCGCTTTTCAAGTGAAGTGTTCCCAGATGTTTTTAAAGGCGTTTCTTGAAATGCATAACGTTGGCCGAGGTTTTATGACTAACGAAAAGAGAATGAATTTATTTTGTGTATTTAGAATGGATTTTTCGGTGAATAGAATATCAGAATAAGAGCCATTAATCAGAAGAACCCATGAGATTTATATATATGTTGCTTAAATTATCTGCATCAGATTGTTGTTAATACAATTTCTTCCGATATCGTATTTGTCTTTTGATACAGTTCACTCTGAGGTATTTTCATTCAAACGCCGTTTCTATTGATTGGCCCGTAAATCTTTCTGAGAATTTTTCGTTCTTTTTTTTTATTTCTCTAATTCCTGAATGACCATCAATAGCCATTGTTTAAGATGCGTAGATTGCTTCTGGAAGAATCGTTGTGTTATAATGCCTCAATTTGGCGCATCTAGGAATGCTCTTTATGTTATAGTGAGCCCATGTTGGTTTGTAGGCCCTTTGGAGCTTGATAATTCTCTGTTCATTAGCGATTCGGTTTAAACCTGAGGACTGCATAACTCCCCGAGATATTTAAAATGGTCGACTTGCACAATTTCACCATGTTTTGTGATAAGACAGGATTTATTTTTTGGTTTTCGTTACATGTATTTGGTTTTATCTTTATATTTTTTTATATATTTTGGTTTATTTTTTGCGGCGAGAATGGCTTCAATTCTGTAGTCTGTGATGAAAGCAATATCGTCTGCAAAGGCGAGACATTTACTCTATTTTCTTTTTTGATACCCACTTGTATGGCCTTTACGTGAAGTATAGTTATATAGCATATATATATATATATATATATATATATATATATATATATATATATATATATATATAATTTTGAATGTTATTAGCAATAACAGGCTTCTTTTAATATGAAAAATTTCATTTTTGTTGACGTTTCGTTGTATATCACATTTTTGTCAAAACTAAGGAATAATTGAATTTTATGAATTACTACTTAAATATCAAAATGTCAAAATAATTTTTTAGAAAAATAAAATTAGTTTTCTTGTATTTTCACATATTGATTTTTAGTATCAAGGAATATTTTTGGCTTAGCATTCGCTTCGGAAGTTTATATATATATATATATATATATATATATATATATATATATATATATATATATATAAGAAAATGAACACTAGAACATTCACTTGAAAAATTCAAATTAATCAAGAGAATGTTATAGTAGAGCTAGATATGTGAACGTTAATGTACGTGTAATTATATATATATATATATATATATATATATATATATATATATATATATATATATATATATATATATATTAGCCGGCTAACATATATATATATATATATATATATATATATATATGTTAGCCGAATATTTCAGCACCCTTCTCAACTGCAGTCCACCCCAAGAAAAACTTATGTTCGACTTTTCGGGGTTTACGCATCCAGACTCGCAAGCCCCTGATATGGAAGAGATTACGGCAATTATCAAGCAACTCAAAAACAACAAAGCAGCAGGAGAAGATGGGATTATTGCGGAACTCTGGAAACTGAACGATACTACTTTGACCCAAAAACTTCATCATTTAATATCAGAAATCTGGAGAACGGAACAGATACCAGAGGATTGAAATGCGCGTTGATACATCCATTGCACAAAAGGGGGACAAAATGGATATCAATAATTACAGGGGAATTTCCTTACTCCCGGTTGCGTACAAAATACTTTCTAAAGCACTCCTAAACAGAGTAGAACACCAAGCGGATCCACTAATTGGGGAATACCAAGCTGGATTCAGAAAAGGCCGATCATGTGCTGAACAGATCTGGACTTTGAAGACGATATTACAGATGAGGAAATGTAGAAATACAGTGATCACATTCATTGACTTCAAAAAAGCATATGATTCGGTAGACCGCGAAACCCTTTTCGAAATCATGAAAGAATTTGGAATCGATCGAAAGACCCGAACAATTATAAAACAGACACTTACAGGTACAACTTCCAAGGTTAAATTTATGGGCGAAATATCAGATCCCTTTGAAATCAAAACCGGTGTGCGGCAGGGGGACGGACTACTTCACGTAAAGGGCATACAAGTGGGTATCAAAATAGAAAATAGAGTAAATGTCAAATGTCTCGCCTTTGCAGACGATATTGCTTTCATCACAGACTACAGAATTGAAGCCATTCTCGCCGTAAAAAACTACATGAAATTGCGCAGAAAACCGGGTTACAAATTTCTTATGATAAAACCAAATACATGAAAAGAAAACCAAAAAATAAATCCTGTCTTATCACAAAACATGGTGAAATTGTGCAAGTCGGCCATTTTAAATATCTCGGGGAGTTATACAGTCCTCAGGTTTAAACCGAATCGCTAATGAACAGAGAATTATCAAGCTCCAAAGGGCCTACAAACTAACATGGGCTCACTATGACATAAAGAGCATTCCGAGATGCGCCAAATTGAGGCATTATAACACAACGATTCTTCCAGAAGCAATCTACGCATCTGAAACAATGGCTATTGATGGTCATTCAGGAATTAGAGAAATAAAAAAAAGAACGAAAAATTCTCAGAAAGATTTACGGGCCAATCAATAGAAACGGCGTTTGAATGAAAAGACCTCAGAGTGAACTGTATCAAAAGACAAATACGATAACGGAAGAAATCAGAAAACGACGAGCAAAGTTCTATGCACATGTCTACAGAATGAAACAGTCCAGAATACCGAAGAAACTACTCAATATAATTATAAATAGTAAATCGGAACAGATAAAAGGTCCAAGAGGATCTACAACAGATCAATATAAAAAATCTCGAAGATCGCACTGAATGCCGCTATAAAATTGCACATATAAAGTTTGAGCAAAAAAATCGTCAACCTGGAGTAAAGTGGACAGATGAACGGAAGAAAGAGCATTCAGAGAGGATGAAGCGTTTTTGGGAGGCAAAAAGATGAAGCAAAATTCCTAATGATTGCGAATTCAAGTTCAGTCGCTCTCCTCATGGGGAACAATCGAAATAATAATAATAATAATTATATATATATATATATATATATATATATATTAACCATTATAAAACTCTTCTAAAATCATAAGTTTCCCCATAGAGCCCCATGTAGGCGTACATTTGACTCAGCAACGTGCTCTATATTTCAAAATAATGAAACTATTTTCCACAATATTGACATTCAATAGTGAAATGCTACAATTCCGATCAATCAAGAAAATGTTAAAACAAAACACTTGCCGCAAAACAGTTTTCTAGTGAGGTCACTTCAAATTCTTTTCTTGTATTGCTCCCAGGTGCATAATTTTTTTGGTTGGCCGTACACGATCGAAGGCTTGGCCACATAATGCCGAAGATATTATCTCGCAAAGACGTGCTGGTTCCGACCACTCGATTTTCAATACCGATAGACCTTTCAGATAACGCAGATCCGATATCACGTCCATTCTACGCTAAATTAAAAACCCATTAGTTATAAATCTAGTTAACGTAGGAATTTTAACATCATTCATTATCGTAGGTTGTATTTCCACCAACATTGTAGATTTTTGCAGATTATCATCAGAATGAGGAATAATAGAGGCATAATTTTTGTTTCTTACCATGAAAAATTTCAAAAATCGAATATTCGGACAGAGATTCAAATTTTTCGAGTTAATATTATCGAATTTGATGCTATCATCAAGTTTTACTGACCTGTTAATGAAAACTCAAACCAAAAGTCACGTAAAGTAGGTATGAGTGTGTTTTTAGCTATCGCTGAAGGTGAATCAGTAATTATTTTAGTTTTATTAAATGCCTAATGAGATTTCAATTTTTTAAGATTATATTATCGAATTTAATGCTATCATCAAGATTTTTGATCTGGAAACGGAACACGTACCAAAAGTCTGTAGCTATAGCATGAATGATGAATCAGTAATTTTTTATTATAATTAAATACTTAATTGATAATAATTGATGAGGCCGATGCTTGATGTAAATCGATAAACATAATAAAACAATTGTTAAACCAAGATTTACACATATATTAAAAAGAATACTGCATGACGTACGTTTCGATGAGATTCACCTTTTTCAAATGCTACGTGCAGACTAATGACATTTCTCGAATACATACAATAGGTAAACTTAAATTATGAATACAGAGAAAACAGGTTAGATAACAGGTAGAAGGGATCGATTCATACTGAACTACTATATAGAAAACTAAGTAATTTTGAAAAGATTGAGAAGAGGGCTTGAGGTATGATCGATTTGGCTGTCCAAAAGGTTGCCAGAATATTTGTATTTATTAATTTGAAGTGATTCTAACAAATTAAGCTTCATTCCCTTGTTTGCGGTATTCAAAATTTCAAAATCAGAATTGAATATATGATTTTCATTATTTTATTATTAATGATTTCATTATTTAATTGTAGGTGGACGTGTCTCTGCATTCAAAAATTTTATCAATTTTTCTCTATAGCATCAGGTTTTTAAACTCGAGGATACCCCTTTTTACCATAAGAGTTTTACAAAATGGGCATACAGAGGAAAAAAAAAGTGGGTACTAACCAAACATATTAGAATATTTTATTCGTACAAAGGTTATTATAATATCAAAAGTTAAATTGTGTTTATACAAAAACTGAAAAATATATGGACATCGCATCTACCTCGATACCTTGCCTCCATGACCTTTAAATCTTGGTGGAATTGCTCGCACTGTTCATCACTAACAGCGTCAAAATTTTCTGGAAAGTTAGCAAGATGGCTATGTAAGAAAGGCAGTTTGATACTCATGTTACAGCCAAGCTTTTTGAAGATTTCTAAGAGTTTTTGAACAATTTCTACGTAATTATGGGCTCGTGTGTTTCCAAGAAGCACCTAACATTACTTTTGAATGTCAATCAAGCATTCTTTTCAAGTTCGGTCATTTTTTAAATGAAACGTTCATTTTTAAGAAGTTGCCTAATCTGTGGCCCATCAAAGACACCAGATATCTTCTCATATGACAAGCCAGGAAATGCCGAAATGATATACTTAAAACAGTTCCCTTCAGGTGTCAAAGCTTCAACAAATTGCTTGACGATACCTAGTTTTATATGCAAAGGCAGAAATATAATGTTTTTTCTGTCAACAAGTGGCTTATTTAGAATGTTTGGATCGCCAGGTTCATCTCGTACAAAGTCATTCAACTCATGCTGATTAAATCATTTACGAACAGAATCATCATCAACTTTAAAATCTTTGTCGCTGGGGTCACTTCGATCGTCGCCCAACTCATCTTCTTGAGGTTAATTCTTGAAAAACTGCACTGGAATTTCAGCTGAATGAGATACAGGGCGTATAGGTGATGGTAAACTAGGATAATATATTTTATATTTGTTTTTTTTGTTATATCCTGCAGTTGGAAAAAGTTCCGCCGACAGAAGTGCAGTAGTGCTTTCTGTAATTCGCGTTCAGTTCCGCGAATCATAATAGTGTGCGCAACAACTGTACAAAAGAAACTTGCTGTGATAGAAAAAAACTGATTAAAGTTTTGGAATCAGCACGTTAATTTACCTCTAAAACAGTCTAAAAATGGAAGTCAATAGAAATTATGTTACAAATTGTTCCCCAGTGTCATCAAACACAGTTTGAGTGTTATAAATAAATAAAATACATTTATTGAGAAATATTCTTTACATTGTAGAATTACATTCATTTCAATTGATACAATAATTACAACTAGGAAGAATGCTCTCAAAAGGACTGAATTCAGTTTGGAGTCTGATCTTCCATTCAGCCCTCGAGCAAAAATATTGGTTCAAACAAAAATATTGGTTAAATTTATGTTTACAATAATATACAACTTTGATTGAAAAGAAAAGAAAAGAAAAGAAAAAAAAAATTACCTCAGAAATATTGAACATTTGAGACAATTTCACATAGTGAAGAACATTTGTGTTAAAAAATATATAAAAACATATGATATTTGTATGATATCGTACATTATTGCCTACATTCGAATCATCGAAATACTCTATTTATTTCTGTAGAGCAGCCCCACAGCAGAATATTATAATTAAGATGACTATATACAAGATTGTAATACACATTCATAACACAGTTTTTAGGTTCGATGTTCTTAATTCTAGAGATTGCAAAAAATGAGTTACTCAATTTTTTACATATGACCTCAATGTGTGATATCCATCTCAAATTTCTGTCTACATATATTCCAAGAAATTTTGTTGATTGGGATGATGATTTAGTGTTGTCCCCATATTTAACATCCAAGGTACTAATTCCATTGCCCTTCAGATTAAAATGAACACATACAGTTTTGTCAACGTTCACCATCAGATTGTTCATTCGACACCAACTTACAAACTCCCTCACAATACATTCACATGCCTCCAGAAGTTCTTCAGGAGTCCTGCCAGAAATACCACCGATGAATCATCGGCATATAGGGTCACCAAAAACCGGGACAACTTCGCGAGGAGATGTAAACAATATGAATAGAAGAGGTCCACGCACAGAGCCTTGCGGCACTCCAAGAGCAATGTCATGTCTCTGAGGATAACTCTCGCCTATTTTCACTACCATTGTTCTTTTTTCAAGATAACTACGTAAATAATTCAGAAAAACACCTCTAAAACCTAAATTGTAGTATTTATCAAGTATAAATTCAAAGGATAGTGAATCAAATGCCGAAGTTAAATCAAAAAATAATCCTGCCACAAACAAGTATTTATCCAAACACTTGTAGACGGATTTGAAAAACTCAACTGCAGCTGATTGAGTTGAGTGGCCGCTTCTGAATCCATGTTGCGCGGAGTCAATTATTTTGAATCTATTGAGATAACTCATCATTCTGGCGAAAACAATTTTTTCTATTACTTTGGAAAATACGCTCAAAATGGATATTGGGCGATAATTAGTGATTTCTCAATAAAATACATTTATTGAGAAATATTCTTTACATTGTAGAATTACATTCATTTCAATTGATACAATAATTACAACTAGGAAGAATGCTCTCAAAAGGACTGAATTCAGTTTGGAGTCTGATCTTCCATTCAGCCCTCGAGCAAAAATATTGGTTCAAACAAAAATATTGGTTAAATTTATGTTTACAATAATATACAACTTTGATTGAAAAGGAAAAAAAAGAAAAAAAAATTACCTCAGAAATATTGAACATTTGAGACAATTTCACATAGTGAAGAACATTTGTGAAAAAGAAAAAAAATATATAAAAACATATGATATTTGTATGATATCGTACATTATTGCCTACATTCGAATCATCGAAATACTCTATTTATTTCTGTAGAGCAGCCCCACAGCAGAATATTATAATTAAGATGACTATATACAAGATTGTAATACACATTCATAACACAGTTTTTAGGTTCGATGTTCTTAATTCTAGAGATTGCAAAAAATGAGTTACTCAATTTTTTACATATGACCTCAATGTGTGATATCCATCTCAAATTTCTGTCTACATATATTCCAAGAAATTTTGTTGATTGGGATGATGATTTAGTGTTGTCCCCATATTTAACATCCAAGGTACTAATTCCATTGCCCTTCAGATTAAAATGAACACATACAGTTTTGTCAACGTTCACCATCAGATTGTTCATTCGACACCAACTTACAAACTCCCTCACAATACATTCACATGCCTCCAGAAGTTCTTCAGGAGTCCTGCCAGAAACGACCACCGATGAATCATCGGCATATAGGGTCACCAAAAACCGGGACAACTTCGCGGGCAGATGGTTTGTAAACAATATGAATAGAAGAGGTCCACGCACAGAGCCTTGCGGCACTCCAAGAGCAATGTCATGTCTCTGAGGATAACTCTCGCCTATTTTCACTACCATTGTTCTTTTTTCAAGATAACTACGTAACCAATTCAGAAAAACACCTCTAAAACCTAAATTGTAGTATTTATCAAGTATAAATTCAAAGGATAGTGAATCAAATGCCGAAGATAAATCAAAAAATAATCCTGCCACAAACAAGTATTTATCCAAACACTCGTAGACGGATTCGAAAAACTCAACTGCAGCTGATTGAGTTGAGTGGCCGCTTCTGAATCCATGTTGCGCGGAGTCAATTATTTTGAATCTATTGAGATAACTCATCATTCTGGCGAAAACAATTTTCTCTATTACTTTGGAAAATACGCTCAAAATGGATATTGGGCGATAATTAGTGATTTCACCTACGGTTCCATTCTTAAATACTGGAATTACTATGGATTGCTTAAGGATATTTGGGAACTTTGCAGTAGTGATGGAAACATTGATGAGATATGCAAAGTGCTCGCCAATAATTCCACAAATTTCCTTCAAAACCTTGGCCGATATGGAATCAACACCGATGCTTTTTATTTTTTTAGTTCAATTCATATTCTCACGAATAATTTCTCACGAAATATTTAGTTTATATTCAATTCTGACGAATTTTTTTCTGTTTAATTTAGATACAATTCGATCGTGCCTTGGATAAAACGATGTACTTGAATGAAAAGACTGAAAATGTCATTATGAGCTCGCAACGCAAAATCCTTCGACAGCGGCATAAATCTCATCAGCAAGGTCTAGCTTGCGTTGTTCCATTTTTTGCCCCCAGGCATTCATTGACTGGAGAGTATATAACTTTGGCTGCAACATCGTCATATTGCAGCTGTTACATATTTCAAGAGAATGTGGTTAATATTCTCGTATATTATTATTACAAAGAGCGACGTGGGTCCGTGAACAAGAACTTATGTGGTGGAACTAAATGCGGCAGTTTTAATTTAGGGAAGTTGAAAGGGGAATACGAACATCATAATATGGGTTAGAAAGCTTTTACATATTGTAATTTTCTCTTTTCCGCACAGATGAAATACTCGCTCGCAAGTAATTAATTTTTGCGTTCATGATGAAATTTTTCCGCATAGAATTTGCTAAATGAAATTTTGCTCGAACGCAATCTATTTCTATTAGCTACGAAGTTGAAATGGTGACAGTTCAGTTGATTATCGCCATCAGAAAGTTATTCATTCAACTGGAATTTGCAGAGAATTATATAAAATATTATATATTGAAATTATTCCCCATTAGGAGGGCGATTGAACTCGAATTTGCAATTTTTAGGGCTTTTGCTTCAGCTTTTTTGCCTTCGAAAATCGCTTCATCATCTCTGAATGCTCTTTCTTCCGTTCATCTGTCCACTTTACTCCAGGTTTACGATTTGATTTTTGCTCAAACTTCACATGTGCATTTTATAGCGACATTCAGTGCGATCTTCGAGATTTTTTATATTGATCTGTCGTAGATCCTTTTGGACCTCTTTTAGCCACTATGTTCCGCATTTACTATTCATAATTATATCGAGTAGTTTCTTCGGTATTCTGGACTGTTTCATTCTGTAGACATGTGCATAGAACTTTGCTCATCGTTTTCTGATTTTTTCCGTTATCGTATTTGTCTTTTGATACAGTTCATTCTTAGGTCTTCTCATCCAAATGCCGTTTCTATTGATTGGCTCGTAAATCTTTCTGAGAAATTTCATATTCATATATATATATATATATATATATATATATATATATATATATATATAAATATATATATGACGGCAATTCTTTATCATTTACAAAATTTGTATAACAAATTCATGTAGTGAACGTTATACTCCACTTATTAAAAAACTACAACATAAATTCATTTGAATGTTACAATTATTCCGTCGGAAAAGAAACCAAATTTCTTTTAGTCGCAACCCGGAGATATCTTCATCAAATGGTTCACTTCATGTATTCATCATACAATTTTTTGTAAATTGAAGCGAATTGTTGTCACAGATTTGAATCTCCGTGTGGTTTGTTCCTGTAACTCTTGTGATACTTGTCAGCGGAAAGTTTTCCAATTTTTTTTAACCTTTCCTGTTTTCAAATAATTTTTTAATAAATTTAATTTTTAATTTTACATTTTGTAGATTCCTGATGAAGGATATATATATATATATATATATATATATATATATATATATATATATATAATATATATATATATATATATATATATATATATATATATATATATATATATATATATATATAAATAAAGATATAATAAGTTAATAATAACTTTATTCTTCAGTAAACTTATTCAAAATACAAGATAGAAATACAGTTTAACCCTGTGGCGAAACTGGGCGAAACCCAGACAACTAAAAGGATGTAAAATTCTTCAGATTCTGCTACTTCTTTGGAACATCCCAGTCATCGAACAATATATGAAAACGAATTGATATTAAATAAAAATAGAAATAAAATGATTTTCAATGTTTCAATGATTAACTAAAATCTTCATTCTCAAAATTTGAAAATATTCATTCGAAATTTCACATGACTTGCTGCGGTATATTTCGTATATCGAAACGAAATCTATTTTCGTAAAGCTAAGAATCTGGTGGTCTGTTCGTTGAATCCAAAGGTGCAGGCTATTCATTAGATACTTAGAAATGCGCTTTGCAAGCGATATATTATGCGAGTCCCATTCAGTAAATAAATACACCATATAAAAGCACTATTTCTGAGCTTATAGTTGTTATGTCTGTTCTGAGTAGTTTATAACTTTCCTAAGTAAGATATATATTCGCATTGTAATGACGTTAAGCCCCATATGATAAATGGCTGTTTACATTTACATCCTGTGTGTTAATTGTGCTAATTCATTCGCATGTAGAATCGCCGGAATTTAGGACGTTCATGTTTGCCCCCTTCTAAACGTTTACCTACGCTTTCAAATGTTGTATTGTATTTTTCGTTATCTCTCAGGTAATTTTTATATTTATTTGTATATGAGGACGCTAATTTTTAAATACTACAGCTTATGTATAGAATGATTCAAAAGCGAAGTGCGAAAATATTTAAAAAGCAATATGATAATTATATGGAACACAAATGATTCAAAAGACTCAGATGTTTATATATTGCGACAGTGTTTCGACAAAAATTATTGAATCATAAATTAAATTAGTAGATATGAGACCTATTTGACCTAGTGTCTCCAATTGTTCTAAGGGATTTATAGGTGGGAATGAATTATTAGTATCAATTTATGACGTAATAATTTGTAACTATATACATACTATTGCACAAACACTGTTTGTGTACCACTTTTTTGAAAGAAATGTATTCATCTTTTTTTCATTTTGCAATAGAATTATTGTCATTAATTATTAACTGGCTATGCATAAATATTGGAGAGGTAATGAGAATCTACCAGTAACAGCTCCAATAATAAACGTGTTGTCATATTTTATTCATTTATTGTCAACCAGTAGTGGATATTAAATGAAAAGTTCGAAATTAATTAGCATAGCGGATATGATTTTTGTAGATGCGATATTACGCCCATTCTCTAGACTTCGAGGATGGTCTTAAGAATAGGAAATCGATTTCAAATGTCATAACTCCGTACAGACATCACTGTTTGTGAATTTTTGTTTAGTTACGAATTTAATGTCTCATTTATTTTTTATTTTTAGTTCAATTCACAAAGATTCCTGAATCTTTCCTTGACCGTCTATTCTAAGATTTTCAATCGAAATACTTCAATTAAGTTAAAATAAATTATGTGAGGTGTTCGGATGAAATGTCTTAGAAGTCTGCCCCTTTAAGTAAAAGTACGAAATAGATCTCATCATAAAAAATGTTTTGATCAAAAGGGCCTGTTATTGCTGAAACATCTTGAAATTTATATAGTCAATACTGAGAAATGCCATAACTCCGTACAGACATCACTGTTTGTGAATTTTTGTTTATTTACGAATTTAATGTCTCATTTATTTTTAATTTTTAGTTCAATTCACAAAGATTCCTGGATCTTCCCTTGACCGTCTATTCTAAGATTTTCAATCGAAATACTTCAATTAAGTTAAAATAAATTCTGTGAGGTGTTCGGATGAAATGTCTTAGAAGTCTGCCCCTTTAAATAAAAGTACGAAATAGATCTCATCATAAAAAATGTTTTGATCAAAAGGGTCTGTTATTGCTGGAAACATCTTGAAAGTTTTATAGACAATACTGAGATACTGAGACTCTTAATCGAGATATTTTGACTATAGCTTGAACTTGAACTTTCACGGAGCTGTCTACACAAATGTCAACGAAATCACAGCCTATCACCTTCGAGATTATAAATGCGTTCCGAAAATCATCGCTTTTTTTTTTTTTCTAAATAATACTAATTTTTTTCTAATAATTGCTATTACAAAATCATATATACATTTAGCTTCAAAATATATTATTTACAATTATATGTTCAAAACGACCTTAGCTAATTTACGCTTGAATACCTTAAGTTCACTAACTGTTTATATGGAGCTAGGCAATTCAATTAATGCGTTGAATCCTTCATAAAATATACTATTTCTAGATTTAGAAAGCTTACAAGCTTGCATGTGGGAATTTTCAGCATTTCTTGTATTTTAACCGTGCACATCACTGACACATGTTACATTTTTTATTACTCTATATAAGAACATTTGGGTTTTAATTTTAAATATAAATATATATGTAGCAAAAAAAAATTCTCTGTTTATCTGACATTAGTTCTAAACAATTAAGCATGCTTTGGATTGGAGTATATCTATTACATTTCAAAATTGTTCGCATAGCTCTATTCTGTAGCTTTTGTAGCTGTAGAAGTTTTTTTATTACTCAATCCCAATAACAGAATGGAACAATCTTGTTGAATAGAAATACCATACAATTGTTCCTTTCTTATTTCGAATCTTCAGTGATATACATCCTAACAACAAGTTTCGGTTGTTTCGATTGTTTCGAAACGCAACCAAGTCCTATCTTCAAAGTGAGGCAAACATTAATTCGTGAACTAAACACATGAGCTCCCTCTATGGATGAAACGAGATAAATTCTAAATTGTTTTCCCTTTATTTCATTGCATAAGCTGGAGAGTTCTTGATTGTATCCGTTATACTTATTATTTTCTCCCTTCGCAGTCAATGAACCATGTCAGAGATGTTCTCTTGAAACTTTTTAAGGATTTTTCACTTTTTAAGTAATAAGTTGTTCTACCTTGAAGTCTTTTCAGGATGTATGTCTAATTTCTTCGACCAATCATTTATCTTAATCTAAATATTTCTATACTTCGGTTGAGAGTCCCAGTATTGTCTTACTATGAAGGATTTGTGAATCTGGATTATATTATATATATATATATATATATATATATATATATATATATATATATATATATATATATATACATATATCAAACAAATTTGACATTATAGTGGAATGATTATAGATGTATGTGGAAATATTAACGAGAGTATTGAGTTGAATAGTTTGTCACATCAATTTGTACATACAATCATCATTTTTTACATTTACAAGTCACCTAGTAAATGAGTAAAATTACCGAAGTTACATTGTTCTTCAAAATTTCATGTTTGGTTTATGTATATAACCTCACACTCGGTGAGTAAGTGATAGCAATTTTCAAAACTTGTTAAGATGTAGATGTTTATAATTTTTAGCTGACCTTATGAAGGAATACATAATTTTGAAAGCTTAGCTATGAGTACAGAGTAGTAAATGAATGCTGTACTTAATGGTCGAAATCCCTTATCCAAAATAATATACATACATATATACTTATAAGTATCTTGCAAAATGTATTCACCGAACAAATTAAGTCGATTTAAGTTGTTTTCAAACGTATTTCTTTTCCATTAAATCTCAATATTCATTTTCCGAATCCCATAAAAATATTTCATTAGAATTCCAAGCAATCCGTCTTGAAAAATATCGATTATGTTTATCAATACTTTGCGATTGAAAGCACGAACTGCTCGGTACGTCTACCCACACATCTGGTGTAATATTTTCACTGGAAATCTTGAAATCCCAATTATAAATAATGGGATAGGAATATACTTCGTGGTATTTGTACAATCCGAGTGTTTATAATTGATCCTTGTTTGTTGAGAAGCATGAATAGCTAACTATTCTCTCTATTCCAGTTACTCATACACAGAATCAGAATTACTGGTTTTGAATAATTACAAAATGAACTTTTATTACCTTATGCTCCTATTAACCAATTTCTTCTAATTTCACCGGTATTCCAGTGAGGATTACGTTTTAACGCTGGTTTCAAACGTCCATTGAATCTGTTATCTTTGAAAAATATCGATCAGATGAATCACAAACGTCCATTCCGAAGAAGCCTTCGTAATTGTTAACGCCAGCTTACTACAAAAAACGTAATTTTTTTCAATATATTTAATTTATAGTGCAAAACATGTTGAGAATTCAATTTATTCACATATAAAAGCACATAAAATTAAACAGAAAAAAATTCGTGAGAATTGAAAATAATAGTTCTTCAACAAATTAAACAGTGTTTGATTACACTGGGGAACAATTTGTAACATAATTTCTATTGACTTCCATTTTTAGACTGTTTTAGAGGTAAATTTCCGTGCTGATTCCAAAACTTTAATCAGTTTTTTTTTCTATCACAGCAAGTTTCTTTTGTACAGTTGTTGCGCACTATATTATGCTTCGCGGAACTGAACGCGAATTACAGAAAGCACTACTGCACTTCTGTCGGCAGAAATTTTTCCAACTGCAGGAAAACTGCAGGATATAAAAAAAAAAACCAAATATAAAATATATTATCTTACACCTTCGGGACTAATTCTATACTATTTCTACAAGTATATAGTAGCAATTTATGAAAAAAAAATGTCGATTTTAATTCTAAATTGTTTGGAGTAAGCTGGCCTTAAACATAAGTCCCAATTCTCGAAAGTATATAATAAATCTAAGAAAAAAAATTTTTTATTGCTCTTATGATATCAATTATGGTGATATTAACAATACTCTTACTGTAGCACGATTTTTCGACATTTACTCAAGGAAGGTTTAAAAAATTTGGCATCGACTTTAGTAGGTACATTATTTTTCAGTTATTATTAAATATATTTGGAGATTCTTATTAGATCTTCATACATATCACCATAATATTAATTTTGTTACTAAATTATCGATCTATCGATCTATTCACATTGAAAATATCAAAAGTTATATTTTACATAAACTCATTTCTCCCAATAATTTCAATTCATCTCAATTTTTGATTTACTTTGGTGTTGAATTATACATTATCAAATCTCCATAAAATAAACTTTTTTTCAATTTGAATTAACGTGTCTCGACTACTTGGTTATTGACACATGGTACAATTTTCAGTACAGTTTCATGTAATAACAGTGTTAATGCTACAGATATTTAAGCATAATTAACAATATATTTGTAGTGAAATGGAACTGTATTATTTCTAGGTGTGTAAACTACACAAGGTTGTATAATCCACATTTCACGATAAATTTTGATGTAACTTCAATTTGGTCGGTTGTGCTCTGAATGTCTTTGATTCGGTGTTCTAGTGCTAGTTGGGACTAGGGACTTAGTTTTAGTCATGTTTTGTACACCAAATGAGTATCTGTAAGAGGGAAGTAATCACAGCATTCGCACTTGGGTTGTTGCCTGATGTCATCAAATAACTGTTGGCCAATTTCGTATGACCTATTCTTAGTCTCCCATCTACTAGTTCGTCTTGTCTATTCAGGGCTAATCTTGTTTCTTTTGGAATTTTCGGTTGATTTTTGTGCAGCTTGCTTTTCCATTGAATTTGCCATTGTTGCATGAATCTACGCAGAAATTATTCTGATTGCTTGTATTATGATTATACACTACATTATCGTCTTCAATATTTTCGTGCAATTATGACGAAACGAGCTTTGACTTGATTCTGAATATAAACTCAAGTGTTTTGTACACAACTCTTTGTTTAACTGATAAAAGGTTTCAGACATTTGAGATTTTTAAAATGAGTGTGTAACTATTATAATTTAAAATATATCGCAAAGTCCTATTTTCACCCTTTCAACACTTGTATGCTACTGCTCAAGATAAAAACAAAATTGTCAAACAGAATTCTAAATGTGGTAGCATAATTGAATGATAAATGAGTGGTTTCACCTGCATGCCCGATGGATCACGAATTCTTTTTAAAAACCACGTTCTTTTCGAAAATTTTTCAATTTCATATTCAGCATGATTTTGGAACTCAAAGTTTCATACCTTATTACTTTAAAATATTTCATTTCGAGTATTCTACATAGTTCTTTATTTAATTGATAAAAGGTTTCAAATATTTCACATTTTCGAAATGGGTGTGTATCACTTGAAATATATCGCAAAGTACTTTTAAATATTTCATTTCGTGTACTCTACATAGTTTTTTTATTTAACTGATAAAAGGTTTCAAACATTTCACATTTTCAAAATGGGTGGGTACCACTTGAAATATATCGCAAAGTACTTTCAAATATTTCATTTCGTGTACTCTACATAGTTCTTTATTTAACTGATAAAAGGTTTCAAACATTTCACATTTTCAAAATGGGTGGGTACCACTCGAAATATATCGCAAAGTACTTTTAAATATTTCATTTCGTGTACTCTTCATAGTTCTTTATTTAACTGATAAAAGCTTTCAAACATTTCACATTTCCAAAATGGTTGTGTACCACTTGAAATATATCGCAAAGTACTTTTAAATATTTCATTTCGTGTACTCTTCATAGTTCTTTATTTAACTGATAAAAGGTTTCAAACATTTAACATTTTCAAAATGGTTGTGTACCACTTGAAATATATCGTAAAGTACTTTTAAATATTTCATTTCGTGTACTCTACATAGTTCTTTTTTTAACTGATAAAAGCTTTCAAACATTTCACATTTCCAAAATGGTTGTGTACCACTTGAAATATATCGCAAAGTACTTTTAAATATTTCATTTCGTGTACTCTTCATAGTTCTTTATTTAACTGACAAAAGGTTTCAAACATTTCACATTTTCAAAATGGGTGGGTACCACTTGAAATATATCGCAAAGTACTTTCAAATATTTCATTTCGTGTACTCTACATAGTTTTTTTATTTAACTGATAAAAGGTTTCAAACATTTCACATTTTCAAAATGGGTGGGTACCACTCGAAATATATCGCAAAGTACTTTTAAATATTTCATTTCGTGTACTCTTCATAGTTCTTTATTTAACTGATAAAAGCTTTCAAACATTTCACATTTCCAAAATGGTTGTGTACCACTTGAAATATATCGCAAATTACTTTTAAATATTTCATTTCGTGTACTCTTCATAGTTCTTTATTTAACTGATAAAAGCTTTCAAACATTTCACATTTTCAAAATGGTTGTGTACCACTTGAAATATATCGCAAAGTACTTTTAAATATTTCATTTCGTGTACTCTACATAGTTCTTTTTTTAACTGATAAAAGCTTTCAAACATTTCACATTTGCAAAATGGTTGTGTACCACTTGAAATATATCGCAAAGTACTTTTAAATATTTCATTTCGTGTACTCTTCATAGTTCTTTATTTAACTGACAACAGGTTTCAAACATTTCACATTTTCAAAATGGGTGGGTACCACTTGAAATATATCGCAAAGTACTTTCAAATATTTCATTTCGTGTACTCTACATAGTTCTTTATTTAACTGATAAAAGGTTTCAAACATTTCACATTTTCAAAATGGGTGGGTACCACTCGAAATATATCGCAAAGTACTTTTGAATATTTCATTTCGTGTACTCTTCATAGTTCTTTATTTAACTGATAAAAGCTTTCAAACATTTCACATTTCCAAAATGGTTGTGTACCACTTGAAATATATCGCAAATTACTTTTAAATATTTCATTTCGTGTACTCTTAATAGTTCTTTATTTAACTGATAAAAGCTTTCAAACATTTCACATTTTCAAAATGGTTGTGTACCACTTGAAATATATCGCAAAGTACTTTTAAATATTTCATTTCGTGTACTCTACATAGTTCTTTATTTAACTGATAAAAGCTTTCAAACATTTCACATTTCCAAAATGGTTGTGTACCACTTGAAATATATCGCAAAGTACTCTTAAATATTTCATTTCCTGTACACGCTTTAGATTTATATCGTTACTTTTTACATTCAATTGAGTATCTGTTTTCTTTATGGATTACATTCTTAGAATGAAACCTAGTGACTTATAATTAATGAACACCCTGTATACGTATTGTGTTTCATTTAACATTAAAGGCTAGAAACGAACAATAGTCTTTAAAAGGCATGTTCTTTGAATTGCTAACAGCAAGACGTCGTCCATTGTTTAGTTCTATCACGTCAACCGGGACTGATGATAATAGAATGGCTTTATGCAAGTTTCAATCAGTATATTTCTGCTCTGATCATTCAACTTTCCGGTTCAAATTGCCATTAAACGGGAATGTATGGTTAATTCGAGTACTTGTAATGGAACAAAATGTCGATGTGGCCTGTGACGAATTGAATCTGATAAGGTTTATCTCGTACAAAACGTCGGTAACGGTTCAGCATGAAAATTGAACAAGTAGTGTATTGCTAATGGACATAATAGGTGTGAAAAGTTCTGCGGGTATTTAAAATCATACACAAAACTACAAAAAGTAGATAGTCAATTTCATCTTCATCGCTATTTTGCTGGATAATGCCAATTTAAATAAATCGACATCTTGATCAGCAAAAAATGTGACAGTTCACGTTTTAAAAAATTGTATGAAAATGGTGATGAAATCGATAAAAATGAACTTTGAATTTCTTTCGAACTTTGGTTCCGGAAATGAGAAATTAATTTAAGTTCATTGAAGAATACCGTTTGAAGATTTGTCATGTGAAAAGATTGTGCAGAGTGAGAGTATTGAAAAGCACGAAAATCCTCGTTGTTTTTCCTGCAAAATTCGATGAGAATTTTTTTTCAACATAAATATCGTCTTAATAATTATTATTATTATTGTTAACGACGCAACAGTGAGGTGTCGATACGAATGCCAAACATCAGAGACAAACCAACATATAACAGGGGGAATATTGTCAAATATTCGCACCAACGGAATACAAAGGGAGACATGACGTTATAGCAAAGATTGTGCTTCAAGAAATGGCATTGAAATTGCATCTTCTACAGAAGAAAAAGGTGCCTTATTACAAATACATTCCGGAGCCAATTTGGAGATTGATGAGTTCAAAAACGGTTCCCCACAATGACCCAGTCTTGGTTGACAAAAGTGCTCGAAAAAATACATTTGTAATAATAATAATAAGTCTTTATTTAGCAACAACTTTGTAATTGGGTCAATAAACATTATTATTATTATTATTATTATTATTATTATTATTATTATTATTATTATTATTATTATTATTATTATTATTATTATTATTATTATTATTATTATTATTATTATTATTATTATTATTATTATTATTATTATTATTATTATTATTATTATTATACAACGCCATGAAGGTCGCCACCGTGAAAATCGCCGCCAGTGGCCTAATAAGTTGAAAATGGCCCCTCAGCTTGCTCCCTCTGATATATAATTTCTGGTATAAGTGAAAGTTCCCCAATGAGGGACATCCGCAGGGCTTTAAATCAGGTGTAATAATAATAATAAGTTCTTTATTGGCAACAGATATATTATCCATCTACAGAAAATATATAGATGATGTTGATAAAAAATAATTACATGATGTTGATTGATAACTAAATGACTAAATATATCGAATTAAGACAAATAAAACAAAGAAGTTGATCTAATCTAAAAAAAGCTAAAAAATAAAATTAAAAGAATTATTAAAAGAAACTCAATCTCATTCAATTCATTTTAGTCAATTCTTCTTGTTCACATATTTCCTAATAATAACTGCTATGGAGTCAATTGAATATCACATTTACTAGCAACTAATCTGTTAATACTTCTATCAATTCTTTCTCTGTCTATTGCAAGCACCAAGATAACTTTCTACAGACTCAAAATAATGAAAACCTGCTCAGGAAACAGTAAAACATTGTTAGTGATAAAATGTCAAGAGTACCAAAAAACACCAAGCTTTGTTATATAAACATTGTTTATTTGCTTGAGCCGATATAGCAAGCAAATTTCATTCATTATTTCATGAATTCACTTCAATGTTGAATTTCTAATGCTCATGATACAAGTTTTCGACCTTTCGAAAATTCATTTTGTTAAAACCATTCACAAAACAATACCCGAATAATATGGTATTAAATAACACTGAGGATCAATTTGCAACATAATTTCTGTTGACTTCGATTTTTAGGCTGTTTTGGAGGTAAATTGACATGATAATTCCAAAACTTTAATCAGTTTTTTTTATCACGTCAAGTTTTTTTTTCTACAGTTGTTGAGCATACTATTAGGCTTGGCGGAACTGAAGGCGAATTACAGAAATGAATGACGATTGAATGGCGATTGTTTATTGATAGATCAAAACGTAGCTTCACCTGTGTTCTCCTCCACAATGGAAATTTATATGGTTCAGTCCCAATAGGTCATTCATTTTCTTTGTATGAAGAAAAGGAAGATATAAAGAAGTTCATTGACATGTTGCAGTATAACTTACACCAATGGATCATCTGTGTTGACCTTAAAATGGTTTGTTTCCTTTTGGCCAGCAACGTGGATATACCAAGTATTCCTGGTTTCTATGTATGTGGGACAGTAGAGCTCGTGAGAAGCATTGGATGTAGTGGTTGAAGTGGATTGGAGTAGAGTGCTGAGAAGCATTAGTGCATTGGATGAAAGTGGTCGCCAAGATCTGACCTGAAACCTGGAGATCCAAACATTCTAAATCACCCACTTGCCGACAGAAAAAACATTATATTTCTGCATTTGCATATTAAACTAGGTCTCATGAAGCAATTTGTTAAAGCTTTATCAACTGAAGGGGAAGATTTTAAGTATATCATTTCGGCATTACCTAACTTGTCATATGAGAAGATAAAGGCTGGTGTCTTTGATGGGCCACAGATTGGGCTACTTATTAAAGATCAATGTTTCATTGAAACAATGATCGAACTAGAAAAGAATGCTTGGTTGGCATTCAAAAGTATTGTCAAGGACTTTCTTGGAAACACACTAGCCCAGAATTACGTCGAAATTGTTCAACAACTCTTAGAAAGCTTTAAAAAGCTTGGCTGTAACATAAGTACCAAACTGCATTTCTGATATAGCCAGCTTGTTAACTTTCCAGAAAATCTTGACGCTGTTAGTGATGAACAGGGTGAGCGATTCCGCCAAGATTTGAAGGTCATGGAGGCATGGTATCAAGGTAGATGGGATGTCAGTATGATGGCTGACCACTGTTGGAGCATCAAGCGAGAATGTCCCCAGATTGAATATTTTAAGAAAAGTTTTTGACCCTTTTTTATATTTTGTATGAACACATTTTATCTTTCGATATTAAACAAAATATTTTAATATGTTTGGTTAGTACTCACTTTATTTTCCTCTGTATTCCCATTTTGTATGACTTTTAGGATAAAGAAAGGGTATCCTGTAGTTTGAAAACTTGACGCGACAGAGAAAAATTCAAAACATTTTTGAATTCAGAGACCACAATTTAGTAGAAAATAAATTACAGATACAAGACAACAAAATTGCTATTCCCCAGTGTAATTAATTCAATCAATATTAGCATATAATAGATCAATAATCTGTTGCAATAAAACGTCAACTTCGATTTAGAACGGCGTTGACCTTTGTTGCAAATTCAAATAAAAACAGCATTGAAAAGAAGAAATGGTTTATAAGTTCTTTATAATTCAATTCTTTTATTCATGAAAAACATTTCTGAATTTTTCTATGAAAACTGTGCTCTTCAAATTTCAATGAAAGTTAATTCTGAAACTGACTATCTGTCAATTGAAGTTAAATTGATTATCCTCAACGACTTCTCTTCATGTGAATAAATTTGCACAATATTACAGATATACGAACAGGCCGGTTTGAGGGACATATTCAGAGAACTTTAAAGCTCGCCCAAATAATAGTTCCATTCGCCATTGTTGTTTATCTTTATAATACATGGATCCAGTATAATTCATGTAAATGCTAATATCGTTCTATTGTCTGGCATCCCGTGTTAAATATTGTCATGTTGGACGGACTGGAGCCAGCACCCCTGGCGCTACTACAGCACGTTCTCTCTTCGAGGGCCCCCATAGGATACCATTTATAATGCAACTTTTGATATGGCGAACCCCAACGGGGTTCTCGATTAATGCGAGGCATACTGAAATCTACTCGGCTGCTTGAACACTAGGCCGAAATATGTAATTACGATAACATAAACCTTTTCTTCTCATACGAAGCCTGCAGTTATTTTTAATTAACCAGTTTCGACCTAGCATAAGGTTTCTTATTACCGAAATTAAATAATTGATTAGGGTAAAATTGGATGGTCATCTTGAATAGTGGTTCTACCCATTAAAATGTTCGGAATTTCACAAAGGAATATTTAAATGCTCTAAAGTATTTTGAATTTAAATGATAACGAAAAACACGGTTTTCTCGATTTATACACTCTTATTAAACAATAACGATATACGTTTCATCATTGCGATTGGATTTCATTGAAAATAAATGTCAGAAAACAAGAGGATGTGGTATGGCAGTAATGACTCCAAGAAAAAATTAGGGATGAGGTAGCGAAGTATTGAAACACCTGTATCTTGATAACCAAGAGTGTGAGTCTCAATAAATGTAATATTTTATTATAATAATAAAAATATTCATTTAGATAAAGATATACAAAACACTTAGATTTTTTGTATTTTGAAAAGTATCTCATATTTAAAACTTACGTTTTTAGCACAATTTTAAATATTTTTATTCCAGTACTATTTTTCAAGATATTCGTTCTGTCATAGTATATGCTATTTTTAGATTCAGAAAGCTTACAAATTTTGATATAAAAACTATTAGTGTTTCTAGTATTATACCCATGCACATCACTGATATATGTTACAATTTTGATTACATTACATGGAAGCAACTGGTTTGTAATTTTGAATAAGAGTATATATTTATAACAAAGAATATTCTCTGTTTGACAGACATTAGTTCCGGAAGAGTTCAGCAATATTTTAACAGGAATATATCAATTGCACTTCATTCACTGTAATTTTTGTGTTTGTTGAATTTTTTCCTTGTTCAAACCGAATAACAACGCAGAGCAATACTTAAAAGGCTTAAGTTGAAAGTGTGGCTGTATTATTGATTTGAACAACAATAACTTCACATATGTATACAGATTTTTTTCCTATTTTTTCAAAAATTTGATTTTTTCAAAGATTTTAGATGATATGAAATCAACATGATAATTGAAACTCAATTTTTCGTCTTACATATTGCCTGAATATTTTATTTACTGTTTATACTCTTCCAATTTCTTGTTCATTAATCTTTACAGTTTTATCCTCTTTTTTATTGATCTTAAGGGTCTTACTTCTACTCAAAACAATGAAATTTTTGCATATTTAGGGATAAGCTGTTTTCACATAACCTTTCAATAATCCAATAGAATATAAACTTAGCCTCACAAAATAAAACTGAGTTAAAAGAAATAAAAAAAAATTAACTGAGATTGAATTCTTGCTCACCTACCTCTTAGTGAAACATGATTGAATAAACATTTAAATCAAACTCTTGGCTTAATGTTTCACAAATATGTTGAATAATAAATAAATTAGGTACAATTTTTTAATTTTATTTAATTATTAAATATATTTGTGAAACATTAAGCAAATAGTTCGATATAAATTTTTTAAATTTTTTTCTTATCGAATGAACATTGTTGTTCTCAGCCAGTCATTAAGAGTATTCAATTAAACGAATTACTAATTGAATGATTAAAAATATATGAAGTATCAATTTGAATATTTGAGTATTAATATGAAAATTTAAACTTGAATAATCCCCTCAAATTTTGAAGTCGTGTTAATTGATTAGTTAATTAATTATTAATTAGGTAATTATCAATTAATTCACTATTATGAATAATAATTGATTAGGTAAAAAATCGATATCTTAATTTTCACTGATTCTTCTATAAAAAATAAAAAGAAATATTAAGTAAAAAATGATAACCCATTTATCAACAGTGTAATTTGAATGAAATAAAATACTCTAAATCCAAATTTTATGTTTTCTTTATCCCAGTATAATTTTAAGGTTACGGTTTTAGAAATTTATCAGTAATTTCAACGAAATTGATGTGAAAACACGGCATTGTTCCTTCGTATTTATGTTGAAATGTTATGCTAAACTAAGAGAAAACATTATGCCATAAAACTGATTTAATGTGAAATTGAATTTATGAGTTTGTTTTCTTAGATGAATTTATCAGTGAAGCAGTATCAGTATTTATGTTTGTTTTCGAATTACATTGAAACTGTTTTTCAACTCAATTCAATTACGAGAAATTAATTTTCCAATAACTTACATCAGACGGAATATATTACATCACGACCTGGAATAATGACTATTCATATAAGAATTTGTTTGAAACAATCTTTCAACAAAAAGTACTGATAGATGAGGTGCATTGTTATGATTTAATTATTCCATTTAATCCAAGTTTCATTCATTCCTCTAATTTTGAAGATTTTAAACATCTATAGGGTGTTTTTTTTAGAGTTTAGAACTTTAAATAGCATTAAAACAACGATGGATCATTCTATTGACAAGAATTTTTTCTTATTCGAAAGATAATCTTGTGGGATTACATTTGAAATATGATTTCTGGCACATGACCGCCACTGCGAGCTCGGATGTAGTCCAATCTGGACGTACAATTTTCGATGACTTTTTCCAACATTTGTGACCGTACATCGGCAATAACACGGCGAATATTGTCTTCCAAATGGTCAACCGTTTGTGGCTTATCCGCATAGACCAATAACTTCACATAGCCCCACAGAAATTAGTCTAGCGGTGTTAAATCACAAGATCTTGGGGGCCAATTCACAGGTCCAAAACGTGAAATTAGGCGGTCACCAAACGTGTCTTTCAATAAATCGATTGTGGCACGAACTGTGTGACATGTTGCGCCGTCTTGTTGAAACCACAACTCCTGGACATCATGGTTGTTCAACTCAGGAATGAAAAAGTTACTAATCATGGCTCTATACCGATCACCATTGACTGTAACGTTCTGGCCATCATCGTTATTGAAGAAGTACGGACCAATGATTCCAGCAGCCCATAAAGCGCACCAAACAGTCAGTTTTTGTGAATGTAACGGTGTTTTGACATACACTTGAGGATTATCTTCACTCCAAATGCGGCAAGTTTTGTTTGTTGACGTAGCCATTCAACCAGAAGTGCGCTTCATCGCTAAACAAAATTCGCGCGATACGTATTCCGCACAGAACCATTATTTTCGAAATAAATCCCTTCATGAATTATGAAGGACGTAATTCTTTAAATAATTCACCATGTTCCTCGAAAACTAGTCAAGTGTTAAGATATTAAAGCCGTAGGTGAAAAAGTATGTTTGAGATAATAAGATAGGTATGTAATCCAACACTTGACTTATCGAAATATGTATATTTTGTATAGCTTGAATATTATTATCAATACTGAAACGGAGTTTAATGAATCATTCTATTATCTAGAATTGTTTCCCTACTGAAATAACCCTTCGCTCTGTTTCTTCTTTTAAGTATGAAAAATGTTGAAATTATCTAAGCCCCCTTAATTTTATAGCACTCTCGTTCAATGCTGGCGAGTTCATACAACTTCTGCCATTAGCGAATGCCATTTACGCCCAGTTCCGAATGTCAGAAACAGATTTCAAGCATAATCGGATCGCACAGGGTCGTCGGCATGTCGTCTACAATATCGTCGGGTAATGACGGTCGGTGGAACGAGGGTGACGACCTGGAGTGTGGGGTGTAGATGCAGAATGCCGGAATGGAATAACAACGTTAATATTCATAGAATTTACCGGCATTTCGATGACATACGAAGGTGAAAAGTATGTAATATCCTAAAAGGATGCAATGAATATGTATTGAAAAATAGCAGTTTTTACATTGAAATATATACAGTAGAATCCGTTTATGATAACTCCGCCTATATTGACCATCCGTTTATTATGACGTAATTACACTAAGTTTGGTTTTCAAACAAAATTCTTTACAAAAACATCGGATATAACGGCTCTCCTTACAGTTACATGTCGCTCATTATTACCCACTTTTACTAAATTATTTTCGATTATAATGACCGACATGATTCTTCACACCTCCGGTAATGTTCGTTGATTCCCGACGACGATTTGTTTTGAATCTCAGTGAGTAATTAACGCTTGAAGGTAACGCATTGTTTTTCGTTTTGTCTATGAAAAAATGTCATCTCAACGCAGTAAAGCATTTACGATTGAGGAGAAAGGTGCAATAATTTGCTGGTTAGACAATGGAAAATCAAACTCATCTCTCGCAAAGGAATTTTAAAACAAAAACCGCATTAAGCAATCGTTCAATTCAAATGTTTTGAAACCGAAGAGGCTTTGAAAATCGCGACAAGAAAATGTTATCAAGCATTAATTCAGTGGTTTGAAATAATGAGAAACAAAGGAATACATGGAATTAGGGACTGTTTTTACAATAAAATGAAAAAGCAAATGCACAAAAAAAATTACAGGTTACTTACATTAAAAAATAAACTTGAATGTATATAATCACATGTTATTATTATTGTGATTTAATATGTATGTATTACAATAATAATTACATGCAATTATTATTGTGATTTAATATATATGTATACATATGTAGTTGGTATGTTTCTCTATTACAATACTTAAGTATATAAAACAGGTTTTTTTCACAATAAAACGCTATGTATGGCGTCTGCTCAATATGACGTGTTTGTCAATTTCTTCCGATGTCATTATAAACGGATTCAACTGTACATTTAATATTTCATTTCACATATTCATAAAAGCAAATACACGTCTGATAGCAGAACTTCAAAATAATACCATTGCCACTTTTGATGATTCAACCACTATATTAGCAGTGGAAAGAAATATCGCCGAAGCGATTAAAAAGTTCCAGATGGTAATTAGTGGACTAAGATCATGGAGAATTAAACTAAATGAGAATAAATCTGCACCTGTTAACTTTACATATAAAACATGTCATCACATTCCAATAATAAACTGATATTACCTTCAAATACAGCAAAATATTGGGAATAATACTAAAGGCAAAGCACTGTTAGAAAGCTCACATTGAGATAAAATGAACTGAATCAGAATTGAACTACAGATAAATATATTGGCTGATAGGACCTAAGTCCTAATTATTAATACAAAACAGGCTTTCACTTCATAAGCAAATTCTTAAACCTGTGTGGTCCTACGTAATACAATTTTGGGGGTGTACTGAACAGATGAAATGCAATATCATCCGACGATTTCAGAACAAAGTACTCAGAAATATGCCCTCCCTTGTTATGTCCGTAACAGTGACTTACATAGAGACCAGAATATATAAATTCTTAAGCAAACTATCATCCAGTACGCCACTAAACATCAGGAAAGTCTAAGTCAACACGTTAACATAAAAGAGATTAATTCATTAGACAACACGAACATTAAGGAAAGACTTAAAAAAAAGGAAACCTTTGAATAAGTTGGGTGAAAGTGACTGCGGAAAGCAGAGAGAGTTTTCCATGTTAAGTTTCAGTGTAACTCTAAAATAGGAATACAATATAAAGAACGCTGATGACTATATATCAGTTGAAGTTAGTTATAAATTAGGTGAGAGTTAAATTACACATTAGTCCACTGTGAGCATTTTGTAATGATAAAAATGCTTAGACTAAGAATTTAAAAATGAAAAAAAATTATATAGAAGAATGAGAACTTGTCTTTTTTATTGATATATGATATTTGTATATAGAGGTGAAAATTAAACAAAAAATTTACGGTCAACCTGGTAGTTCTTTCAAAACGAGATAGAGGGAAAAACAAAAAAGATTGCACAACACAAAACAGATTCCACCTGCTGTTAAAATATAATACAACAATAATTTCAGTGATAATATATAGAGATAGAGAGTGAGTAAGGTATGCTAGATATATATTTCTTCAATTTAAAAGAATTTGTCCTTGACAAATATCATTAGCCAACAACATACATAATATCTTAATTATACATATACAAAAATATCTGAAAATATACAATAACTATTCAATGACTCAATAATTTAACAATTTCAGAACTCAAATTTGAACAGTATGCACCTATAATAGATAAAAAATTTCATTATTATTTAATGATACAGCGAAAATATAAATTGAAAGGTAGATAAAATTTTATAATAAGAAGTAGCTTTGTCGAGTTTCAATCAATCTTATTACGAGAGTTTTTATATGGCCCAGTAATCTGCAGTACCCAATTCGCCTCAGCTGCAAAAACCTATCAATCCTCAAAAACGCCACGTCAATATCAAATTGCCAACTTGATTGATGTGATATGATTTTATACAGCTTTAAGAATTTCCATATTCTTAAGTGATAGCAGAGAACATAGATTATATGGCTGCTTATATTTAGTAATAGTCTATTATTATTTTCGTTAGCAGCTTGTAGAATGATCAATGTTTACATTGTTAAATTATTATCAATGTTTTTATTTGATAAATTGATTAATAATGACATTAATTGTAATTAATAAATTAATTACAATTAACTGTAATTAATTAATTGTAATTAATTGTAATTAATGTCATTTTATTTGAAAGAGGGTCAATTAGGGGCAGCATAAGCAATACTTCGCCCCGTACGAAGGCTTTTGCACGAATTTGTGAATTATGGATTGAATAAAAATTATGGATCACCCTTCCCAAACCCGATGAGTTTGAAAACTTTTTTCTGCTCGAATACACAGCCATAAAAATTATATTCATATTTATATCAAGAGATTTACAGGTGAGGAAAACTTTGGTGACCAAATTTTCGCAACATTTTTGGTTATGGGAGAATCAAAAGTGCTATGTGGTTTACATATTCCTTGATAGTAACATAAGGAAACCGCGGGGTTTTTGAAGATTTTCAATTTAGGTTTGCTCTGACCTCTGATTTGTACACTATTGGTTAGTTCCGCATATCCTTCTTTGAAAGAAAATTTTCTTTCAATAAGGATTGCACTGATTATTCTATTTGTGAACGATATGATGGATAATATTGACCACATTTGATGCTAGCAGATGATTTGATCATAAAATTATATCAGCGGACCAACTTCAGCTAGCGCTAGATCCTGTTGCCAATTGGTGTGAGAAGAATTATATGAGTTTGAATGTGTCAAAGTGTAGTAGTGTAAGTTTCTCGAGGAAAAAAGATCTGATTGAGTGTGATTATAGCGTCGTTGGTCAGATTCTCATAAGTGATACGATAAGAGATCCTGGTATATCTTCGATTAAAAGCTGGCTTTCATTCCAGACATCTCAAACCTTTTTGAAATTCTTAGTTAAGAGAGAGGATAAAGTTTATCCACAGAGAGGAGTGGAATTGCTGAGGTGAATTATTGAGGTGAATTACGAATTATTGAGGTGAATTATTGAGTTGAATTATTTTAATCTCATTGCAAGAAACTTCATCACTCAAATTCTTCTACAAATTACTGCACAACAGTTTTGATTGTGGTTGCTTTTGTCTGATTTGAGGTTTTGCGTTTCTATGCAAAATTCTCATACCACAAAATTATTCCATCTAGAGACTCCAAGGACCAATTCGTTAATACAAACCCCCATTTGGGGTATGTAATTTACAGTTAATGCAGTTGCTAATGAACTTGACATTCACTTTGACTTCATTGTTATTAGTGAATTAGTGTTATTATATATTCCAATTATTACTAGGAGTTATGCGAACGAGTAAAATTGACTGCAATAAATAGATTTATATTGAGTTCTTTCCCATATTTCATCTCATTCTGTTATTTAGTTGATAGTTACTTCTTCAATTTAGATTGAGTTCGTTGTTATATATAATTTCATTTTATTCATTTAATTATTTAGTTGTTATTCAGCTTTATGTTAATATATTCTGTCATTGGGTGTTAGACCTGTTGTAAATAAAGAACTTATTATAATTTTTGTTATTGAAATGAAAAACCAATTGTTGTTCCATCTTCTTCATGTTTTGATATTATTGATTGTTTTGGTGTTCAGCTTGATTTCAGCCTCTCAAAATCCTACAGAGATAACGAAACTTGTTGAGAAAATGTGTTGTAATCATAAATGTAAGTTAGACTATTACCTGTTATTTCTGAAAATGTGAACCTGAATTTTCATCAAATTGTTGCCATATCAATAAAAATATTAATAGTGTTCCTCTCTGTGCTTCAAGTATAAAATTCTTTGTTGGTTAGTTTCTTGAATAAATACAATCATACCTTCATTCTAATTTCAACAACTTATTCTCGGGGATGTTTTCAAATCTTCATTACTTATTTCACCCGCTTGTTCCGAAGTGAAATTACTGCGAGAAACTTCTCAAACTTGCAACTTTCCAACTCAGAGATGAAAAACACCGAGTTCAGACTGAAATTTCACATCCGCTTAGATTTGTTTGAAAAGTTGAATGTCTGGAATTCAACTGAAGTAAGCGAATCTTTTCTTATCTCCTATTTCATAAATAAAATATCATACCTCGGATATAATTTTCAGAAGGGTAGTTTCAATAAAAGATGAAGAAATATGAGTTTTCGCTTCTATTCATTCGAGTCGTTTCTTTAGACTGGAGATTATTTCTCTGTAAAATTCTTGTGATATTTTGGAGAGTTAATAATACAGATATATGTTTTTGTTGTCCGAATCTTGAATATGAATGAAATCATGTTTTCGATATTTTATACTAGACTAGTAATAGTTTGATATCGAAAAAACATGGTGACAGAAGAACTTAACAGAAAAATAAGACAACAATCAAAGTACATTATTAACTATTAAGGTGAAATTCATTATTGGGTTGAAAACTTGTCTGAAAATTATTCATTTCAAGCGGTTACCATGTGCAAAGGCTAGGGGTACAAATGGTTGTAACGCCCCTTCAGATGCGTATACAGGGTGTATCGTTGATAAAAGGAAATACTTAAAGAGTGAGTGAGGTCACCGAGGAGATTTAAGGAGTTCATTGGTTCTAACGATCATAGTGACTGAGGTACAGGGTGTTTTATTACGTTTACTAATTTCTTCTTGGGGCCATTACTTCCATAACACCTTGTACATTTTTCTGATATTTAACACTTATTTTTCTTATAGGTATATAGCCCGAATGGGCCACTTATAAATAAAAAAATTCCAGGTCCGGATTATATATATATATATATATATATATATATATATATATACATAAATATACATAAGAGTATAACAATAATTATATACATTATATGATAACCACTAAAACTGATCAACAGGTTATTGAGATTTTGCAGCAATATAATGGAAACAAACCAAGAAATTATCAGCAACAGCAACTGAAAAAAATACATTTACTGAACAGTCACATGACTTTTATTATTCCTTAATATTAATATCCAATTATTATTTAAATAATTTATTTTCGTTGTTGTGGCAACGTGCGCGGAAGCCCAGAGTTCCCGCTTTTGGCTCTACTTTCGAGGCTCTATAAAAATTATAAATATTAGAGTTACAGTTTCGGGAGTCGAAGCTTTTTTCAGAGAATTCATTCATCATTTTGTTGCAATTTTGAAAATTTCGATTATTTCCTGATATATTGAAGAAAAACCGAACCCCTACTTTTTTATCAATTTATTGTTTATAATGTTTTTAATTTTTTTTAGCGCATTTTCGGACTTTCCCTTGAACATTTTAGGTAACAATACGAATCGAATAACATTATGCTCGTAATTTTCGGAGATTATTGAAAAATTTTATGAAAAAGGGCATACATGTGAACCAGATTATTCCTCAAAATTCATATTCTAAGGGTGATTTTCTAAGAGTTAAGTGTTTCAGGTTGGCGACACTGATTGGTAATACCATCCAAGCGTCATCTGTCAAAGTGAAAAGTTTTCAGTGTACTCTGCCATTTCATCGTGGAAATACTTACAAACGAATAGAACAACGATTGAAAATTGTTGAAATAAGTATACTATCAAAATTCGTGCTGTGTGAAAAATGTGTATCATTTGTTACGACCATATTATGGTCGCCATAATCGGCATGGTGAATCAAAAATTCGTGCTGTTATCACCAAATTTCATAGTTTACTTTGTGGGACATTAAACCATTGTCTCGCATGCGTACAGTACGCACTGAACAGAATATTGCAGCCGTAGCGTAGACATGTCAATTCGTCGCTGTTCTCAGCAATTGGGCATGTGTACTCAACCACATGAAAAATTTTACGTGTTGATTTGGGTTTGAAAGCCTATAAAATTCAACTTCTGCAAAAATTGAAGCCGAATGACCTACCACAACGTCTAATTTTTGGTGAATGGGCCTTTAGAGCAGCTTTATGAAAATCCGCTGTTTTATCGAAAAATTGTGTTCGGCGATGAGGCTCATTTCGGGCTTAACGGATATGTGAATTAACAAAACTGTCGCATCTGGAGTGATGAACAGCCACATGCCATACAACAATTACCTATGCATCCCGAAAAAACGACGGTTTGGTGTGGTTTATAGGCTGGTGGCATCATCGGTCCATTTTTCTTCAAACACGACCGTGGAAGAAATGTTACCATCAACGGCGAACGATATCGAGTCATGATAGGCAAGTTTTTTTGCCTCAGTTGGTTGAGTTGTACTTGGTTGACACGTGGTTTCATCAAGACCGTGCCACATGCCACACAGCTCATGAAACATTGGACATGTTGTAGGATGAATTTGGTGAGCAGCTTATCTCTCGAAATGGCCCAGCTTATCTCTGGAATTGGCCGCCAAGATCATGCTATTCTACGCCTCTGGAATATTAACTGTGGGGTTATGTAAAGTCGTTAGTGTATGTGGACAAGCCCAACACGATTGAAGCCTTACACGATAACATAACAAGCGTAATTCGTGGGATACAGGCCGAAATGCTCGAAAAAGTGACGCAAAATTGGACCTTCCGAATGGACCATTTGATACGCAGCCGCGAACAACATGAACATGAAGTTATCTTTAAAATGTAAATCACAAAGGCCAAGTTATCAATTTCAATAAAAAGTTTCAATATTAGATGCAAATCGAGTGTTTTATTCGATTTAAAAAAACTACGCTTAAAAAATCACCCTTCTATTTATATTATATTTTATTTATACAATTTATGAGTCAAGTGAATTGAATTCCAATCCAAAGATTTCCTTAGAATCAAATAGCAATAACCTAAACTATTCAACATTGGTATTATCACATAATAACGACCACTTGAATATTCTTCGATCAATTCCAACATCAAAGACGATCTACTCTTACGAATTCAAAGGACTCATTCATTACGAAATCCATTCATATTGATTCATTCAGTCCCACATATATTCATAAACAACAACCAAGTAATCTCTGGCCATAATTGGAAGTTATGAGCATGATTGTACAATTAACAAAGGTGAATAAGTCAAGCTGAATTGTGTTTCTGTTTGTTCTTGCGAACATCAATATCCAAGCATGTAATTACCATCGTATAAATTAAAATATCAAGCCGCGCTCTAAACTTACTACGAATATATCTATAGGTCAATTAGTTTTAATCCCCACTATAACGATAATATATGATGGAATTATGGTTTTTTTTTATATATTATTTCACATCAAATGGTTTTAATTCACCTGCTGTTTGAATGTATATGACTCATTCACCTTTTTATCACATGCAATAATAACACGAAGATCGAGGCTATTTTTATATTAACATTTCTGATAAAATTCGTAAATGAAGCATTATCATTCGAAGCTTACATATCAAAAAGCTTCAAAACTAAGAAGATAATGATAATAATAATAATAAGTTCTTCATTATCAACAGGTATTATAAAATAATAATATGAATGAAATGAAATAACAAAGAACTCGATCTAACTTAATTGATTGTAGTCAATTTTACTTGTTCGCATAACTCCTAGTAATGAGGGTTTTCGTTTATGAAAACTCTGCTAGATGCAATACGTAGGCGTGAAGTTCGACTGCTGTATGATTGGTTATTTTTGACATGACATTAACAGATATGTTAAAATTCACCAATCACGTAGAAGTTAACCTCATATCTAGTTCAAAACTAGAATATGCTAGTGTCGTTTGGAATCCAGGATACGTATGTGTAATATTCTGAAATATCTGAAATATTTACGGTTTTGCTGCGACGATGTGTATCCAGAACGAGGTATAAATCATGAGTTACTTACTACAAAATTTAATGTTCCATCACTTGAAACACGTAGGAAATATTTGGAAATAATGTCTTTACAAGATCTAATGTCCCATCACTTGAAACACGTAGGAAATATTTGGAAATAATGTTCCTATACAAGTTGATAAAGTTTTCTGTTGATTGTTCTTTTCTTCTTTCTCTCATAAATTTCGGTGTTCCGAGAATAACTTGTAGAATTATAAACATTTTTTATCCACCTCTGGCTCGTACTAATGTTGTGGCTTTTTTACCACTTCATAAAATTTGTGGTGACTTTGGGCCTTTTCATGACGTTATCAATAATAATAATAATAATAAATTGCCTTTATTGCCATATTATACAAAAAGAGAGGCGAAGTCTAGCTAAAAGCTACTCCACTTAACCTCTATATATAAAAACAATAAATGAAATGGATAACAAATTAAATTCAAAGAGAAACAAAACATAACATTATAATTAATAAAATAACAGAAACTAAATTCCAAACAAAAAATAATGATAAAAAAAAAATTTTTTTTTTTTTTTTTTTTACAACTTCAAAGGATGCAAGAATCAACTCTGATTGCTGAGAAGAAATGCCTTATACATACGCTTAAACCTAGCCAAGCCTCCAGTTTTAACGTCCAACGGAATGGAGTTGTAGACATGAACAGCATTGAAGGAGAAACATTTACGGAAGCCTGACCGCTCAAAACGCGTCAAAGCCAGAGTGTAAGGATGTCTTAGATCGCGGGTGTGCATCTCGCCTCTATAAACCAATTTATTTCTGAGGTAAGGAGGAGAAGAAGATGAGAGAATACGAAAAACGGCCGACCCCAAATGATAGCGAAATAGATTTTCCAACTTCAACCAAGCAAGTTCCTTGATATAAGACGATACTCTTGTATACTTACGAAGTCCATATATGAACCTACAACAGGAATTAATAATTCTCTGCAACCTACGCCTAGTAAGTGCGTAGAGGCAAGGGTAGTAGAGGATCAAACCATAATTCAAAATCGACAAGACGAGGCTCTCACAAAGATTTTTCCTCAGAGCCAAGCTTAAGAAGTGACGAGATCTATAAAGCTGTCTAAGAACCAAATATGATTTTCTTATCAACAATCCCACATGCTCTTCGAAACGAAGACGGCAGTCGAAAATTATTCCTAAATTTTTTGCACTTCTTGCACCACTCAGGGGCTCAGTCCCAATAGACAAATTCATGTCCAGTTCAATGTGAAGACCCGAACCGAAGACAAGGTTATTACACTTAGATGGATTCAATCGTAAATTATGGCTATCACAGAAACTCTTCAAGGCGGACAAGTCTTCATTAATATGCTGAGAAGCTTCATCAATCTGATGGGGACTAAAAGAATAGATGAGCTGAGTATCATCAGCAAAAAGATGGATCTCGGAGTGCCTGATTGAGCTAGAAATATCGGCCACATAAATGAGATACAGAAGAGGGCCCAATACAGATCCCTGGGGAACCCCCGAAGAAACTGCCGCAGCATCCGAAAGGGTATCATCAATCAATATATACTGGGTACGATCGTTCAAATAATCAGCAAAGAACCCAATCGATTCGTTGTCAAAACCAAAATATTCCAACTTGGCACACAGAAGTTCATGATCAAGTGTGTCAAATGCCTTTGAAAAATCCAGAAGCTCTACAGAAGTGATCAAACCTTTATCCATTGAACGAACAATGTTATCAGTAACATCCAGAAGAAGGAAAGTAGTGCTAAATCCCTTGCGAAACCCAGATTGAGTATCAGGTATAATCTTATTAGGAAAAATATAAGAAGAAATCTGTCCAGCAATCACCTTTTCCAGGATTTTCGAAATCACAGGTCGCAAACTTATAGGCCGCAAATCATCGAAAGAAGAAGGATTCGGTTTCTTAGGGATTGGTTTGATCAAAAAAACCCTCCATATATTAGGAAAGTAACCTTTCTCAAGACAACAATTGATTATGTGAGTAATGTAAGGAAGAACGAAAGGCAAGCCATACTGGAGCATCCTTGGCGAAATCCCGTCATATCCACAAGCTCCAGATTTGAGCGACAGAATTATATTCTTTACTTCGTCTTCAGTTGATAGAGATAAACTGAAATGCAAATCATCATTGAATTTGTGTGATCTATAAAAATCAGCCGCCACAGAACAGTTTCCCTTAGGAGTGAAAACTGAAGAGAAATGTCTGTTAATTCCATTTGGATCCCTCAGGTTCATGGGAATTTCGAATCCAGATCCACCTCCAATATTCAACGAATTCAATGCCCTCCAAAGATCCCTACCTCCGCCCTTAGCCCGGCGATTCAAAAACGCCTTTTTCTCTCTTCTTAGAGAACCTGTAACAAAATTTCTTAGTTCCTTATAATTTAACCAGTCAGACGCACTTCTGGTGCGTTTGAACTTTGACAGAGCCGATTCCCTCAACTTAATCATAAAGCGAATATTGGGTGTAAGTCATGGCTTAAAGGGCTTAGTAACTCTACAAGTTACATAGAGGGCATGAACATCAAACACGTGTAACAAGTAACGAGAGAAAACCTCGACTTAAATATCTACGTTTTGCCATCTAGTGGATTTCTCATACACGAAAACACTTATTACATACCAGATTCCAAAGGTAGATAGATCTCCTTAGACCTTGATGTCCGACCATTTGAAAATTAACAAAACTCTCTAAAATTATAAGTTCTGAAAAAACACGAAGTTTTAAATTTGAAATTGTGTTCGTTCCAAATAAATATCAGCACATCTTCAGAGTAGTGATGACGTGTGAAAGTGTATTATGTGGTGTAGCCTCCTAAATTTTATATGGGTTTATATGACCGTTTTCTTAAAATTCTTTGACGAATGATAACTTCTTCAAACAAAGAAATTCTTTTGAAATTATGTTTGGTCTCTTTTGATTCAAGCCATTCAAATATAATTGATTGTTTTTTATAATTTTTTTGTCTATGTTTTTCTCTAACAGTTTGTCTTTAAATTGACTCTTCAGATGTTGTTCTTTGTGTTATTAAAAATACATTTTTTTTCTCAATGTAATTCTTGGTTATTTCACATGCCCATAAAATTTACTGTGAAGGGGGGGCGTGGATGGTTTCCATTTTAACAGGACGGGGCGTAGTAAAAAAGTTTGGGAACCCCCGCCCTAGGTGGATATACACACCATCCTATCGAAATGAGATCAATTTCAAGAACTTCATCTGCAGTGCCTCCAGGCGGTTTATGTCACAATATATCTTATAATAATGTATAATAATGTTTTATAATAGATCATGAGCATTTTTCAAAACAAAGAATATTTTTTTACCTCATCTATCAATTATATATTGAATAAGTACAATTGAATGTTGAATTGTTCAGATGACCAAATTATTTTTTCAAATCACTTTTAAAAAAAGTTTTTAAAAAACTATAGAAGGAACTAAGTAGGAATACAATTGTGGATGTATATTCTGATGTGGATATTTAGAAGAGACGATGTATTGAAGTAGTATATAAAAGAGATAGGGAAAGGGACGCACACCCTTTGCACGCGTTCGGTCGCAATATTGGCTTTGTCAACAAGAGACATCGTTGTCATCAATGTAATAACAGAGGGAAACCACTAAATGCCGGGAGGAAGAAAGAGTGGTCTATGCTACATTGATATAAATGTTATTATAGAACTAAATGAAATCCTTAGATAAAAGTTTTTGTATGTAACAGCCGTTGTATATCTCATAGGCAAATATTAAAGGGTAGTTTCATGTGCGAAACTACCCGAAACTGTAGAACTATTGTGTGACTACTACCCAAAACTAATACTCCCACAAATCAACGTAAATTCTATTCCCTTTGACACACTTTTGACCGCAGGTGCTCAACAAAATTTGTTAAAATACTAACTTCCTAGGACACAGATATTTTTAAAAAATATTTTGCCACAAATGCCCTGTTTCTATATTATATAACCATGAATAATAATAATAATAATAATATCCTGAAGGAAGATCCTGGGACAAAAGTATGAAGATGGAAAATGGAAACTGAGAAGCAATAGAGATCTACACAAATACAGAGAAGATAACTGACACAATGAGGAGAAGAAGAGTGACTTTCTACGGACACATTAGAAGAATGAATGAAGGAAGACTGACCAAAGAGACTATTCAATTACTTCGACAGAAACCCCAAGACTCAGATAACATGGATCAAGGAGGTCAGAAGGTCATGGAAGAGATGAAAATCGATAGAGAGGATGTGAAGAGGGAGAAGAATTCACGAAGAAGATCAAGAATTCGGGGTTTTCAAGAAAAGAAAAAGAAGAAGACTGGAGCAAAATGGACAGAAGAAAGAAAACAAAAGCATGGAGAACGAATGAAGGAGTATTGGAGGAAAAGAAAGAATGGAGAAAAATATTCATGAAAAGTTATTTCACGTGGTCCATAGTCGGCCAAAATCGAAGGAAGAAGAAGAATAATAATAATAAGCATTTTCAATTACATGAAAATTAATATTAAAAATGAATAATGAAATACAAAATTTGGTGACTAAAAATATCAATGATTACATAGATATACAATATAAAAAAATAATAATAATATAAAACATCGAATATAATTATATAATATCAATATCTGAATATTCAATTATTTAACGGAACCTCTAAATAATGAGTAATAACCAAACAAGATAAAAATCTCGCAGAACTCAAACCGGAATAAATCAAGATACCTCAACCTCAATGCTTAATATTCACACATGGATGGAAACAAGTGAATCCAAGTGCAAATCACAACAGCTTGATACCTAGTTTTGCAATAGAACATGCAAACCTCAGCGGCGATTGCGGGAAAAGATGGTTTCTGCGGTCTTTTAAGTAAAATGTCTGGATTATTCTAATAAACCTTTGAGGAACAAAGAAATGAAGTTTACCCAGAAGCTCAGGACAGTCGAGATTATCATTGAGCAAACTGAATAAAAATTTCAATGCATTCAAACTTCTCCTGGTGTGGAGACTCCTAGTGTGAAACCTCGACAGCATGAAGAAGAAAGAATATAAAAACTAGTGTTGATGAACATAAAAAGTCTAGTTTGCGGAACAAAAGTAAGGACTGGTTTCTCCAAACATTCAAAACCGCAATAATTCCCTAAATTTCAAGAAAACTGAATTGCTACATTCAAGCAAGAAGATGAACGTCTTGACCTCCTATAATTTATTGAAATAAACAACTCTGTCACATGTGAATTATCCTGAATTAATTTTCAGGCATCACCTTTAGTATCATTGATTCTTTGAATAGTTATTCTGCGACTAGTCTTGATAATGAGTTCATAACTCAAAAAATTCCCACGAGTTAATTAATTTATATCGGAGTTGAAATTCTACAGCAGACTTTGATAAGAATTAAATTCTCTGGAGTTAGAGAAGAGAGGTACTACTACAATTGAAAAATATATTAGGAAGTGCCAATCTGTGGTACTTTAGTTTTCACGAAGAGGTACTACCAAAGGAAAGTTTAAATTCCAAACTCAAGATAGATTCTTGTCATTTTCAAATTTAGTTTTTTCGAAGTGATATCAAATTTAATATTTTCATTTCTTGAATTCCGTATTTAAATTTGGATATCCATTATTCATTATCTAAGTGCACATTCTTAATATTTGTTCAATGTAGTTAATCATCATTTGAAAGTAAAATATTTTCAATTTTTTATAAATTCGTGAAATTTGAATCAACAATACTCCTAATTTAAACTGTAAACAACATGGTTATATTTCACTTCCTGTTGTGTGAACAAATCAGTTTTACTTACACGAGTCTTCATTTTTGGGTTATTCGGTGCAAATCATTATCTTAGCGCATGGGAGTACATTATATAGACATATTCGCTCTGATTCGACACATTATTTCGGTATTTACCACATACATTCCTTTGTTAGGACATAATGGAAATTCATGACATAGAGACCGCCACCACGAGTCCCATCTCTTGAGAAGAATCCTCAGAGAGCCTTATTCAATGTTATTTGTTATTGGGGATATGTGAAAGTTTTCTTAGCTGAAGACTAGCTGGGACATCTCAGTACTCATGAAGAAACGTTACTGTCAACGGTGAACGATATCGAGTCATGATACGCAACTTTTTATTGCCCCAGTTGGCCGAATTGAACTTGGTTGACATGTGGTTTCATCAAGACGGTGCCACATGCCACACAGCTCGTGAAACAATGGACATGTTGAAGGATGAATTTGGTGAGCAGCTTATCTATCGAAATGGGCTCTGAATTGGCCGCCAAGATGATGCGATTTGACGCCTCTGGATTATTTCTTGTGGGGTCATGTAAAGTCGTTAGTGTATGTGGACAAGCCGAACACGATTGAAGCCTTACAGGATAACATAACACACGTAATTCGTGGGATACAGGCCGAAACGCTCGAAAAAGTGATGAAAAATTGGACAATATGAATGGACCATTTGATACGGAGCCGCGGACAACATTTACATGAAGTTAACTTTAAAATGAAAATGGCAAAGACCAGGTTATCAATTTCAATAGAAATTTTGAATATATGATGCGAATTGAGTGTTTTATTCGATTCAAAAAAAAACTACACTTAAAAACCCACCCATTATATAGGAATAGCTGACATAGCGACCGCCGCCAGGAGCCCGATAAGTTGCGAGAAACTCAGCAGATTTCAACCCATTCGTTATTTGCTACCTGAGATAAGCGAACATTTTTTTTTCAAGCAGTGTCAAAACTTGGTAATAGTGGATGTTAATAACAACCTCAATAAATTTGAAAATTAACGGGCCGCCTTAGGCGCGTTAACTTGGGAAAACTCTCACCAGATCTCAACCCATTCGTTATTTGCTATCTGAGATAAGCGAACATTTTTTTCAAGTAGTGTTGAAACGTGGGAATAGTGGATGTTGATAACAACCTCGATAAATTTGAAAATTAACAGGCCGCCACAGGCGCGTTAACTTGGAAAAACTCTCACCAGATCTCAACCCATTCGTTATTTGCTACCTGAAATAAGCGAACTTCTTTTTTAAGGAGTGTTGAAGCGTTAGAATAGTGGATTATGATAACAACCTCGATAATTTTGAAAGTTTGGATAAATCTCTGTTGCATTTTCTTCGATACATAAGTCGATTAGTTATACGTTAAATAATGTCATAAACAGACTACGTAGAACCAATTGCAAAAGGACCGCACGATGGTGTAGCTACCTGAAAAGTAATGAGATCGATTCAATCTGGTACAAACCTCGCCGATCGTGCACATACAGTATTAAATTTCATTGAATTTATTATCATTCGAAGCATCCGCCTGGTCGTAATTTTATTTGCGAGGCGGCAGGAAGACTTCTATAAAATCCACAGTTTTTTAACGGAAATGCGGAGTGTAGATGAAAGTCGCTACGTACAATGCTTTTACTGTAAAATTGAATAAATGTTCTGCGAAGGAAATGAGCAGTTCTAGAGGGGACATCACCGATATATCTACGTCTACTGAGAAACAATGAAAGCCATGATGGAATTATAACAAGCTTCCGTTCGACCTCAACTTATTCGAAATGGATTTTAAATCTTAGGTTCGGACAAAAAATATATACCTGAGCTATTTTTAGAAAATAACGACACATCGACCTTCCTAGATAATATTCATAATATTTTCAGCATTATACGTTTCTGTTATTTAATAAATGACAAGGAGGTTTCGCTTATCTGTTGGTGAAACATTATGTTAAAAACAATAAATTAAAATCAACACACTTGACTCAAATTTCACTGAGTATATTAAAAACTATAAATATATTTCGGGTGGTTAACCCATCATCAAGACTATACAATGTTACTATTTTCTATATAATTTTTCTATATTTCTATATTAATATTTATTATATTTATATATATATTTGTAATATATAATATTTATATATATATATATATATATATATATATATATATATATATATATATATATATATATATATATATATATATATATATATATATATATATAATATTTATTATATTTCTATATTAATTTTTCTATATAATATGTTGTGTTATTTGGTTAAATCTTCATTATCCGGTTACTGGTTATTACTTTCAATGCCAGATGACAGAAGACATCATTTGGCAGAAGAACCAAGAGATCTTAAGAGCTCTGTAATTAGAATATTATTCCTACACATTATCATATTAGAGTTTAAATAAAGCAGTGTTTAGATGAAAAAAATGACGATGAAGATAACTATTATAAGTCTTCATTTCAAAATATTTTTATCGATCGAAATACAATATTACTATACTTACTGCTATTAATTATTCGAAGAAAAATATAGTTTCAATTTTTTTTTACATAATTAAACTAAATGAGGTTATTATCTCATGTTTTCCTTCTTTACTTACCTATTTCTGCGGAAAATCGGATATGAAAAAAAAGTATATGCTTATTAATTTTTTTCAATTTGATGAATAAAAATGCGGAAGATCAAAAAAAATTAGTAATACTTCGTATATTACAAGAAAGTTGTAATGTTGTTTGATATTATTCGAAATAGAGATGAACTATCGGAAATAATACTTCAATTTCCTGAAATATAGCGATTTTGTAGGTAAAGTCATTTAACCTTTGAGTGGCAGACATTTCTAATAAAAGAATTATAATAATATGAAAGAATAAATGATGTAAGAGGATATAAATGAGAATTTCATATAATTCTAAATTCATTTGAAATTGATATATACCTAGGTATATTATTAATAAAATATAACACGTGTTTTATTTAAATTATTTTCAGCAATAAATTAGCATGATATATAATGTCTTAAATGCGATCTGTTTAATCTGTATGTAACATAGATACTGTACAAAAATGTGCTGAGTATACTACAATTAGAGCACACGTGAATTTTCAATTTTCATTACATCAGCAGTAAATTATAATAGCAGTTCCAAAACTGTTCGCCGTAAAGGATCTGCTTGCTATAGTTAAATAGAAAAAGATGGATAATTGAATTTAAAATGAAACCTTAAGTAATCAAAAATATTATTATTGTTATTATTCAAATTCACATAACTATATTCAATAAGTATAGTTAAATTCACATTATATACTTTTTATTTTTATTTATTATTTAGTTTTTATTTTTATGATATAGTTTATTTTATATAATATTATTATTTATTTTTATATAATATTATATTTATTTTCCATGTATAATTTTGTATTGGCTGCTTCAATTTGTAAGGGGTTGGGTGTAAGGGTAGCTGATGCTAAATCTCACCCCATTCGATAATTTGTATGAAAATATGATTTGAATAAGGGCTTATTATTATTATTATTATTATTATTATTATTATTATTATTATTATTATTATTATTATTATTATTATTATTATTATTATTATTATTATTATTATTATTATTATTATTATTATTATTATTATTATTATTATTATTATTATTATTATATACAATCGTTTGGATTGAAAATGGAAAATTCGAAAAATATTAAAAACTAACTATCCGCTAGGCGTTTAGTTGTAAGTCTGAGACATTTGAAAAAAACAGGGACTGTGTTGTGAAGCATCAAATTCTTCTTGAAGCTCAAAAGCTTAAAGCTTGACGATAAAACTGAAACTAGTTAAACTGAAATTTCTTATTTTATCACCAAAAACAAGAGAATTTCAAATTAACATATTTTCATGGATTTTATAATGCTAAATTTATTTCAGTCTCATTTCAGAGTTTATTTCAGTCCAAATTCATTTCAGTCTGCACGTAGCATTTGAAAAAGGTGAATCTCATCGAAACGTACGTCATGCAGTATTCTTTTTAATATATGTGTAAATCAGTTTAACAATTGTTTTATTATGTTTATCGATTTACATCAAGTATCGTCCTCATCAATTATTAACTAAATTTATTTGTTTAGAGTTGGTATGTCTTCAGCCTAAGATGGTCCATTCATAAGGGTTATTACAACTATTGTATCAATTCCTGATAACCGCGATAAGCGAATTACAAAATTTTCATGGAATTTAGTAGTTTGTTGAATTATAATACACTTTTCAGATAGTTTGTATCTATGAATAGTATCTCTGGATTTCCTCGATAAAGAGTTTGGGAACCACTGAGAGAAGATCATATATCTAACGTCCTACACGTAAAATTATGCGTATGATCTCACTGAACTGTTTCGCTTCTCTCACAGTCACTTTATTCATCGTCTTAGCGACCATTTGTCCTGAACGTCACATCCTGTTATTCCCTCGAAGATCAAATACAAAAACAGACTTATAAAGTGTTGAATAACAGTTTGCATTCACGGTGTACTTTGAGGGGGGACCGACCGGCTTGACGGACTGTAAAATCAATTATTTACCATTCACTCTAATGATTTATTCTGCGATACGGATTATCTGGATCACGTTCAATATGTCTGAGCAATACCGAGAACAGAGAGTAAATAACGAGCCGGTGTATGACCCCCCAAAAATGTACGAAAGGGAGGATCGCGGCATGTGTGGGATTATTTAAATCGCCGAAATTGCCAATTTAATGAATCAGGCTCTGATGCAGTAAGCAGGGTAGCATTGTTGTTGACCAAATAGTGAGAGCCATCGTTAAATTTAATTCAACTTTTTATAATTACGTTCAACTGACATCACTTATAGTACTATAATTTTTACATTTACAATAATAATAATATATTTATTAAGCTGAAGCTATACAAAAAATCCACATTTTTTGAACTGTCAATATTTATTTAATTATATACCTATCTCATTATTTGAAATATATTTTCTAAGATCACGCTTAAATATCCTAATACTAGTACTAGTTTTCAATATATTTGGTAAATTATTGAAAGTTTTGAATCCGTCATAGTATATCCTATTTTCAGATTTAGGAAACTTACAACTTTGGATATAAAAACTATCAGTATAAAAGTACAGTACAAACTATCAGTACAAAGTTGTCACTCTATAAAGCCATTGCACTTCCTCATTTACAATTCTGTTGTACCTTATTGTTTAATTGTCCTCAATATCAAATAAGTCGATTAGAAAAAATACAAAATAGGGCTATGAGATCTATATTGAAATGTAATAGATATACACCTGTCAAATCCATGCTTAATGTGTTAAATTTGTTATCTGTCAGCCAAAGAGTTGTGTTTAATGTACAAGTGTTCATTTTTAAACTGAAAAGAAATAGGTATGTTACCAACCTACATTAGTGATAGAGTTCGATTATTTGAAGATGTACATACTTATAACACGAGATTCAAAACAGACTTTATCCTTGGAAAATGTAACACCACACAAAAGCTAAAATCTATTTTGTAAAAAAGTTTAATTGAATTTAATGAACTTCCTGCAGATATAAAAAACTGTGAAAGTTTAAAAGTATTTAAAAGACTTTTGAGAACGTTCATCTCAACGAAATGCAATACAGTTCAAAGTCACTATAATTCAATTGGGCCTTGTTTGTGCTAGTACTCTAATTGATGTTTATCATGTAATATTAGTTAGGTGCTAAGTATAACGTTTTTGTTTTTCTACTATATTATGTTACTAGCGACCCGCCCCGGCTTCGCACGCCGCAAACGCTACGCCCCGCAATTTTTAAATCTGTAATATCTTCGAAAATATTCACTTAAATCATACGGTGTAAAAGGCCATATATATCTATATTAAATGAACAATGTATTCAAGGTATTTAATTGGTTAAGGATTAATGCTGTATGGGTTAAAATCGCTTCGAAAATTAGCCATTATTTGTCGCAAAAAGTAAATGACAAAAAAGTTATTGTGGGTTATCCATAAGAGATAGACATATACCATCACGGACTTTTCTGTAGACCTTTTCAATGTGTACAATACTTAGAACATTATTTTGATAAAACTCGTAGAGTTCAGCCTGCGTTTGCAATGTAAGCGGAAAAAATTTAATTATTTACGACATCACATTAGAAACCTCAAAAATAACAGTACTTCTCCACTATTTAGTGGATGTTATTATACATATAAACCTTCCTCTTGAATCACTCTATCTATTAAAAAAACCGCATCAAAATCCGTTGCGTAGTTTCAAAGATTAAAGCGTACAAAGGGACAAAGGAACAGAAAAAGCGACTTTGCTTTATACTATGTAGTGATTTACATATATTGGTAATTAATCTAATTCACAGTATTCTACTTTTCATTATTTTAATTTTAATTAACTTGTTATTACTATATTTTGTAATATGATGTAACAATTCTGCTAAATAAATACATTATTATTAGTATTAGTATCTAGTATTATACCCATGCACATCACTGACATATATTACATTTTTTATTACATGGAAGCAACTGATTTTTGATTTTGAATATCAATAATAATGAAGCAAAGAGTATTCTTTGTTTTACAGACATTAGTTCCAAAGAGTTCAGCATAATTTTAACAGGGGTATACCTATTGCACTTTAAAATTGTTCGCATGGCTCTATTCTGTAACTTTTGTAATTTTTGAATTTTTTCTTTAGTCACACCAACTAAAAATGTGGAGCAATATTCAAAATGTAGCATTTTTATTGATTTGAATAACAATAATTTCACATGTCGACAAGATTTTTTCCTATCCTTTTAAAAAAATTGATTTTTTAAAAAATTTTAGATAATGTGAAACCAACATGATCGTTGAAACTCAATTTTTTGTCTAACAGAATGCCTAAATATTTTAATGTTTCTACTCTTCTAATTTTCGTTCATCAATCTTTTTAGTTATATCCTCAATTTTATTGGTTTTGAGGGTTTTACTTGTACCCAAAATTATGAAGTTAGATTTTTGCACATTCAGAGATAAGCTACTGTCACATAACCTTTCATTAATTGCAGAAAGGTTGATCCCCTCTGTCATATTCTTAATATCTTTGCCACATATATAGAGCATGGTATCATCAGCGAATAAACGTATAGAACATTTTTTCACGTGAGAGTTAATATCGTTTATATCGTTATATTATAATTTGAATAATTGTGTTATTATTATTGTGTTAATAAGTGACTCAAACAAACTAATTTCTGCTCAACAGTTTTAATGTATTATCTAAATTGAGTAATGGATGAAACGACAATATATAAATAAATACATTAGTTTCGTAAAACTAATTATGAATGAGTTTTGACAATAACTTTGACAAAACTAATGAATAATTGAATTTTATAAATTACTATAGATATCAAAATGTCAAAATTATTTAAAAAAATCAAATTAGTTTTTTGTATTTTGTTTTTTTTATTTACACTTATAAGAATCACCTGGCTTACCATTAGTTTTTCAGAGGTTTCCTCATGGTGAAGAAGACTAAAACTTCCGAAGCGAATGCTAAGCCAGAAATATTCCTCTGATACTAAAAATGAATATGTGAAAATACAAATAAGCTAATTTGATTTTTTTAAAATTATGTTTGACGTTTTGATGTTTATAGTCATCCATAAAATTCAAATATTCATTAGTTTTGACAAAGTTGTGATATACAACGAAAATGAAGTTTTTCACATTAAAATAAGCCTGTTTGTTATTGCTGAAAACAGTGAACATAAACTATCTTAAACAGGCAATAAATCAATTTTGAATATTATATATATATATATATATATATATATATATATATATATATATATATATATATATATATATATATATATATATATTATCATATTATCATTTATTGAACAAGTTGATATTATTGTTAGGGAGAACTAAGATTAAGAACTGTTAGATCTGGTGGAGTTGTCGTTTGATCCATCAGAAAACCAATTGAATTGTACCGAGAACTTTCAAAACTCTGACGTCTGGCATTAAATTTTTCTTACTCAATTAACCCACCCCATCTTCACTGTAGCTAACTGTGGTGTGGTACAATTCATTAACTTTCAGTTCTCCCTTAGCAGTCACTTAGGTTTTGAACCAGAAGTTAATCGCAGGTATACATCTTGAGTGTGTGTTATCGAAGATGTATAGAAATCTATAACTAGATAGCAAAAGTAGGTTATAAATTCATTTTAGTCAATTTTCTTTGTTCACATAACTCCTAATGATAACTTCTATGCAGTCAAAGAGAATGCCACAATTATTGGCAACTCTCCTGAATTTAGACTCCATAAACCAAATGCGGGATTGTATTAGAGAGTTGGTCCTTGGAGTCTCTAGGTGGAATAATTCGGTAGTACGAGAATTTTTCCAAGAAACAAGAATTTTACAATACTGTTCTGCAGTAATTTGTACAAAGATTTGAGTGATAAAGTTTCTCTCCTGCTCTGCAATGAGATTAAACTAAATCGACTCAATAATTCGTTATGATTGACTCTTCAATGTGGCCAAGTATTCTTTGGCGAAATGACTTGAAGCTGAATTTCTTGGCAATTTCAATCCAGAGACTAGTATAAGAGAGCGTAAGATGTTATCAAGAAAAATTAATCCTCTTGGCATTGTTCGTAAGCAATCAGGGGCATTATATGATTAGAAAAGTATACACGTGACTGGTACCTACTGCCTGAAGGGATTGTTTGAGTGAAGAATGTCCAGGATATTTCTTCGAATGCAACAAATGCAGTTCACAAAAACATGAAAAATCATGGAACATGGATATGAAAAATCCAAAATCTGTAATCAAAAATCCTTCGGGAAATCATTGACTATACAGTTTTTTGTTGGAATATGTTCAATATTTGCAGTGAAATATTCAGTGAACTTTGAGAAATAAAAAAAGTTCTTGCTTCCGGTACTTTTTCTATCGATTCTTTGGAACTGGAGTATCAAGTAGTCATCAATGTTTTGAAAACCTGTACCAAGTACTGTACTAAGTAAAAGTATCTATACCTCATTGGTACTTCATGAATAACAATAACAATTTTGTGAGTTTGTTATGAAAATATTCACAATATTCGAATAAATTAGGAGAAAAATTATGAAATATTTTGAAATGAACATTTATTTATACGAATTTCTGCAATAAAGTGTTATTTATTCAACATTGTTTATTGTGACTGAGATGGAATTCTCGTTTAACTCTTGTTGAAACATAATTAAATATTAAATTGAATTAAACACTTGGCTTAATGTTTCACGATTATATTTAACCTTATATTTAACAGCCTTGAAGATGAGCTCAAGCTCGAAACATGTTGACCATTTGATTTAGTTAAACATAATCGTGAAACATTAAACCAAGTGTTTAATTTAATATTGTTTGTTGTGTCTAATTATACTTTTTGTGAATAAACCTTCAAGTAGTAAACTTTGACGTATCTAATCAAATAAGAAATGGAAGACTTCTTCTTTAATATCAAACCGGAAGAAGTCTTTCTTTTATTAAAAAGAACGAGAAGTGAAAAACTAAAATGAAACTCAAAGAGTTCTTTTATTAAAAAGAACGAGAAGTGAAAAACTAAAATGAAAGCTCATTAAGTTGAGTTGACTATTAAACTGAGATATTATTATTAATTGAAGAAGACTCAAGCGAATCTGAGCGAGAGGTCGTCTCGCGAATCGCTTCGAATGTTTCTATATTATATTTCAGCGATATTATGCTTGAGTGAATTTTCGTGAAACCCGCGAGATCTCGCCCAGTTTTTGGCCGAGATGAATCTTGCTAGAAAAGGCTGAGATCTCGAAAGAATGAGATCCTTGAGAACGAGATTGCATTCCCTATTCACGACGAAAAATTACATCACGTGTAGGATTGTTTAAATCTACGAATTTTCAATGTCTCATCTAATTTCAGTTCAAGATGAAACTACCATATATAAATACTTATGTAATTACTCGTTACTTTAAATCCGGCACTTTTAGTAACGATTCTTTGGAACTAAGTATCAAATAGGTATTATTATACCAGTGAATAAGAATATAATTATTTGCTCATAACTTTCCGATACCAAATATTGATAATTCACTACGGATGCTGTATAGAGTTAAATAGCGAGACAGTATATGATCCCCGAAAATGTTCAAAAGGGACGATCGCAGCATTGTGTGGGATTATTTAAATTGACGAAATTGGCAATTTAGTGAATCAGGTTTTGATGTAGTTGGCGGGGTGTCATCGTATTAGGCCAAATTGTGAAAACCATCGTTAAATTTGCTACAACTTTATTAATCACGTCAACCGTGTTCCCTCATTGCACTTTCATTAATAGAGAAAAATGTTTGAGTTAACTCAATCCATTACTCGTTACTTTGTATCCGATACTTGTTGTAGCGATTCTTTGGAACTGAGAATTAGTAGATATCGATACTTTGAATCCGATACTCTCCACATAGTTCACCAATCACTTTCATTAGGGGTCCGTTTTTGAAAATATATGACGTAATCCGGAAGGTAATAATAAACTGTACCTACTGCTCATTTGAATAAGTAGATCGTACTTATCTACAATCTACTGTTGAAATAAGTTGATTGTAGAATAGTGAATGTGTAGGTATGATACTAATGGAAAAATGGAAGGAATTGGTTCAGTTACAATATTTTATTGAATAATTAACAAATGTTATGAATAGAAAAAGGTAACTGACCGAATTTATTTTTGATATATGTATGAGACCAACAAAACAAATTTCAATGCAAAATTTTTCTATATATATATATATATATATATATATATATATATATATATATATATATATATATATATATATATATATATATGACAAAAAACACAATTATCGGTATAGCCCGCAACTCAATTGGAAGCAGCCGTTGACACGTGTTTCGAGCTTATTGGCTCTTTTCAGAACGGCGTAGCCAAGTTCAAGGTGTACGAACCTGGACATGGAATCAACAACAAAAGAACACACCTGCAAAGGAAGTCTCCACTGCTAGGCTTCCACGTGAACTCTCCGGGTTTGGATATTTGGTCAACGTATCGCCAATGTGGCGACTATTTATCCTTTACGGAGTCTTCAACCGACTAAGTAAATAAGGAATGAAGAATTTTCTTGCGGTGAAAAGTATAAATGACAAAAAACACAATTATCGGTATAGCCCGCAACTCAATTGGAACCTGCCGTTGACCCGTGTTTCGAGCTTATTAGCTCTCCTCAGAACGGCGTAGCCAAGTTCCAGGTGTACGAACCTGGAGATGGAATCAACAACAAAAAAGACACACCTGCAAAGGAAGTCTCCACTGCTAGGCTTCCACTTCTTCATTCCTTATATATATATATATATATATATATATATATATATATATATATATATATATATATATATATATATATATATATATATATATATATATCTTAGCACCATTTCAGGATCGTGTTGAAGCATGTTAGAGCTGCTTCATGTTTTACTTTCTCGATTCTATCCTGTTCCGGATCCTCGTTTTCTTCATTTTCTTCAGTTTCTACTGACTCAATAATTTCCGTTTCTGTAAGGATTTCCTCATCTCTTTCATTTACCCATTCTTCGACATCTTTGGTAGTTATGTCTTCAACAAAAACATCTGTAAGGACATCATTAATCATTTGCAAGTCATTTTTTGTCTTCTCCTGCTCTTGCAGTATATTCTCTCTTAAAACTGTAAGGGGTAGAGCGTCATTTGCATCGAAGTCCTCTTCTTCAGTTAGCAATAAGTTTTTCCAAGACTTTCTTATTAGTTCCGGGGAGACGGATGACCAGGCATCTCTTAGGGAGTACACTACATCTTTCAAATCAAGATTCTTTAGTAGCTTTGATATGTTTTCTTTCTCTTCTCCTGCGATCTTCAGAATCAAAGATTTTCTGTAATGCAATTTAATATTTTGGATAACATGTTGATCCATGGGTTGTAGTAAAGGTGTGCAATTTGGTGGAAGGAACATTGTTTGAATTTTTCCATCACCACTGATCAGTTCGTCTTCTTTGGGATGGCCAGGTGCGTTGTCCAATAAGAGTAAGGCTTTTGGGGGTAGTTTTAACTCGTTCATTTTTTTTCGTACATCAGGAATAAAATCATTGTGGAACCATTCGAGGAATATTTCTCTAGTGACCCACCCCTTTTTTTGTCCTTTATAGCAGACAGGAAGATTCTGGCAAGTTCTGAATGCTCGGGGTTTGTTGGATTTTCCGATTACCAACAGTTTCATTTTATGAGAACCAGAAGCGTTAGAGCAGGGCATGAATGTAATGCGGTCTTTACTCATCTTTCGACCTGGAGCTGTATTTTCACCGGCATGAGCTGATGTTTTATTGGGAAGAACTCGCCACAAAAGGTCACTTTCGTCCGCATTATAAACTTGGTCTGGCACCAGATTCATTTCTTCAATTTTTTTTGAGGAATTTTAGTTTGAATGGTTCCACTGCACTCACATCCGCAGATAATTTCTCACCAGAAATAGTCAGTTGCCGAATGCCGTGCCTTTTTTTGAATTTTTCTAACCACCCTTGACTAGCTTTAAAATCTTCTCGACCTGTTATACGAGAGTAAAAGAATTTCGCTTTTTCACAAATAAGTTCACCAGATAATGGTGTATGGCGAGATCGTTCCTGTAAAAACCAGGTGAAAAGGGCATTCTCAACTTCTGGATTTTCACTCATTCGAAGTGTTCGTCTTTTTCCGGTTCCAGCATCGGAAGATGAAACGAGTTCTTCGATAGATTTCCTTTTCCTCTTGATATCGCATATGGTTGATTTTCCGATGGAGTGAAGTCGTGCTAATTCTGATACACTTTTCCCACTGTCCAATTCTTTTAGAATATCGCATTTTTTTTGTAGTGTCAAAGTCGTATGTTTTCGCGGCATAATGACTATAAAGCTTACTTAAATTATAAATAGATAGGATCGTGGAAGGTGGAGGGTGGAGTTCAAAGTTTGCAAGTTCATACAAGTTTGTATGCTTCGAAACGCATAGAATTTTGATTTTGTTCGGACTATAGAGGTAAAATGAATGGTTATTCGGATTATAGAGGTGATGAATTCCAATATTCCGAGGTTCGGATTATTGGAGATTCGGATTACAGTGTGTTCGGATTAGAGAGGTTGCACTGTATATATATATATATATATATATATATATATATATATATATATATATATATATATATATATATATATATATATTCGATTTAAAGACGAAAACTTGAAAAAGTGGACACAGTCTATGCCCGCAAATTTGTACCTATAGGGTAGGAAAGTCAGATAATCCATTATGTGGTTGTGGAGAATTGGACACCTCATACCATTTCATTTGATCTTGTCCTGCAATAATTTTCGCAACAAAATAAGCATATTGCTCATGAAATTAAACAGAATTGTTAGATTTAGTCAATCTTTTAATCTGTGTTTTCTTTTGTCACTGAACAATATGGAAGTAATTGAATTGATTTATGATCATATTAAAAGTATAGGATTGAAATGTTAATACTATTACTAATCGATATCCATTAGTTTTTATGCTACCCTATGTTTAATTCCCTATGTGGTTTCCTATCCAATGGTGGCTTATATTTTGTTTGAGAATGAAGATGAAAATCGCCTTGATGAGTCACTTGACGTATTGTGTCCTTGTTATATCCTTTCAGAGGTTTGTTCTTCTTCTTTTAAATTGGTATATATTAAAATATCCTGTTGGCCAATGATCTATAGTCAAAGGCATTTTATGTTTAATTAAAAAAATATATTTCTCATCACAAGATAATGCATTCAAAGAATAATAAAAGCTGTATAACGAAGTTATTGGACGCTCCCTAACAAATAAATAGCAGGCAGCTATTAGGAATGTACCTATAAGAGTAACTTCTTCGCTAATACTTTTCCGAAGAAATTTGTTATCAAAATGTCAAATGCTATTTTCTAAGGTTGAAAAATTCGTTGGATTATTCCCTCAAACAACTTTTTATGAATGCAGTACACAATGGTCGATATTTTATCCCATCACTTCCGTAAACTTCCACAAAACGTGGGAAATACAGTAGCAAATCCACAACGATAGGATTAGTATCATCATTGATAGCAATGACGATAAAGTGCATAAATAAAGAATTACGACTCATATTGCGAATGGTTTCAGAGATAGGGTGTCACAGCTGGCCTAGATCCACAATCATCCACTTAACAATAAGGTGCATTTAGGCTGTATGACGGGTCGGGGGAATAAGATATTGCATGGGGGAGATTAGAAACGAGCCGAGACGGTCGGGTTGTTAAAAGCCTCATTCATTTTGCGATTTCGACGTGGATTGATCAAGTTGGCGTGTCCTTTCGTTATAACGGATATGCAGCCTACAATTTCTCAATGCGAGAGAACTCCGAAGTTTGGATGAATTAGGAAGAAACTAATCACGTACCAATTAGATATGATTAACGAGGTAATTCAGCGCCGGTAGAGAAGACCCGAGGAACTTCGACGCCGAAAATAAATAATGTGAAAGAAGCGAATAACGCTGTCTCGTATGTATTTTACGTCCTTATTGGCCGCCTATGAGTTTCTGTCCGATATGATTGAGTAACTACGTATCGTAAAACCTTCACCATGTTATCAACTAATCTTTAAATTAATACGTCATCTAATATAATTATCTCGAACATGTGTTAAAGTTTTTTATAGCGTAATTGCTAATAATGAATCATCATGCAATGACGAAATATAAAAATATTTCATTATTAACTCTAATTATTTAATTTTATAGCATTGAATACCCACAATCTACTTGACATTTCAAGAATTAATTTTCGGAACGAACTTTAAAACACACCATCAAAATCTAGATTGCATTTCTTAGAAGGGCGTTACTCAAGGATGTGTCTTAGGTCTGTCGTTCTACTTATATTTAAACCATATGGAACCAAAAGGCTCCATGGGTTTTTTCGCTGATGAAATTATATTTTATATATGAGTCAAGAACTATATTTTAAGAATATGACGGAGCGGATAAATAGAGACAATTAATGAATGGTTATGTGATTACATAAGGAAAGACGTTTTTACTTGAGAACGTGAAAAAATTAAGCATTATAATAGATGAAACACTGATTTTAGAACGAATTGGAAGGAATCTGTCAACATATTTGAAGTTATTATTGTTAGAGTTGATAACGATGCAACCCTTATTTCTAACCATTCTCAAGTAAAATCTGAGAACATTACAAACCGAAACGTCGCGGCGGTAAGAATTATATCATTTCAATTTAAACTAATTTCATTTCGTTTTATTTAATTCATATGTATGTTTCAGCCCCCAGGACATAAACTGATTATTAATCTTTTTGAGTTTAATCCGTTTAATTTTAATTTTCATTTATATTAATTTGTTTCAGAAGTTGAAGTTAAATTTATAGGCAATAGAAGAGCAACAATATAATGAAGGAAGTACATTGCCCAATACCATCAAACAAATATATTTATATGTATCAAAATATTAAATAAAAAACACTTGGCTTTTACACTCATCAACCTTTTTCATTCTTACCTGTTTGACCGTCGTCAATTCGTACAGCTGGAGGGTATACAGTCGTTAGAGTTCATACCTACGTCTGGATTACATGAAGGGTCTAATCTTGGACCACTGTATTTATTCTGTTCGTAAATGGTCTGATGGATAACATTCACTCTCCACACTTGATGTTCGTAGACGATTTGAAACTATATAATGAAATTAGATCACAGGACAACTGTGTTCAACTTCAGCTCGCGCTGGCCCATGTTGCTAGTTGGTGTGGGGACAATTATTTGAGTTTGAATGTGTTGAAGTGTAATGTTGTATCTTTCACAAGGAAAAGAGACCAAATTGACTGTGATAGGTTCTGATAAGGTGAGAGATCTTAGTGTATTTTTCGACCAGAAGCTTTCTTTTGTCCCACAAATCACCAAACTGATTTAATCTTAATATAAATATATGGAATCGTTCTACGCAATGGCAAGTAGTTTAGTAATTCCTCAACATTAATAAGACTATTTGATATCCTAATCTGTAGCAAGTTATAGTATGGCAGCATGATCTGGCATCCCATTTACACTTGCCATCAACTCCACCTTGAGGCTATTCAGAGAAGGTTCCTGAAATTCTTAGTTTGGAGGGAGGATAAAGTTTATCCACAGAGAGAACTCAATCATAACGAATTATTGAGTCGATTTAATTTAATCTCATTGCAGAGCAGGAGAGAAACTTTATCACTCAATTTTTTTTACAAATTACTGCACAATAATATTGATTGTCCTCCTCTCTTTTCCGCTGCTTCGAATTTTCGTGTTCCTAGGCAAAATTCTTGTAATACAGAATTATTCCAACTAGAGACTCCGAGGACCAACTCGCTAATACAATCCCCCATTCGGTTTATGGAGTCTACATTCAATAGAGTTGCCAATAATTGTGACATTCACTTTGACTCCATAGGAGATATTATTGGGATTTATGCGAAGAAAGGAAATTAGAAAGACTAAAATGAACTGATTCAGATTGCATTCTTTGTAATATTTCATTGAATGCTATAATGTAGTTATTAGTTACTATTTTGTTAGATTAGATTGAGCTCTTTGTTAATCTTTTTCATTTTAATTATTTAGTTATTATTCAACATTATGTTATTATTTTTTGCAATTGAGTATTACACCTGTTGAGCATAAAGAACTTATCATTATTATTATATGTTCCTCAAATGGTCATTCATACACATTTAGTTATATTTCTGAACTTATTCAATAAAGAAGTGTAAAACATTGATGCAAGAAACGAGATTATCACACCTTTCATAAAACAGTCACAAATAAATAATTGTTAATAAGTTTAAAGTTGCATAACGCACAATATCTTAGGTCTGAAGTTATGCGATGTTTATTCGAAGTAGGTTCATCACCGGGTTTAATTAAGTGTATATTAATAACGCTGAATCATTCTGTGTAAGTATTAGATGTTTACAACTAGTTTCGATCCCATAATTTATAGGCAATAATAATTTATTAAATAACCTTAATGGCGCTTGGATTGCAACTCATTTCAAATTATCTTTGGTGCTCCACCCAAAAGTGGATACACGACAGCCGCCTCGAAATTCCTAGACTATGCCGGTAATTAATGGCAGTTAGTTCAAAACTACCAAACCATAAAACGTAACTGGTTATTAACAGTCAAGTTTTATTATCTGCGAAAGTAATCGAAGCCTCTGAGCTTATTTCAAAGTCTAGAAATGCCATATTTCGTACAACACTGTCGGACATACGAGTTGTACCTGAAACTGCAATGGCATTCCACGTTTATCTCGACTATCAATCATCCGAAACAGGGAACAACTGTCACAATAACCACAAAGGATATAACGTCTATTATTCTGGAAATTTGGTAAGTTTCCCCTGCATTCATATTAATGTGTTTGGAAAATATGAATAAGGTATTTCGAGATCATCATCATTCATAACGGTTTCAGAATTTGCAACAGTTATAAGCTGAAAAACCAACCAATTCGAGCATCTGAAGGCTTTCGAAAACGTTTAACGTTTTCTCACACTACACTCAGTGAAACATTGATGAATTTAATAATTACAATAAATTAAAATCAACAAACTTGACTTAAGTTTCACTGAATATATCAAAAACTCTTCATATGTTTTTTTTTATTTTTTACATACAAAGGCTCACTCAACAGACAGTTTAAAACTGTCCTATAATAGAGGAGAATTAAATTAAAATTTGGCTCAATGTTTCACGATTATATGTAACAATATCAAATAGTCAACATGTTTCGAGCGTGAGCTCATCTTCAAGACGAAACTACAATAAGGAACGAACAACAAATTTATATCTATAAAATGGATGTAAATAAGGGGGATATTTGAAAATCTACCTGTTCATTTAAGATGTCTTCTTTTTTCTTCCATGAGCTACATATTTCAATTGCTTCCAGAAGCTCTAACCGTTTCCCTTTATTACCTGTGAGCAAGCATTTGGTATTCTCTAAATCTATAAAATGGTTGGAGTTAGAGATATGGAGATAGAGAAATGGAGTTAGAATGGTTGGAGACTTAGATAAAACCAAATACTTGCACGCAGGTAATAAAGGGAAACGTTTAGAAACAATTGAAATATGTAGCTCTTGGAAAAAAAAAAGTTGTTGTTCCTTCCTTATTGTAGTTTAGTCTTGAAGATGAGCTCACGCTCGAAAATGTTAACTATTTGATATTGTTAAATATAATCGTGAAACATTAGAGCCAAATCTTTAATTTAATTTAATATTTAATAAATGGTTGAATTTTTGAGCGTAGTTTTTTTTAAATCAAATAAAACACTCAATTTTCATCATATATTCAAAATTTGTATTGAAATTGATACCTTGGCCTTCGCCATTTACATTTTAAAGATAACTTTATGTAAATATTGTCCGCGGCTCCGTATCAAATGGTCCATTCAGAATGTCCAATTTTGCGTCACTCTTTCGAGCATTTCGACCTCTATCTCACGAATTACGCGTGTTATGTTATCCTGTAATGCTTCAATCGCGTTCGGCTTGTCCACATACACTAACGACTTTACATAACCCCACGAGAAATAATCCAGAGGCGTCGAATCGCATGATCTTGGCTGCCAATTCACAGGTCCATTTCGAGAGATAAGCTGCTCACCAAATTCATCCTTCAACATGTCCATTGTTTCACGAACTATGTGGCATGAGGCACCGTCTTGATGGAACCACATGTCAACCAAGTTCAACACGGCCAACTGTGGCAAAAAAAAAGTTGCGTATCATGGCTCGATATCGTTCGCCGTTGACGGTAACGTTTCTTCCACGGTCGTTTTTGAAGAAAAATGGACCGATGATGCCACCAGCGCATAAACCACACCAAACTGTCGTTTTTTCGGGATGCATCGGTAATTCTTGTATGGCACGTGGCTGTCCATCACTCCAGAGCGACAGTTTTGTTTATTTACATATCCGTTAAGCCAGAAATGAGCCTCATCGCTGAACACAATTTTTCGATAAAACAGCGGATTTTCATTAAGCTGTTCTAAGGCCCATTCACCAAAAATTTGACGTTGTGGTAGGTCATTCGGCTTCAATTCTTGCAGAAGTTGAATTTTACAGGTTTTCAAACCCAAATCAACACGTAAAATTTTCCATGTGGTTGGGTAATACATGCTCAATTGCTGAGAACTGCCACGAATTGACATTTCACGATCCTCATTAACACTGTACGCTACGGCTGCAATATTCTCTTCAGTACTCACTGTACGCATGCGAGACGATGTTTAGTGTCCAACAGAGTAGACTTGGTGCGAAATTTGGTGATAACAGCACGAATTGTTGATTCACCAGGTCGATTATGGCGACCATAATATGGTCGTAACAAAAGATACACATTTTTCACAGAGCACAAATTTTGATAGTAAATTTCAACAATTTTCAATCGTTGCTCGTTTGTAAGTATTTCCATGACGAAATGGTAGAGTATACTGAAAACTTTTCACATTGACAGATGACGTTTGAATGCCAGTACCAACGTGAAAACTTAACTCTTAAAAAGTCACCCGTCATGTTTCCCCAAAAATTATGCGAGAATTCAATCTTAGTCATTAAAAAAAATGTTACTTTTGTGTTCACCTTCTATACAAAACAAAAATATTCCCAGGATGAGTATGTCTGAACTGTATTATTCGATTACGAAGCGAAATGAGAAATCGATTTTTCCTCATTCTTTCAAATAGGTTTTATCTATTTAATCCCGGAAGACATAATCCTATCAGCTCGAGAGTGATTTTAGAGCAGCCGATAATAAACTTATTCAAAGTCAGAAAACCACACTGTAGTTAATTGTTCCTCGACTGAGTTTTTAATGAGATCTTCGACGAGTTGCTCGAAGACGCCTCCACCTTAATTAAAAATGAAAAACTCGGTGGTGTAATCCCTGAGAATAAAGAGGAAATATGAGATTGAATTAACTTTGTAAACATGTCAAATACAGAAAAGTTTTGAATTATACTCACTACATTCAAGAGAGGATAACGAGGAATATGCAGGGGTAAATTGAAAGGGCCTAATTTTTAAATATCTTCCATACGGTATGGATTAAGAAGTCCGTTTCTTAGGAGATCTAAAAGATTTATATGATTAATTTATCAGTGAATAGAGATTACATTTTACTTTGGATTATTGAGTAAATGACATGTAACATTTTTGGTAACTATTTTATTTGGCTACACTTCACAAACAATTACTGAGTCAATATTTTATCGCCGTAAATAAATTAAGGGCCTTATTATCAGTAGAAAATATTCCATATCTTCTTGTATTTTTTCAACTTGGAATAACTTTGAAAGAGATTCAATATACATTGAATATTGTGAAATATCACAAGATAACATTTAAAACATAAAACAGTCGAAAAAAAATTTTCGAACCTATCGTTCTTCACTCAACATTAAAGATAGTGAATGAGAAAACATGAAAATAATTATAAATTGATGAATGGAAACTTTTTGGTGAAATTTTCTGGAGATTAGTCTGAATAATTGTGAGTACAAAATAATTAATGTTCTACTTTTAAAATTGTTCTAAAAATTTTAATTTATATAATATTTTAGTCCTGAAGAAAATAAACATTGTCGAAAACTGAGGATATTCTGAAGGGATAAAATGTTTTTGTTCCATTCCTTGGACTGGAAAGAAATTTGTATATATTATATATATATATATATATATATATATATATATATATATATATATATATATATATCTTACCTATATAAAAAGTTTGATCGGTTGATGACCGATCGATGAATGGAATGGAATGGCTATTTCTAATATAAGACTAATTTTTCTTACTGTTTTTACTATATGATGCTTATTTCTCTCATAAATGCCAGATCCTTGGTTCCGCATTTCAGTAGAGTTAGAGACCTAATTATTTCTAAATCGTATGATGTTGTGGCAGTAACGGAAACGTGGTTCACCCACTTGATTCGTGATAGTGATGTGGATGTACCTGGATATGGGTTGATTAGAACAGATCGTGGGTCCAGAGGGGGTGGGGTATGCTTGTATGTGCACTCTAGATTCAAGTTTGAGGTTATGAATTTTGAAAGAGTTAACTCTATGGAACAAGTGTGGATTAAATTAGTATTGAAAAAGCAAAAGGTAGCAATTGGAGTTTTATACAGAGAGCCTCGAGGGAATTTTTTAGAGTTTATTGAGAGTTTTCAGGGCGTCGTTAGGGTAGTGTGTGAGAACTGTGATGGGGTTGTATGCGTTGGTGATCTAAATGTGGATATGCTGGATACGGATGGCAGTTCGCAGGTTAATTTTGGCAACATTGTTGAGTCATTGGGTCTCAGGCAGGTTATTGGTGAGCCAACTAGAGTCACGGAGACACGCGCATCGTTGCTAGATGTTGTGTTGTTATCTGATGGTTTGGTATCCAGCTCAGTAGAAGTTTTCGACATCAGTGATGATGTAAATAAATTTGATCATTTTGCAGTATCTTGCAGTATATGTGGAGAGGATGGTGTTAAGGGAATTCCAGAGACTATAACCTTGAGGAATTTCAAACGTATTGATCGTGGTCTATTTGATGATCACTTAAGGCTTACACCTTTCCAGCGTATTTTCTATATAACTGATATTGATCATAAGGTTACACTATTTAATGAATTCATTTTAGCCCTATTTGATACTCATGCACCCCTGAAAACAGTTGTGTTGAGAAGAAAATATCAGCCTTGGTTGACCGATACTATAAGAGAAATGGTGACACGACGTGACCGGGCTCTGAAGAAGTTTAAAATATCTAAGAGGCAAGCTGATTGGAATTTTTATAAGTCTATCAGAAATTTAACTAATTCAGCTGTGAAGGCTGAAAAAAGGCAATACCTGCAACATATAATTGACAAAAAGGACTCCAAATTGATGTGGAAATCTTTGAATGAGCTGCAGATACGTTGGAAGAAGAATCTGGATTTGCCAGGCGAACTCAATAAACCTGATGAAATAAATGATTATTTGGCGGCAACCCAGGGTGACTATGGTGATTTCGATCCGGCCCTCTTTCGGTTTTATCAGACTAACTTGAAGACTGACTTCAAAGTGTTGTTTAAGTTTGAATGCGTGGATGAAGATGTGATATTTCAGAAATTATTGTCAATAAGATCGAATGCTGTTGGGGTGGATGATATTTCGATCACCATGTTGTTGTTGTGTTGTCCTTATATCTTGCCGTATGTTGCGCATATCATAAATACATGCCTTACAGGTTCCATTTATCCAGAAATCTGGAAAACCAGCAGAGTTGTGCCTTTACCGAAGTCGGCGGGTATAACGCTGTTCAGTGAATTACGTGGAATAAGTATATTGCCCACACTATCTAAGGTTATGGAGAAAATAATGTTCGATCAGATACAGGTTCATTTGGAGAGATACAGTATTTTACCTGTAAATCAGTCAGGTTTCAGAAAGGGCTGTGGGTGTGCTACTGCACTACTCGACATCACTGATGATATAGTTAGAGCAATTGATAAGGGATATGCCACAGCTTTGATTTTGATTGATTATTCCCGAGCCTTTGATATGATTGTTCATCAGCTGATGACGGCCATCCTACATTACTGTGGATTCTCCAACGGCGCTATTAATTGTGTATCGTCTTATCTGCTGAGAAGAAGACAATATGTGCAGACTTCAATGGGAAAGTCCCAGGTGAAGGTAATAAATCGTGGTGTTCCTCAGGGTTCTATATTGGGACCACTTCTCTTCAGCATATATACGAGTTCTCTGATAGAGGGTGTAACAACATCTAGGTGTCACATGTATGCTGACGATGTACAGTTGTATCATTCGTTTTTAGTTAAGGAGTCTGAGTTGGCTTCACGAAGAATTAATTCTGATATACAAATTATTCTGTCTAATTCCAGGAAGCACGGATTCAATATAAATGCTGGTAAAACCAAATTGATCATTTTCAATGATACGACGTGTCATACACAGCTAGAAATCAGTATAGGTAATGATGTTTTAACACCAGTAAGAAGTGTCAAAAATTTGGGCTTGATTATGGATAATAAACTCAAGTTTAGCGACCATATAAATAAATGTTTGAAGGCTGCCTTTGTTAAATTGAAAATGTTGTTTCCACATAGACACATATTGCCACAGAGTTTGAAACAAACTATTTGTGATGCATGGGTTCTGTCCCATTTCAATTACTGCGATGTTGTTTATGGTCGATTTTTGACAAGGTTCGATGCTAAACGTGTTGAGATGATCCAGCGTAGCTGTTTGAGGTTCATTTGGGGTATACGCAAATTTGACAGAGTGACGTATAAACTGCGGGTATCTCGATGGCTCACCATGGAGAATCGGCGTAGGCTACATTCGGCGATGTTGTATTTCAAAATTATAAAGTATAAGACACCTCCGTATCTTTATAATAAAATCAGATTCCGTTCGGATGTGCATACGTTGAATGTAAGAAGCAGAGGACTGCTCACCCCCACAACACCGTACTGCCATTTTTCAGAAGAGTTTTACATACGACATATGCAGGACTATGAATGTTTTGCTTCAAAAATTTAAAGTGAGTTTATCTTTAGTAAGATTTGCTGCGGAATTGAGGAGCTATTTGTCTCATAGCCAATAGGTCTGGCGAGTAAAGCACGGTGGCGATAATTTTTTGTTGATTTTCTGTTTTGGTTTCTTCCTTTTTGTTGCGGCAAGATAGCATGTCAGATTAATGGAACTTCTCCTTTTTCTGATTAAGATTGTGGTAAGAAGGTCGTATGGAAGATCAGTTTTAACTGAATACGATCTTATTTATTGTGAATAGAATAATTTTTGTTTTTTGTTTGATTATTTGTTAGAAAGATTGTAGTTCTTTTTTCACAATAAAATATATATTATTATTATTATTATTATTATTATTATTATTTACATAATGAATGCAGGGTAGTTTATAGTAAGTGATAATTATTCTCGAAAAATATACCAAATTGACTGAAAAACAAAGTGATACGTTATTCTTCAAACCCAACTGCATTCGTATTTCCTAGTGTTGGTCAGCTCCTCGATAATAATTGGGATAAGTTCATATCTATTAATAGTACCTTAGTACATTTTTGTAATTTCCTTTCTAAGTTATAGAGTTTATTTTGAAATATTTCATCACTTTGAAGCTACATAGGTCAATAGTTAAATTTTCCATTCGTCTCATATCTGTTGTTATTGCAACTTATCATCTGCTTAAGAACCTTAATTTTTGTCTCGCTCAGGTTTCTTATCTAATAGAGAGCACTTCTCTAAGATCTAGTGCAATATATATGCTCGTTTCGATAAAAGTAACTGTCTTAATTTAGATTGAAATTTAATATGGATTAAACATATGAGGTAAATACTAAGAGGGCAGGTTTTTGGTATTTTAACTTCTAGAATAATATATACTTATTTCAAATAATTATTGCATTATAGTATTTAATAGGCATAACAAGCCAATATTTAAAGAAAGAACAATGGTAGTGAAAATAGAAGAGAGTTATTCTCAGAGACATGACATTACTCTTGGTGTGCCGCAAGACCCTGTACTCGGACTTCTTCTATTCACATTGTTTATTAAAAATCTGCCTGCGAAGTTGTCCCGATTTTTGGAGACAGTATTTGCCAAATGATTCATCAGTGGTTGTTTCTGGCAGGACTCCTGAAGAACTCCTGGAGATATGTGAATGCATTGTGGGGGAGTAAAATGATGTCGAATGAACAATCTGATGGTGAACGCTGACAAAACTGTATGTGTTCATTTTTGTCTGAAGGGCAATGGAATTAGTACCTTGGATGATAAATATGGGGACAACACTTGTTACGGCAAATTCCGTTGAAATTATAATCTTATAATTTATGATCTTATAATCTTAAGTAAAAGCTGGATACCTGATACTTTGGGTAGTACGGATTTGGATTTACCAGTAATACCCCAAATGTAGTAGTAATTAAAATAAGTAAAAATAAAATATATATAACAAAATAGCCTAAATTAATTAGGATACCAAGAATTAGTCTGGTCACGCTCTGCTGTACAGAGTGGGGTTAGTATCCCCCTCAATGACATGACCAGGGTGATTCCTATATAAAAAAAAATATTATTGCAAAATTGTCTGTTTCTAAGGTTTTCATATCAGTATTGTATATATTTGTAAAGCTCCGGCAGAGAGCAGTGATTAAATAAAGTTATAAGGGACACACAGTTCTTTTAATAAGACAAAAAGTCAATACACTTAAACAAAGTAAGAAATATACAGTCCACCATTTATATCGAACATCTTGGTCCATCAAGACTGAGATTATACTTAACAACACTATATTATCATCGACGAAACGCGTCATGCTATGTAGTCAACAAAGTGTTAATAAAGTTTATTTGTTGATTAACTCATTGAGTAAGTTGAGTAACTCATTTTTTGCATTCTCTAGAATTAAGAACATCGTACCTAGAAACTCTGTTACGAATGTGTTGTATAGTCATTTAAATTATAATATTCTGCTGTGGGGCTGCTCTACAGAAATAAATAGGGTGTTTATTTCACAGGAGCTAATACTTCGATTAATTTCCAATATTCATCAACGAACATCTTGTAAACCTATCTTCATTAATATTTACATACTCACCTTACCGTGTTTATGTATTTATAGATGTTTGTTATATGTTAGATAAAATGAAGATACATTTATTAAATTGAATAGTGGTCATGAGTATTTAACAAGGAACAGTGATGTGCTACTTATTCCTATGCATAAAACAGCTAAATTTGAGCACTCTCTCTATTATCAGAGTATTAAAATCTTCATCCATTTATCATCGAATTTGAAAGTACTGAAAACTCATTTGCATGAGAGGAGAGTTAAATATCTGCTGTTAACAAAAACGACTATAGTCTGACAGAGTACTTCGATGATTCGAATGTAGGCAATAATGAATGAAACAATTTTTTGAATCATATATTTGTATATTTTTCACCACAAATGTCCTTCACTATGTAAAATTGTCGCAAATGTTTAATATTTCTAAGGTAATTTCTTTCTTTTCTTTTCAAATAAAGTTGTATATTATTGTGAATATAAATTTAACCAATATTATTGTTTGAACCAATATTTTTGTTCGAGGGCTGAAGGGAAGATCAGACTCAAAACTGAATTCAGTCCTTTAGTGAGCATTCTTGTTAGTAGTAATGTAAGGAATATTTCTCAATAAATTTTATTTCATTATACTATTATTCGAAATTTTATTTCACTTCATAAATACTTTGGAATATACATTGGAATGATTTAATAATCTGTTTAAAGTTTCATAAATTTAGTTTTTTGTAGTATAGTTTTTATATTGTTCCCAAGTGCCATCTCTATAATAAATATACCCACACAGCTCTACAAATCTTAATTTGTATTTAAATCCGTTTACGTATTTATGTATTTTTGTATTTAAGATTCATTTCGTTTCCACTTACAAATTGATCCTCTGAAAAACATACAGTGCAACATATAATTGAGTTAGCTTTAAGTATTATTTGAAAGTTGTTAGAAACTATTTGTATTTAAATGATGTTTGTCTGTCCAATTTTCACCTGCCAATGACGCCAATGACTGTTAAATAAATGAAATTATACTCAACGTTTCTTCATTCCACTTTGCATAACCATATGAAACTTCGAATTAGTAATCATTTAGAATTATTAGGCAGGTAATCATGAATACTAATTATCAAGTAATTGATCTAAGTGATATGCCTCTATGGTGTAGAGTAATTAAATTTACATGCTCATTGGACTATGTCGTACATTATGATATAACTGTGGATTGGTGGAATGATTCATCTGTGGGTATCACTATTACAATGTTTAATCATATAAATCACGAAATAGCAATTATTATATACTGCGAGACTATAGGCAATTGATGTAATTTATCATTAAGATTCCATAATTCATAGATACCATTTTCTAAGATGGAAATCCAGATTTACTTCATGCTTTATGTGTAGTTTTATACTGAGAATTTCTAAAAGTCAATGTGCTGTTATATATATATATATATATATATATATATATATATATATATATATATATATATATATATATATATATATATATATATATATATATATATATATATATATATATATATATATATATATATATATATATATATATATATATATATATATATATATATATATATATATATATATATATATATATATATATATATATATATATATATATATATATATATATATTTAAAGTTTTTAGCAATAACAGGCTTTTTTTGATATGAAAAAGTTTATTTTTGTTGACGTTTCGTTGTTATATTACAACTTTGTCAAAACTAATGAATAATTGAATTCATGAGTTACTATAGATATCAAATGTCAAACTTATTTTTTAAAAAAATCAAATTAGTTTTTTTGTATCTTTACTCATTGATTTTCATTATCAGAGGAATATTTCTGGCTTAGCATTCGCATCCGAAGTTTTATTCTTCTTCACCATGAGGAAACCTCTGAAAAACTCATGGTAAGCCAGGTGATTCTGATGAGTGTGATTCATATTTACATTTATATAATTACATATAGTTTTTTATATACTTATCCAGAATATGTATATTGTTGGTTTATGTGTGTGAAACTGAAGGTAGATCTGGAAAAAATGAGTGTTGAGATGTGATGTTTGGTGATTGTTGTGTGTTTATTTTACGAGTGTTATTTGTGAGGTTTATTAAGTTGTAAATAGAATTAAGATATTTAATGTCTGTTCTTTCATTTACTGTGTTTTCAAAATTTTTACGAATATGTAACATTTCTAAAATTTCTCTACTTTTTTTATACCTTTCAGTTGCCAAAATTTTCGTATTTTTGTAATACGAGTTTCAGATTTCAAAATCATGTTTTTCTGTTATTTTAATAAAAAGAAATGGACAAAAAAGTAGAGAAATTTTAGAAATGTTACACATTCGTAAAAATTTAGAAAACACAGTAAATGAAAGAACAGACATTAAACATCTTAATTCTATTTACAACTTAATAAACCTCACAAATAACACTCGTAAAATAAACACACAACAATCACCAAACATCACATCTCAACACTCATTTTTTCCAGATCTACCTTCAGTTTCACACACATAAACCAACAATATACATATTCTGGATAAGTATATAAAAAACTATATGTAATTATATAAATGTAAATATGAATCACACTTATTAGAATCACCTGGCTTACCATGAGTTTTTCAGAGGTTTCCTCAAGGTGAAGAAGACTTAAACTTCCGAAGCGAATGCTAAGCCAGAAATATTCCTCTGATAATGAAAATCAATGAGTGAAGATACAAAAAAACTAATTTGATTTTTCTAAAAAATAAGTTCCACATTTGATATCTATAGTAACTCATAAATTCAATTATTCATTAGTTTTGACAAAGTTGGAATATAACAACGAAACGTCAACAAAAATAAACTTTTTCATATCAAAAAAAGCCTGTTATTGCTGAAAACTTTCGAAATAAAATATCTTAGACAGGCAATAAATCAATTTCAAGAAATATATATATATATATATTTCTTGAAATATATATATATATAAATATATATACATACATATATATATATATATATATATATATATATATATATATATATATATATATATATATATATATATATACATGATTTAATAATAATAAAGTATGTAAAAACACACTTGTCTTTAAATTCCCAAATTATATTATGAAACGTACAACCGGTTTCGCTGTTTCAGAACAGCATCATCAGGTATAATATACTAAAAAAAAAAGTTCAATACCACTGCAAACAATTACATATAAAGGTCAATACCTACATTTTAACAATAATGAAATAGTCAGAACAACAAATTAGTAACTTGTTTGAAAATTTTTGTCGATTATAATAAAATAAAAACAGTCAAAGAGGATGATACACGTGAGATCTCACAAAATTTTGAATGTTAGATGAATTTGGCAAATTACGCTTATGTTATTGCTGTTAGGTGAATAGTTTAATAATTGTAAACTCAACTCTCATGTAAGCAAACAGTGTATATTGTGTTGTAGATGTTGGTTGAGGTTGTTTTATATATTTTAGAACCCTGAAGAAGCAATAAAGTAGATTGCGAAAGATTGGTAAAGAGAAAAGACTACCACTGCAAATACTGAGCTAATAAACCCTTACAAATTATTATAAATATATATATATAATATATATATATATATATATATATATATATATATATATATATATATATATATATATATATATATATATATATATATATATATTTATATTGAAATTGATTTATTGCCTGTTTAAGGTATTTATTTTGAAAGTTTTTAGCATTAACAGGCTTTTTTAATATGAAAACTTTAAATAAAATATTATTTAATAAAATAAATAAAAAATATAGTTTCGACAGTTGTAATATAACAACGAAACGTCAACAAAAATAAACTTTTTCATATTAAAAAGCCTGTTAATGCTAAAAACTTTCATATCAATATATATATATATATATATATATATATATATATATATATATATATATATATATATATATATATATATATATATATATATATATATATATATATATATATATATATAATATATATATATATATATATATATATATATATATATATATATATATATATATATATATAAGGAAATGAAATTTTTGTGCTTATGGCACTGAATGAAATATTTAAGAAAATTATATATATATATATATATATATATATATATATATATATATATATATATATATATATATATATATATATATATATATATATATATATATATATAGTGTAAACTCTATATATAACGACACTGAAGTGACAGTACATTTTATAGCGTTATAGAGAGTTGTCGTTAAATGGAGACAAGAAAAAACAGAATTATGAAAAAAAATATTTATTTCAAGTAGTTACGCATATAAAGAAAATTATTTTATTTGAACGCTATTGTGTATATTCTGTTATTTTTGTCTGACGTCTTTTGCTATACTAGTAATTTTCTTGTATTTTTTAAATTATTCTATTCACGTCTTGCGATACTGAGGCATCTTGTTGATAAAGGAAGTACTTTTCGTATCAGTATCAGTAAAACTTTTTCGTCAATGCAAAGTGAATTTCTTTTACTAGGCATGTTTTCATTTTGTGAGCAACTGAGAATGGGATTACATATTAAGTTCATGACTCCTACTTATTAATAATGGTCAACACCAGTCCACACGTGCAATTCCAATTTGTGAACAAAAGAACGAATTTCTTAGAAAGTTTGGTTTGCATGTTGCTGAAAGTCGAATTTATTACGGGCTAGGACAACAAAGCGACAAAAGAACTTACACAGCTTCACGGATTTCATTTATTTTGCCAACTTAAGAGGTACTTTTTATAACTTAATGTTGTCGTTATTGAGAGTGGGTGTAATGCTATATGGACTGTATCATTGTATTGAAAACAAGCTAAATCAACCAAAGTCGAGTGATTTCAACGCTTTAGGGAATTAGTCGTTAAATCGAGTGACGTTACATGGAGTTTACACTGTATATTCTTTTCCCATATCACTGTATACACAGCGTATATGCAGAAAAGAATGATGAATTTGTTATTGTTTGTTTGATTGTTTCAGATTTTCAAGAGAATCTTGAAGATTTGTGTGTCATTGTGTGCATTGGTGTGTCGGATAAGTCCTGAACATAAAGTTTGCCCTAAGTCGTACGCAGTCGTCACTGTTATTATGACGATAAAATGGTGCAACATCGAAGTGATCCTCACAAAAATAGGCATCAGTTTTTGCTGCTAATGCTGTTACATTTTTTCTAGCAAGTCTTAACCAATTTCTCCTGATTTACTTATCTTTTGGAACATGAATAAACAATTTTTTCGGTGAAATTGTTGTACTCTTACACATGGACACAGCACATCTCTTGTAAAACTTCGCGTTCATTTTGATTGTTTGTATTCACTTTCATATGAAGAAAACTCCTAAACTTAATACACACATCATGAATAGCGGAGGATATTTAGGGGTTGATGACATCACTCGGCAACTTTGACAGCTGTGTGGAAAATTTTAATTTCTATATTTTATAAATTTTCTCATCTAATTTATTTACATTTTCGAATAAAATATAGTTTCCCTTGGTAAACAAGAGACATTCTTTAAAATAAATGCGGTACCGAAAAATTGTCAGGATCCCCATTATTACTTTTTTTGCTCCACAGTATGATCTATTCTCCATTGATTATTTCCAATTACACCGGTCATTAAAACGATTTCTCTTAATAGAACTCGGCCGCAACTTAAACGACGCCGTAATGTGACAAGCAATTATTTCCGATTGTCAAGATCCCGAATCCTTATAATGGTCGAACGATCGTTGCGAGGGCCCCTAATGAAACAATTTGCTGCGGTCGGAAGGGATCTCGACATATTTCCTGCGCATAATAACGCCGTGTGGTGGGGTATTGCCATGCCACAATCGTTCGGCAATATCCAAAGTAAACCTTAGCTTCTGATAGGACAAGCTGCGTCATTTCGAAGGCGCGATAAGGTAAACATCCTCCGGAAAGCGGAAGTGGGCGAATTCGGTTGACGAGAGTAACCCTTCCGGTTATGTTACGTTCGCCCAGCCCTGCCATATCGAAATGTGAATATCTGATCCAGTTTTCCCATTTTTTCACAGGCTTCATGTTTATTCATTCAAGAGAATTTTCGCTTGACTTGTGTTTATACACTTAAATAGTCGTGTATAGGAATGATTGATTTTGGAAAAAGAGTTTTCAATTTCGTATATTCCAATGAAAATTGTATTGAATAATAAATAGTTGTGTAGCCGTTCATTATTTGACGTTGTTTGTATAAATCTTCGATTCTTCGAATACAGTAATTGTATGGATCAATTTCATGCATGGACTTTACTGTTGGATAATAGACAAATTTTATTATCTACTTATGTAAATGGAACTTCAGTCATACTTCGACTTCAGGTAGCATTTTGTCCCACTTTATTATATTGGAAATGCCACTCTGTTATTCAGGTTGAGCAAAGAAAAACTCTGCAGTTAAAAACATGTCAGAAGACAGCTAGTTATTCAAGTGAATTTTCTCTTGATTTGTGTTTATACGCCTACTTATTCCTGTGTATGAATAAATGATTTTTGAAAATGATTTTTCAATTTGATATATTGCAATGAAAAATTTAATATTAAGCAATTGCATAGCTTTTATTCTCGCTTATGAATAAATGATTTTTGAAAATGATTTTTCAATTTGATATATTGCAATGAAAAAATTTAATATTAAGCAATTGCATAGCTTTTATCGCGGGCTTTGAGCGCGGTGACCGAATCAAGAAATGCCGTAACGAAAATAAAATCTAACGCCCACCACTCCGCCTACCATGTAGTGTATGTGTACCGGAACTTGCATGGCGCATGATTATCCGTTTGAAATACCTAATTTCAATAGTATTGTTCAATTCAAACGAGATAGTGTTGCAAAAAGTGGTGTAGCTAGTTACCAAAATAATGATAATGTGATTAATATTATGACTCCGAATATTGAAATAAATATTGCACATGTTAGCGATGTTAATGTTAGGGCTCATTTGTTGGAGATATTTGTGCGTGCTTATGCAAACTTAGAAAAGGCACACACATAGTCATGGTACCAATTTAAATTTCTCCGAATCCAAAATTGGAGGAGGTAGAGCATTTTATATATCGCACTTTACTGGAGTAGGTACATTGAAGAAGGGTCGATAATACTTGATACAAATGGTAATAAATTTCCACTTATCTTGACTGGCTATTTCAACATCAACTTCGCTGATAAAAAATAGGATCGGTTGACAACTTTTCTTTCGGAAAAATCTGATTTGAAAATGAATACCAATATTTAATTCAAAGAATACAGTAATTGTATGGATCAATTTCATGATTGGACTTTACTGTTTTATAATAGGCGCAGTTTATTAAGTATTTACTTATGTAAATGAAACTTTAGCCATACTTAATCTGTCCATTTGTTCTTTGAGTCATAACGGGATATTATTTTATTTAGGTCAAATAATAGGTAGCCAATGAATAAAAAACACTTTTTTAAAGATATTCATTCAGAAAGAGTTAGTTGGCTTTAAAGTTACGAATCACAAAATATAGGTAACCAAAATTTTCAGTTTTTAGTTTAATATTTATATTTATCAGAAGAACAAATCTGTTTTAATATAGCTGGTGACGATTTCATGTATGAATGAAACGCTTGACACGTTTTTTTAATATTTACCTTAATTATCAACATCGCCTTCAGAACTGAAATTTGTAACTGTAAAAAATGTTCATGCTGAAAATTGTTGGTGCGAAACTGTTTGAACCAAATGTTTCCAACCAAAAACATTTTTGGCGCGGTTTCTGAAAATGGGACAATTTTGCGTCCTACGGTTCATTTCGGGGAGACCGGGACTCGTAATTTCAAAAGGGACAGTTCCGTTCAAAACGGGACGTCTGGTCACATTAGCCATACTTCGAATTCAGGTAGCATTTTTATACTATATTATGTTGAAAATGTCACACGTTGGATAATGCCACACTTTGTTCCACTCTGTTATTCGGATTGAGCAAATGAAAAACTCATCAGCTACAAAAATTGCAGAGTAGATCCATGCGAACAATTTTGAAATGTGATATACTCCAATCGAAAGCATGTTTAATTGCTTAGAACTAATGCCAGTCCAATAGAATATACTTTATGCTAGATATATATTTATATTAAAAATTAAAAACGAATTTTTTCTATATAGAGTAATGAAAAATTAAACATGTCAGTGTTGTGCATGCTTATAATAAACGAAATACCGATAGTTTTTACATGCAAGTTTGTAAGCTTTCCAAATCCAAAAAACTATATTTTACGAAGGATTCGATACATTTAATGAATTGTATAGCTTAGTTAATTAATGTAATTATTTAATTAATTAATTCTATAGAAAAATAAATGACTTTTAGGTATTTAAGCGTAAATTAGCTAAATTCGTTTCAAAGAAATAATTGTTATTTTTGAACGTAACTGTATAATATGAATGTGTAATATTGCTGATTGAAAATTGTTTTCATCAAATATTGATAAATGGAGCACATTTTAGACATTTTGAAAATATTTCATAAATTGTCCACTGCAATATTGTTTCGTTACACAATACATTCATCAGGTGGATGAAAACTAGTTTTCAAAAGTTAATTTTGTATTAGGCTGTCAACTTTGGGCGAAAAGACTGGGCCCCTGTTCGCAGCTGCCTCAGCGATTCAGATTTTCAGTCAGTCTATACACGATTATCAAGTTAAAGGAAGAAACAATTTTTATGTTGACTGCAGCAGGAGTGCAACAGACCTAAATTCTATGTTATTCAAGAGGACTAAAAATCACTTAAATAAAACACAGTAGTTTTTTGATTTTCACTATAATTTAGTGGCTTCACCATGGATGAGTTATGTAACAGATTTTTTTTTAGAGGTATAGAACTTTAAGTTGGCATTACTGCTGAAGATGGCGACCGATTTAAAAACTGAGAAATGATTTATTCTCAGTTTGGTTTGACAATTCATCATGAATAGACTCACGCCTGAACAACGCTTGCAAATAGTGCAATTTTATTTCCAAATAATGGTTCTGTGCGGAATACGTATCGCTCACTACGTCCATTTTATCGTCGATAAAATCGTCCATCAGAGTAGTTAATTCGATTAACTATGGAACGTTTTAGCACCACGTTTACTCTTATCGATAACTCGCATCCCCAGAGACGCCGGCGCCGTACGGTGCGTACAGAAGAAGCTATTGCTAGTGTAGAGCGTAGCATTGAGGAAGACCCGAATGAGTCCATCCGCCATCGAGCACAGGAATTGGATCTGTGTCCATCCACTTATGGAAGATTTTTCGGAAGGATCTTGGTTTGCGTGCTTACAAAATCCAACTCGTGCAAGAATTGAAGCCAAACGATCATCAAGCAAGGCGTAGATTCGGCGAATGGGCCCAAAACGAGATTGCCGTTGTTCCCGATTTTCATAAGCGAATTTTGTTTAGTGATGAAGCGCACTTCTGGTTGAATGGCTACGTCAAAAAACAAAACTGCCGCATTTGGAGTGAAGATAATCCTCAAGTGTAAGTCAAAACACCGTTACATCCAGAAAAACCGACTGTCCGTACTTCAAAAAAGATGATGGCCATAGCCTTACAGTCAATGGTGATCAGTATATAGCCATGATTACTAACTTTTTCATTCCTGAATTGAACAACCATGATGTCCAGGAGCTGTGGTTTCAACAAGACGGCGCAACACGTCACACAGCTCGTGCCACAATCGATTTATTGAAAGACACGTTTGGTGATCGCCTAATTTCACGTTTTGGACCTGTGAATTGGCCTCCAAGATCTTGTGATTTAACACCGCTAGACTACTTTCTGTGGGGCTATGTAAAGTCATTGGTCTATTCGGATAAGCCACAAACGCTTGACCATTTGGAAGACAATATTCGCCGTGTTATTGCCGATATACGACCACAAATGTTGGAAAAAGTCATCAAAAATTGGAAGTCCAGAATGGACTACATCCGAGCCAGCCGTGGCGGTATTATGCTAGAGATCATATTTAAAATATAATGCCACAAGATTATCTTTCGAATAAAAAAAAATTCTTGTCAATCGAATGATCCATATTTGTTTTATTGCAATTTAAAGTTCTATACCTCTAAAAATAACACCTTATATTTAGATTTTCATCAAATATCGGCCCAATCAATTAATTGTTAAGGATTAAGAATGTTCAATGGATGGCCTGTGATCATTAAAATTTGTAAAAATTATGAGAAATTTAGGAACCGTTTCGTAAGAATTTATCGTTTAATTATATCAAGCGATGCTGAATATACTAAGATCAATTTAATAATTAGATTTAATTAATTCAACAGCTGAGTAATGGTCTGAATAATCGAAAAGGAGTGAATAAAATCAAAACTATTAAAAATTAATACCCAATTTGTGACAAACAAGCAAGAGAGTTAATATGAGTGGGCTATTATTCAATCGTAGATGTCTGCAACATAAAACAGTCCCGTCATATCCAGAAACAGCTGGTCAGCTGACGGCGTAGTCTGTAATTTGCATCTACAATTTATGTAGACCCCCGCTGTTCTTTCCAGATTCTCAATTTATAAACATGGTTGAAGAGTCGGCCAGCGCCTTCAATAAATTACTGCTACTATTAGAAAATGTTTGTCTCTACTACTGACACATTTATTACGAAGACTGTGTTATTACATCTACTCATTCATCATCAGTCAGAGTCATTATATCTGATGTAGCATATTTTCAGGTATATGTTGAAATCTGATCGACTTTGAAAGAATTCCTCAGCATAATTTACAATTTTGAAGAAGATTCTTATGTCTTATACATATAAATATATATTATTCATTTTCAATGTTTTTCGCAATTTTTAAAATATATATCTAAATATAAATATATATAAATCTAAAGTGGCCAGTCACTTTATTAGGTATTTGAAGATAAATTTGTATTTTTCCGAAATCTGAGTTCTAGGGACTGACGGTTTGTACTAGGGACTGATGCGATACATTTATTATACAATAAAACCACATGTTTGTCTTATATAATTAGCATTCATTTGTTAAAGCTCACTCGTATCCTATTCATACATAGGTATATTAATTAAAAAATGCAATCAAGTTAGAGACAAATCAGTCTTTAGGTAAATTGTCTTAGCTAATCTCTCTTACCAACAATAATAACAGTACCATTAATACTTAAAAATCTCTTGAGATCTCGTTACTAAACATACCTTGTGGTATGATAACTTACAAAACATAACACTATTATAACAAGGAACAAAAATATTTTCTTCTTCTAATTAATTGTAATTTAAAAACACAAAATAACAGTCTTATGTTTCCGATAATTAAATAGCGCAGTAATCAAAAATAAAACACGTAGTTACTTGTCTTACTTCTCATACACATTGACTGGCCTGTTGAATTTATAAAATTTAAAATTTTTCTTAATAACTAATTTTGGAACTGGCAGTTTCTCTATCACATCTTCGTAAGACACGTCAGCGACATCATTGTTATAGTAGCTAAACAATGATGTCGTACAACTTTTCGTAAAACTAGCAAAACTAGTTTTACGAAAGATTTGTGAAATTGAAGTCAATTTCCAACCAACAATGAACCTATAATATTCTTGAAAAAGGCCTAGAGCCGAAACATATGTCGAATAAATAATTACTCCATCAATTTCAAACTGTGCTCATTCCCAAGAAACCTTCACACTTATGTTATTAAGCAAAGCACAAGAAAACTAAACGAATTATATATATATATATATATATATATATATATATATATATATATATATATATATATATATATATATATATATATATATATATATACTCTTATTTTTGCCTATAACCCACAACAATTATATTTAAATTACCAGGCAATCCTCCTTGTCATTAATGTTATATATATATATATATATATATATATATAAATGACAAAAGACACAATTATCGGTATAGCCCGCAACTCAATTGGAAGCAGCCGTTGACACGTGTTTCGAGCTTATTGGCTCTCCTCAGGACGGCGTAGCCAAGTTCAAGGAGTACGAACCTGGAGATGAAATCCACAACAAAAGAACACACCTGCAAAGGAAGTCTCCACTGCTAGGCTTCCACGTGAACTATCCGGGTTTGGAGATTTGATCAACGTATCGCCAATGTGGCGACTATTTATCCTTTACGGAGTCTTCAACCGACTAAGTAAATAACGAATAAAGAAGTTTCTTGCGGTGAAAAGTATAAATGACAAAAGACACAATTATCGGTATAGCCCGCAACTCAATTGGAAAGGAGGAGAGCCAATAAGCTCGAAACACGTGTCAACGGCTGCTTCCAATTGAGTTGCGGGCTATACCGATAATTGTGTCTTTTGTCATTTATACTTTTCACCGCAAGAAACTTCTTCATTCGTATATATATATATATATATATATATATATATATATATATATATATATATATATATATATATATATATATATATATATATATATAAATCATGTAGATTATAGATTAAAGATACTTCATTTCATAATAACCTTTCATAATTTGAATAAAACCAAGTAGTTTATAATTTTCACTATAATTCAGTCAATCAATACAATATTGTTTCTTAGTGGCTTCGTCAGATTAAGTTGATGTAGATGATAATTTACCATCTACATCATCAGATTTAGATGATGTAGATAATAATTTATCACTTAAATCTGATGAAGCCACTCTGTTTTCTAAACAATATTGTCATATTTGACTGAATTTAGTGAAAATTACGAACTACTTAGTTTTCATCAAATTAAATGAATAAGTAAATAATCATCGGCCCAATCGATTAGTTACTTTTACAAAATTTTATACGATATCTTGTATGCAATTCATTTCGCTATATAGCGTTAGAAAAATTTTCAATTGTATTTATTCAAATATTATATAATATGCACTAATTTGTTTTCGTTATGTCGCAGAGTTATATAATTGTCCGTTAATCTCTCATTAGTCTCAATGTTAATAGAATAATTTTTTGTGATAAAAATTTTCTAATACAATGTCAAAATCAATTTGTATAATCCATTACTAAACTCAACTCAAAACTCAGACAAATATAATTTAAATTCGATGTAAATGTATTTCGTATGTTAGCAGATATTGTAGTTTTGTAGAAATTCTTATAATACGAGTATATGTGCGAGTTGATATTTAATTTCATTATTTGTACAAATTCATTATTTTAATCGTCACTTACCTGTAATCGCAAAATCAACTAGAAGGATACCATAGAAAACCATCAAAGTAAGCTCACACCACAGTCCTTCAAAAGAACTCACCTTGAGAAAGGAAAAGTTAAAATTAATTTCAAATTTTGAAATTAATGAGTATCTAACCCAAATTTACTACATAGAATATTATAGTTTCAAAGATATTTGGGCAAAAATATTTTGTCATTACGTTAGACGAAAAATTGAGTTAAAAAGATCATATTGCTTCATATCGTCTGAAACCCCAAAAAATAAATTTTTTTGAAAGAATAGGAACGAATCTGTCCTCGTACGTGTAGGTATTGTTGTTCCAATCAATAATAATGCCACATTTTGAATATTGCTTCATTTTGTTATTCGGTTTGACTAATAGTAGAAGAGGTGGCGCCGATTTTTTGGTAGGTATTTGAGGCAAGCTGAAAACTTGTCTCATACCTTTCTTGATATACCCCAATACGGAATTGCAGACCTGGCTGGTGAGTAGCGTGGCTAAATCAACCCCTAAATTTTTACGGGTTGGCAGCTGGAAAGTCCTACCAAAATGATCTGTCTTTTTGGCAATCTTATCTTTTAGTTATAAATAATACTCCATTGAAATTTCAAGCTCCCTGAAATACATTTTTTACAATTTCTTGTGAAATATTTTTGCACGCGTCTGGCAATGTTGAAACTCCGATTAATCGTCTGGCTTATTTTTTTTCGTATACACTGCAACATATAGAAATTGCGTTTGGCCTCAAATATATTTTCAGGAAAAAAATAATATTTTAAAAAATTTAGGGGTTGATTTAGCCCCGCTACTCACCAGCTAGGTCTACAATTTCGTATTGGGGTATATCAGAAGACGTATGTGACAAGTTTTGAGCTTTCCTCAAATACTTACCCAAAAATTGGTGCCAGTTCTTGGACTACAAAGAAAATATTTAACAATAAGATTTCAAAATAGGGCCATGCGAACAATTTCGAAGTGTAATAGATATACCTTAGTTTGAATTATGCTAAAGTCTTTGTTAAGACTTTATTATAGAACTAATGTCTGTTAATCAAGGAATACTCTTTGCTACATATTTATTAATACTTAAAATTAGAAATCAGTTATATTAGCTTCTATATAATGTAATAAAAGATTTAACGTATGTCAGCGATATGCATGGTATTTCTAGAAATAGAGATAGTTTTAACAAGCAAAATTGTAGAAATTCTAAATGTAGAAACAGCGTATACTATGGCAGATTAAATGCTTTCAACAATTTACCAAGAATCTTGAAATATAGTACCTACTTGTGTTAATATATTCCAGTGTGCTCAAAAAAAGTATATTTTAAATAACGAGATAGATACATAATACAAAATAGACCTTTCAGAATATTTTGCTATTTTATGTATCTTCAGCTAAATAAATAGTATTATTGTAATGAATCTTAATAATCATTTGAATTATAGCAACACCACATAGACGGTATTGGACTTTAATCAAATAAAAAGCCAATGATAAAAGATAACATTTTGCAAACTGGCGTGTCTTCATTCAGTCACCATTATCTTATTTAAAAATCTACCCCGACGTAATGTCCAGAAGCGAAATTAACTTCCGAAAGACCAGAACTCCTACTGAATACATTCATTATATTTTAAATGACGAAATAGATACGTAAGTCGAAATTGAACTTTCAGAATTTGTTGCTGTTTTGTATAGCTTCACCTAAATAAATATTAACATTATAATGTCTTAATAATCATTTGAATCATAGCAACACCATATAGAAGACGGTATTGAATTTTAATCAAATGAGAAGCAAATGATAATGTGATAACATTTTGCAAACTGGCGTGTCTTCATTTTATCACTGCCACATCACAAAATGTTTATTAAATCACCATTATCATATTTAAAAATCTACTCCGATGTAAAGTCCAGAGGAGAAATGAACTTCCGAGAGACCAGAACTCCTAGTGAATACATCATTATATTTTAAATGACGAAATAGATACGTAATTCGAAATTGACTTCTCACAATATGTTGCCGTTTTGTATAGCTTCAGCTGAATAAATATTAACATTATAATGAATCTTAATAATCATTTGAATCATAGCAACACCATATAAAAGACGCTATTGGATTTTAATCAAATAAGAAGTCAATGATAAAGAGATATTATTTTGCAAACTGGGGTGTCTTCATTTTATCACCCCCACATCACAAAATGTTTATTCAATCACCATTATCTTATTTAAAAATCTACCCCGATGTAATGTCCGAAGAGAAATGAACTTCCGAGAAACCAGAACTCCTTCTGAATACATCATTGCCGGCCCCAAAATGGAAACCATCATAATTGATCCCTCGAATAATTGCAATGCCACAGATATCCTTTCTGACACTTAATCCCAATTTCGTCAGGAGAAAATACCACATAATCCAGCTGTTCCCAATTTCCTGTCAGTGCATAGTCCACACCGTCTTGGGAATTCCTTCAAGTCTTAAGGGTGTTAGGTTTCGTCCAGAGGAAATCACTGCTCTTGTTTCTTCAACGCTAAACAAACGGACCCACCTGTGACCAACAGGTCGTAACTAATTCACCCTGTGTAGTGAAGGGAGCGTTTGGTGCCCGTTCGTTCTGTACAACAGCTGCATCATGCTCTTCTTGAAGCCAGTACTGGACTGACAATTTTAAATCCATAAACACACACATGTTTTTAATACAATACCCACAGGTTTGTTAAATGTTTCTGCATTATATATAATTTTCAATTCGTTTCGACAATTTTCAGTTAATATCTGATATCGATTAGATATTTTACCACAAGTACGTATATTTTTCTATGAAAAATAAATGAACCTTACTTACTTTTTCGCTTTTTATAGCTTATATAAAGTGACAGATGACAGAGATTGGTATTTCTAGAATTTTTCATACATTCTGGTATTCTAATATATGTGAATAAAATTGGAAAGTCAAATAACCTCGTACATAAATATATATGCATACGACTTCTTGTATATTTCTGTCTTACGGTCGATAAGAAGGCATGTGAGGATTGAAGTCGTTGTCTTTCATTTGTTGGACCTGACGTAACTGATAAGTACCTTGTAGTACGAAACAGTTAACTGTTTTACCCTTTAAATAAATGTAGGCATTGATTTCAATATTCTCTAACATTTATCCCTAGAACGATGATGGAGACATCGTATTGTTCATGTTTAACATAGCCAGTTCTGTTATAATGTTTTTTGAATAATTTGTCCAATTGTTATTGACAAATCATTCGACAGTAGAATTGTCTGAAGAAAGGTATGCACTTTTAATATCGAATATTCACAAGTGCGATAATATAGCACGCGAAATAGAAAATTCTTCTACTTGTAGTAGATTCTTAAATATATATATATATATATATATATATATATATATATATATATATATATATATATATATATATATATATATATATATATATATATATATATATATAGTAAAATTTAGGTAACGGGAATAATCGGTCTTGTGAAGTGTTTGAAAACTCATTTATTATTAAAATTCTCTATAATTCGACACTTATTTGTGTCTTCTTCAGGAGAAAAAACATGAATTAGAGTTTATGCCGTGAAGATAAACTAACATTTTTTTTTATAATGAACGTTTCTTATTTTTTTGCCATTTATTCGCTACATGTTGCTAAACTGAATGATCATTTTAGTCATTCTGTTTAGCAACATGTAGCGAATAAGTGGCAAGAAAATAAGAAACGTTTTATTAAAAAAATGTTAGTTGGTTTATCTTCACGGCATAAACTCAAATTCTTGTTTTTCTCCTGAAAAGACACAAATAAAGTGTCGAAATATAGAGATTTTAATGAATAAACGAGTTTTCATACACTTCACAAGACCGATATATTCCCGTTACCTAAATTTTACTAAGTATCGCACGGTCATGCCAAGGTGGATCGAAGAAATTACCTATATTCTGTATGTATATATATATATATATATATATATATATATATATATATATATATATATATATATATATATATATATATATATATATATATATATATATATATATATATATATATATATATATATATATATATATATATATATATATATATATATATACGATAATAGTAGCATCTGATGTTCGTTTTCTTCTATCTAGTTAACATTGAAATTTAGTGGGCATACACCCCGGTTTCATGCGCTGATACACCGATACCATCAAATAATAGTCCGTAAAATTGGTAACCGACATTTTAATAAAATAGGTAATGTAACAGCAATGAGATGAAATTTCGAGGTTAGACCTCGAAATAGATTGTTTATATTTTTACATTTACCTCGTAAAAAATATTATGACCAAATATTTTATACTATACAAGAATTTACAAAACAATGTAAAAATTTACATCGAAGTGATCTTCACGAAAATAACGGTGAGCACTGGACAATATTGCTATTGAATCTGGCCTTGCAAGTTTAAGCCACGTGTTTTGTGTTTTTTGAACACAATCAACTTATTATGAGTTTTTATGGATATGTTCTCACACTGGGGGAATCCACACCACTTATACACTTTCGAATTCATATTATCGAATTATTGCACTACAGTTCAGTTTGCATACGTCTTGTTTACTCAAACGTGACGTCAAAGCGACGCCATGACGCTGAATTGCCTTTTTTCCTACTAAATTCTTAATTTCTGCAGAAATATCTTATTTATTGCAAATTGTATATTTTGTGGATATTATAGGTCTGTTTTTCAATTACTGTCATTATGCCTTATAAAGTGCTTTACAGGGTGTATGGCATGTGGGACCGTCTTGTTGAAAACACTTATCGACCACATCAATATCATTTAATTTTGCCAAAAATAACTGTGTAATCATTTCGCATAATTGGCGTTTATATAGCTACATGAAAATAGAAAAACCGCCTGTTTTACTTAGATAGATAGATAGATAGATCTTTATTAAAACTGTAAATCAACACAAAATTGTTATCACAGAGTATCTCTAACATTTTTTAAATTAAATAGTTAACAACAAAATTTTAACATTTGGAAATATGTGATTTAAAGCTATTTCTGAATATAGGAAAAGTCTGAGATGAACGAATTTTTTTTGGTAATTTGTTGTACATGAAGGCTCCATTATAACTGGGACGTTTTCTTCCAAAAGCTGATTTCATGCTGTCATTCAGAGTGTATCGGTCTTTGTTTCTTGTATTGTATCTGTGAAGAATTTTTCCGTATACAATGTTACTCTTTAATATGTTATGATCTATTTTGTATACCAATGCACATAGTTCAAGACAGATAAGTTTCTTAACTGGAAGAATTGGGTATTTTTCGTACAATAGTGATGATCTAGTTTCATATTTTAAATTGAATATATTTTTTATTGCTCTATTTTGAATTCTTTGCAGGCGATTGATATTGAACTGAGTTGTGTTACCCCATAGTGCAATTAGATAGCTGAAAACACTGTTTACATGTGCGTTATAGAAAATAAGTTTAGTTTTATCATGAAAAAATACATTTATCTGTTTCACACAGTTTATAAGACCACACAGTCTGTTGAATATTCTGTCTATGTGTTTTCCCCAGTTCAATCTCTCATCTATCGTAAGACCAAGGTATGTGTGATACGGGACGTTTTTGATGATTTTATTGTTAATTTTATATTGAGGTTTAAATTGATATTATCTCGACACTTAGGGGAAAACAACATGAACAATGTTTTATCCCCTTTTAAAATTAATTTATTTTGATTAAGCCATATTGAAAGTATCTTCAGAGCTTCATTTACTTTTTTTGGAGCTGTTCTAGATTTTTGTCTTTTAACATGATAACCGTGTCATCAGCAAACATATAATATTTGGCCGAAAGATCAGCTTTGGATAGACTTTCTACATACAAAGGTATAGTAATGGTCCCAGGACCGATCCTTGAGGTATACCACATTTAACATCCACTTCAGAACTTTTTGTTCCATTTACCTCCACAAATTGCCTTCTTTCCTCTAAGAAGGTCTCGATGAGCTTCCAGGCAGGCCCTTGAATACCCATCAAGTGTAGCTTTCTCAGCAGAATTTCGTGGCTCACCATGTCGAACGCCTTTTTAGGTCGATGAACACAGCAACCACAAAACTTCCCTCATCTGTATTTTCAATTATACATTCAATTAGGTCTGTAGCGGCTCCCAATGTCGAACTTGACTCTTGAAAACCATATTGTTGCCCAGAGATGTCGAAGAATTCCGCCAATCGTGCTTTTATGACCTTTTCCAGAATTTTTGATATAGTTGATGTAATGGATATGGGACGGTAGTTACTGGTGTCCTCCTTATTTCCCTTTTTGAAATTTGGAATTATCTTATCCCTCCGCAAGACATTCGTTAATCAGTTGTAGTAATTTTTCCATCATAATGTAGAAGATTGTTTTAATATCCTTTATTGTTATGTGATCTGGACCTCTGGCACCTGTATTTTTATTGAATATACAATATGGCTAAGCTCTCTTAATGTACACTTCCTTAGAAGTGTACTTATTTACTTTATTAGAGCATATGCACTTTAAACTTCTTACTAGTTCATTCACTTTCAACCTATTTCAAAATATCCGATACTGAATGAAAAGTCGTTAGAATAATTATTCATTTATACAATTTTTAAGGAAATTTTGATATTGATCGTAACGACATTCTTGTTTAAAGGGATATCTTACAGTTCATCTTTCACCAACTGCATGAAGCTATTGTTGTACAATTTTACAGTTACACCTAATTAAAAAGGAATAATGGAACAATAAATTCGTGTTACGTATCTTAACCGTGTATTTGTACAATTTCGCAGAACGAGGCGACTCAATTAAAACGTTCAACGCTTGTTTGAAGTACAGAAAGCAGATATACCAATTAAGAGTTTTTTTTTCCATCCGTCGTAATACACACGGTATTTCTTTTCAGTTTTAATTAGACAGTTTCCTACTTACTGAATGGGGCTTTTGCTTGGCGTCCATTATGTGCATACAATAACAGTAATAATAATATAACTAACATCTGCTGTTGCAGTTTCCTCGGTTGTAACATTCGGAATATATATTTTCTTTGCGAGTTATGGATACAAGCGGAAATTAATGGTTTTAATTTGTGGCAGAGGGAACTAATGAATATATTTCATTTGAGGAATAACGTAATAAATTTATTCAGTTCACCGTAAACGATCTGAATATTTAAAATGAAATCTACTTGGAATTCTACCATAGAACAGATTTCTTTCATTAATTGATTTATTTATTATTTAATTTATTTTCTGTTATCTCAGTATTAAAGTCACTTCTACAGGTGGAAACCACTCGGCACTTTCCTTTGTAAATCTTGAGTTTATATCGAAATATTCATAACGAAACAATAATTTAAATTTTCTTATATATTAAATGATAATGACGCGAATTTCGAAGTACAACTTCTTCAGATGCTAAATTATCACTGCTGCATTTTTACAAATAGAGTCATCACATCTTTTCTAGAGTGCCAAGACATGCAATAACAAGGAAGAAAATACAAAGACAAGTATAGACAAAGACGAAAAATAAGAAATGACACGGAGTTTTCGGTTATCACTTGGTGAAACATTATGTTGAATAATATTAATTAAAATTGTAACACTTTACTTATTTATACAAATAGCTTGGCTGTTGCAAATAAAATACTTGTTGATTGAAATAGACTACTTCGATGATACAAATATTACGTCAGTAATCAGTGTTCTTCAGTACTTCAGTACCAAGTATTTTGACAATCTAAGAATTGAAAAAGGTATTTTCAGCAACGTTACACCTAAAAATACTGAAATGATAAAGAAACTCGATAAAAATGCTTATCTAAGAAAGTTTCATGAACCAACAGTTGAAAGAAGAATTCACCTGATTAATAATTATTAAGATCGTAAGAGTAAGATCGATTATAATCGGCCTCACTATAAATCAATAAAAAATAAAGGTGAAATTAAATATATTGAAATGGAGTTTAAACCTCAGAATTCATGAAAACTAGGTAGCCCCATGAAAAAATATGATAAAATGATAAGTCACAAACCGAATAGTACATAACATGTTTTATATTCATGAAACTAAAACCAAAAATTAATTGTGGTGACTAGGGTACATGTTACATTGGCAACACAGGAAAATATTTACATGAAAGAATGTTTTAACATAAATATTCCATACAAGAAGATTAACAATTAACAGGCCTCGCAAAGCATGTTATTGAGCAGTTGCATTAAAAGTTGATTTCGAAAACACGAAAATCATAAAAAAAGAAAGAAACCAACTTCCAAAGAATAATCTATTAGAGATAATTTATGTCCAAAAAAAAAAATTAACTAGAAACAATTTATTCTCCTGAATTGTGTTTTCAATGTATAATCATTTTTGATAGTGTTGGCGTTTACCTACTTGATGTAAATCCATTATAATTGAATATAAACTTAAATTCAAACACTTGAACTTATGATTTACACTTTATTGACTACATAGCATGACGCGTTTCGTCATCACAAACGACTTCTTCAGATTATTCTGTAAGCATCTAAAGAAGTCGTTTGTAACGACGAAACGCGTCATGCTATGTATAGTCAATAAAGTGTAAATCATAAGTTCAACTGTTTGAATTTAAGTTTATATTTAATGTATAATCTCCAAGATATTGAAAACTTTGGATGAATGTGACTTTCGTAAAACTCAGTTTTACGAAAGATTTGTGAAATTGAAGTCAATTTCCAAACAACAATAAACCTATAATATTCTTGCAAAAGGCCTAGAGCCGAAACATATGTCGAATAAATAATTACTCCATCAAGTTTAAACTGTGCTCATTCCCAAGAAACCTTCACACTATATATATATATATATATATATATATATATATATATATATATATATATATATATATATATATATAATCGAAATATCGAAATATTTCAAATAAAACTCTCAGGGAGCTGTCTACACAAATGTTGTCAACGAGAACGAACCCATCACTTTCGAGAGTGAATATTAAGAGATCGATCTTGTTGAATGATAATAGGATACAATTGTTTCATCATTATTATGAATCATCAGTCCATATTTAATCTATCAATCAAGAATCGATGACTTTCAAAACGAACATAGGTCCCATACCAAATTAAGAGAAGTCCTAGAGAGTGAAATACTCACACAGGCTCCCTCTATCGGCGAAAGGACGTATAAACACTCCCTAGCGTTCAAGATTCCTACTCATGACAACAAGAGTGCGAGTGGAAGGCTTTGTAGATATTTCATTCGAACACAACAGAAAATTGTCTGAAATGTGTACGAATAATCCCATGCCTAATCGCTCCAGATCACGCCCAGGCGGGCAAAAGTGTAGCTAGTTCAAAGATTCACAGGTAATTAATACTAGTAAATACTGAGACTCTTAATCGAAATATCGAAATATTTCAAATAAAACTGATTCAGGGAGCTGTCTACACAAATGTTGTCAACGAGAACGAACCCATCACTTTCGAGAGTGAATATTAAATAAATTATTTATATTTATAATATTCACTCTCGAAAGTGATGGGTTCGTTCTTAGTTTTGACAAAATTTGTGTAGACAACTCCCTGAAGTTTTATTCGAAATATTTCGATTAAGAGTCTCAGTATTTACTAGTATTATTACCTGTGAATCTTGAACTATATATATATATATATATATATATATATATATATATATATATATATATATATATATATATATATATATATATATATATATATATATATATATATAAATTAACGTTCATATATGCTTCGAAGTGACATATAAATATAAAGGCCTATAAATATAATGGTTGGCCATTTATTCGCTTTGTACGTTGTTATTGGTTTCTTTTGTGTGTTAAATGATCCAATATTTTAGAGCTCATAAAGTGTGAAAAGGGCAGGTACGGACTCAGAGTTCACACTCTCCCAAACAGTATTTCACCCATTCAATAATCAACAATATTTCCTTTGCAATTTTCAGTAGCACTGAACATTTCAACACGACCTGGCTCCCTACCACAATTCCAAACAAGTGCAGTCCTATATGCGTAATAATGAAATAAAAGTACTCGATTAGCCGGAGAATTCGCCTGATCTCAATCGTATTGAGAATTTATAGAATATTTTGAAGAAACGACTGGCAAAAATGGATTGCACTACAAAAGAAAAAATGATTATCAGAGCAATTCAGGTGTGGTTTCAAGGTGATAACAAATTGAAGAAAATCTGCGCTACGCTAGTAGAATCGATGCCTAGACGAGTTCAAGAAGTTATTTCTGCGAAAGTAGGACATAATTTTGTATGTATTTACTTCATCAAAAGGTATTTTTGACTGAAGTATCTATAACACAAATAGCATTTATTTCAATTATCGATTAATAAAGTTGAAATCACATATCAAAATTTTTAGATATAAATTTCGATGCATGTCTCAATTATCTCTATGCACAATTATTTCAAAATATTAATTGAGGAGTGAAAATACTTCTTATATACAACGTGCATACCGTCTGATTTATGTGAACCATTTCGTTATTTTCGCGAAAACCGTGCCAAAAGAGCATTGACTTAATGAACTGAAGGTGAGATAAATATTTGGCTTCGAATATTTCACAAAGAATAATATTTGATGAGTTCAATGAATCTTTGTTCATTTGAGCCAACGGAAAATGGTTTGCTCGATTCAAATAAAATCGGGGTCATTAGTCCGACTTGATAGTACACATGCAAGTTGATATTATTTTACAATTTAGAACGAGGTAACCTTGCCGACCTATTTTTATCTGAATCAACATTCGAAATCGGTTAATTTCACTCACAGTATATATCTTATAGTTTTGTTCGATCGAAAGTCGATAATTTTTCGTAATCGGTCTGAAATTTTGTGATAATTGACCGATAAAATCAATTATATATTATATATATATATATATATATATATATATATATATATATATATATATATATATGTCGTTCAGTGAAAAAATAACGATGATGGGTAACTGAATAACAATACGAGTTGTGGGATTGACAAGATTTTATCTTATGAAAAAAGCCCTTCCTGTGTAACAGGCGTCTATATAAAAGGGGCTCAGGAGGTTCAACCTCTAATTGGTATTTTTAACCTCCATTGATATCTGCTCGTCTTTGAATGAAAATTAATTTTGCAATAAAAATATTGTCAACATTTCTTCTTAGAAACTATTGTTGATTTTCGTTGTTCAATTCTCAGATCATTTAGTTCTGGTCGCACAAAGACCAATAGCTGGAAAACAAAAATTTTCTTGATAATTTAAATAAAACTTTGGCTTAATATTTCACGAATATATTAACAGGGTCGCCGTAAGCGGGGGAAAATTAAGCGACTCTCACGTACCTAATTCAAGTGATTGTCATAATATCTATTGTTCAAGAATGAATATTAAGTCATAGCATCTAAAAAACTCTGACCGAATGACGTTAACACCGCCATCTATTGGCATCCATCAAAACTAAGATGCAACACCAAACGTCTCAGCCATTCTATGGAAAACGGGACTGTTGATGTTGGGGGAATCCCTTTTGAGCTTCCTCTTCACGTCATCGGATGTTCTTTATTAAATTTATTAATGTTTCCATTAGAGAAAAAAATTCGAATTTAAATCAATGAAATATAAATGGATTTCCCATAGGCAACCATTATCCACAAAAACTTTCAACAGATCAATTTTCACATTGGAATGAATGTTACTACATCACCCGACTATGGTGCGGTAGAACTCGAGTTCGAGCCCCGATGAAAGCATGGGTGTTTGAGTATATCATGATTTATATAATTTAAAGTAGTATGCTGGGTAATGTACATTGATCACAAGCCCATTGACCGTTCGGAAAAAATGTTACTACTTAAATTGTGATTTCTTTAGAATTTTTTTCATTTGTCAGTTCACAATTAATGTCATCAATTAGTGCTCGTCTACTATATTTTTTTAAAGCAGAGTTCTAGATCAGTCATTATGCTGAACTAGAATGAATTTTTTTATTATTATATTTTGAAGATTCTTTCCGTATGTGTTTCAGAATGTCTTTCAAATTACTGAAAACAAATATAAGAGAGTTTTTCATTTCCAATAAAATCATTATCCAGAAAGCATCTAAAGAATACGAATAAATAAATATGAAAGAAGATCAATTCTCACAATTGAAATATGAGTAGACGCCGATTACTGAATTTTAAGAATTTTTACCAGAATCGAGGTATCCTGAGTTAAACAGGACCTCTTGTCGAATTATTTCAATATTCCAAAAACGTATTCTTTTGTAATATTCTGCTCAATTTCGAAATTCATGAAATTCAAACACAGATCTCACCAGCATCTTAAAAATGATTCAGAAGTTCAGTCACCTAAAATTTCGAAGAATAATCAAGAGAAGAAAAATATATTTAATTTTTGATACTAGAATTCAATTACACTTCCTTTCTATTATATGTTTTAATTGAATATAGTTTTTATAAACAAGTTGTATCAATAACTTTTTCGCATACCTACCTTTTAAAATAGAATTGTGGCCCGCAGAAAATTTAAATTATGAAAAGTGTCTCGAACTATCAAAAAGCTTAGCCATCTCTGTTCAATCGCATATAGTTAGAAATTTCTTAAGAAATTTAGAAGGCATCCTCTGTAACTAAGCTCCTCCCGTTGAATATCAATGAGCTCATATAATGGGAACCCAAATACATTTTTTCATTAAAGCAAATTAATTCGATAAGGCAGATTTTATGAGGAAGACCATAAAAATTTATTCTATGGCAGTATTTTCGTATTATTGAAGTGTTTTAGGCGTCGGGTTATGGAACGGAAATAAAAACGCCATAAAATTCTTAGTGTCTGTAATTTACTTCTATCGATTATATCTTATATTGTCAATATAAAAGAGGCCAAGAGTTAAATGGCCTTTGATGTTGACAATTTATGGGCAATAAGAGATTCTCAATAAAGTCTTTCGTTTTCAATAGGAACAAACGGAATTACCAGATTTTTATGTATATATATATATATATATATATATATATATATATATATATATATATATATATATATATATATATATATATATATATATATTATATATATATATATATATATATATATATATATATATATATATATATATATATATAACAAAAACTGAGGCATTATAACACAACGATTCTTCCAGCAGCAATCTACGCATCTGAAACAATGGTTATTGACGGTCATTACAGAATTAGAGAAATAAAAAAACAAGAACGAAAAATTCTTAGAAAGATTTAAGAGCCAATCAATAGAAACGGCATTTGGATGAAAAAAGCTTATAATAAACTTAATCAATGGACAAATACGATAACGGAAGAAATCATAAAACGACGAACAAAGTTCTATGCACATGTCTACAGAATGAAACAGTCCAGAATACCAGAGTATCGTTAAAAAATCTCACATGTGAAGTTTGAGCAAAAATGAAATCGTCAAACAGTAAAACCAGAGTAAAATGGACAGATGAACTAAAGAATGAGCATTCAGAGATGATGAAGCCTTTTTGAAAAGAAAAAAGATGGAGCAAAAATCCTAATAATTGTGAATTCAAGTTCAATCGCTCTCCTCAGGGGAAAAATCGTTTAATAATATAATAATATATATATATATATATATGCGATATATATATATATATATATATATATATATATATATAATATATATAAATATATATATATATATATATATATATATATATATATATATATATTTAATGGATTTATTGCCTGGTTAAGATAGTTTATTTTCAATGTTTTTAGCAATAACAGGCTTATTTTAATGTGAAAAACTTTATTCTCGTTGACTTCCTTTGTTCCGTTTTATATCACTTTGTCAATTTGTCAAAACTAATGAATAATTGAATTTTATGAATTACTATAGATATCAAACTCATTTTTTAAAGAAATCAAATTATTTTTTTTCGTATTTTTACATATTGATTTTTAGTATCAGAGGAATATTTCTGTCTTAGCATTCGCTTCGGAAGTTTAAATCTTTTAATCTTCTTCACCTGAAAAACTCATGGTGAGCCAGGTGATTCTTATAAGTGTGTTATATATGTTATATATATATATATTACTATCTTCAATTACACACATATAATATACATATATAGTATAAAACTCAATTATATATAATTATATATATATATATATATATATATATATATATATATATATATAATTATATATAGTTGAGTTTTATACTTATCACGAATATGTATATTAATTTGTTTATGTGTGTAATTGAAGATAGAAAGGAAAGAATGAGTTTTGAGATGTGATGTTTGGTGATTGTTGTGTATTCATTTTATAAGTGTTATTTGTAAGGTTTATCAAATCGTTGTAAATAGAATTAAGATGTTTGATGTCTGTTCTTTCATTTGATGTGTTTTCCAAATTTTTTCAAATGTGTAACATTTCTAAAATTTCTCTACATTTTTTGTCTTTTTCAGTTACTAAAATTTTTGTATTGTTATAATCAAAATCGTGTTTTTCTGTTATTTTATGTTTATTAGGCTGTTATTTGAGTTTTTGAGTATTTATGCTTTTTAATTCTTTCTTCGAGATTGTATGATGTTTGTCCTATATAACATCTACTGCAATTATTACATGATATATTATAAACAGTATGAGTTTTTTTCCGAGTAACTGTTTCACTCTTCAATTTGGTATATATTTCTTTGATTTTATTTTTTGCAGTAAGTGCTCTTATTAAATTATAAGGTTCTAATATTTTAGAAATGTTTGTACTCAATTTTGGAATATATGTTAGGGGAATGTAATTGCTTTCGTTAGATTTACTTTTTTTTAAAAATAAAGTATTATATAATTGATGAATTTTGTTTTTAATGATTTTGTTGATCAAATTAAATGGGTAATCATTTTTCATGAGAAGAGTATGAACTTCAAGTGTTTCATGTCGTAAACATGATGATGTTAATTTAAGTGATCTATCTATAAAATTGTTTTCAGTCCCTTTTTACATTCAGAATATCATACGTACAAAAAAATTTTTTATGTATCCTATTTCTTTGAATGTAAATAAAAAGTATTATTATTATCATTATATATTTTCAGACGAGGCCTCGGATTAACAACCCTTTGAACCTTGAGCTTTTGTAACAATTTTATCCAAAATCTTATATTCATTGAATACTATCAAATTTTAAATTATTTTAATTAACAAAGATTTTCACCGCCTTCAATCATAATAAAGCAGTGACAAGCAATAACAAACCTCGTGTAATTCAAACTAGTTAGCTTATCAATAGTAAATCAATATGGGAAGCAATTATGAATACATTTTCGGTCAGACGTAAGGTTGTTTTTTAGAGACCCCGGAGTCTACTGTATAATAATAAGCACACTGTAACGGCAGAATTCCTGTTTTGAATTTTAGGGCGTATATCATGACAGGGTCGTTTGTATCCATAAATTACGTCGCTGGGGAGATATGGACAATAACTCCAAATTACAGACGATGAATGATACGTGTTTAATTAATATATTGTTCGAAGTTATACTGGAAGCGCTTGGAAACATCCATGATTATATTTAATAGAATTCGGTTCAAAATCCTACACAATAATTTTCTCATGTTCAGCTTGTTTTTGTGTCCCACGATATGAGAATTTTGATGTATGACATCAATGATGAATCAACAGTTTCTAGTACCTAGTTTTATTTCACACATGCACATGCTTTGGCTCTTTCAATTAGGCATTACCTCCTTGCAAATCGACACAATATTTTACTGGATTGTATTGGATATTGTAGTGGATGGTATTGTAGTAGATAATACTTTCGAAATTCTCAAAATGTGCTTAATTTAGTGATCGTATACCTTTAAGGGGATTTTTTGAGAATTAAGTTTTTCAGGTTGGCGGCACTGGTTGGTAATGGCATCCAAACGTCATCTGTCAAAGTGAAAAGTTTGGAGTATACTCTGCCATTTCATCATGGAAAGATTTACGAACGAGCAACAATTATGAATTGTTGAAATATACTATCAAAATTTGTTCTGTGAAAAATGTGTATCGTTTGTTACGACCATATTATCGTCGTGATAATCGACCTGGTTAATCAACAATTCGTGCTGTTATCACCAAATTTCGCATCAAGTTTACTTTGTTGGAAATTAAACTATTGTCTCGCATGCGTACAGTGCGTACTAAAGAGAAGATTACAGCCGTAGCGTACAGTGTTAATGAGGATCGTGAAATGTCAATTCGTCGCCGTTCTCAGCAATTGGGCATGGTTAGTCAACCACATGAAAAATTTTACGTGTTGATTTGGGTTTGAAAGCCTATAAAATTCAACTTCTGCAAGAATTGAATCCGAATGATCTACCACAACGTCTAATTTTTGATGAATGGGCCTTAGAAAAGCTTAATGAAAATCCGCTGTTTTATCGAAAAATTGTGTTCAGCGATGAGGCTCATTTCTGGTTTAACGGATATGAAAATAAACGAAACTGTCGCATCTGGAGTGATGAACAGCCACATGTCAAGAATTACTGATGCATCTCGAAAAAACTAGTGTTTGGTGTGGTTTATCGGCTGGTGGCATGATCGGTCCATTTTTCTTCAAAGACGACCTTGGCAGAAACGTTACCGTCAACGGCGAACGATATCGAGCCATGATACGCAACTTTTTTTGCCCAAGTTGGCCGAGTTGAACCTGGTTGACATGTGGTTTCATCAAGACGATGCCACATGCCACACAGCTCGTAAAACAATGGACCTGTTGAAGGATGATTTTGGTGAGCAGCTTATCCTCGAAATGGCCCTGCGAATTCGCCACCAAGATCATTCGATTTGATGCCTCTGGATTATTTCTTGTGGGGTTATGTAAAGTCGTTAGTGTATGTGGAGAAGCCAAACACTATTTAAGTCTTACAGGATAACATAACACGAGTAATTCGTGGGATACAGGCCGAAATACTCGAAACAGATACTCAAAATTGGACCTTCCGAATGGTCCATTTAGCCGCCGACAACATTTACATGAAGTTATCTTCAAATGGTAAATTGCAAAGGCCAAGTTATCAATTTCAATAAAAATTTGAATATATGATGCAAATTGAGTGTTTTATTCGATTTAAAAAAAACTACGCTTAAAAAATCACTTATTATATACTGAGATTTTTATGAGAATTTCGAAATATTTCAATAAAACTCTCAGGGAGCAATTTTCTCAAATGGTGTCGACTAAAATACAACATATCATTTTCTAAAGGAATATTTAGCGAGGTTCAAAGCAGATTGAACCTGTTGGAAAAACCTAAGTGCTGTTTCATCCTATTGTGAATCAATGGAATATTCAGCGGCATACATTTAACATCTCGATGTTCTCTCTAAGCACACGAAACCCTATCTTTACAAAATGAGACAAACTTCTATTAGTGGACAACTGTCATGAGCTCCATCTATCAAGAAATCAAGATAAACCCGTTGGAGCATGGTAGAGATACAAATTTTAGAGTTTGACTATATTTCATCCAAACACATCAGAGATTCCTGGAGTGGTAAGAATGCTCCCATTTCTTTTTGATCCGGTTCACACCCTATCAGGCAATGTGATAGCTATTTTCGAAATTCATTATCCCTCATACCTAGTCTATAGTGAGATTTTTCAATGAAATATCGAAACATTTCAATGAAAACTCTCAGGAAGCTATAAGTTCTTAACGAAAACACAATTTATCACTTTCTAGAGTGAATATTTAATGCGATTCGAAGAACATCGAACTCTATTTACTGTACTCACTCAATGAACTGTATACTATTTGAATGATATGTTATTTGCTGAAAATGTGAATTCATGTTTATTTTATATGACGATTATGCCCCATTAAGAGAGCAATTGAACCTGAATTCATGATTTTAAGACCTTTTGTCTCATCTTTTTTGGTTTCGCAAGACGCTTCACCTCTCAGAATGCTTCTTCTTCTGTTCTTTTGATTCTAGGTTGACGCCATGCTTTTTGCTTACTCTTCAAATGTACTATTTCATAGCGACACTCCGTGCGCTATAAAATAAATCTTTGAGATTTTTTATATTGATCTGTTGTAGATCCTCTTGCACCTCTTCCAGCCAATCTGTGCGGAAATTTATTCTTTGTTATTATATGCAGTAGTTTCTTTACTCTTCTGAACTGTTCATGCAGAGGACATGTCCAAAAAATTCTGCTCGATATTTTCTGATATGTCATTGCATTTATTTTGATGTAGTTCGTTCTGAGATGTTTTCGTCCAAATTTTGAAAAAATCCGTCGTTTCTATTGATTGGTCGTAAATCTTTCTGACAATTTTTCGTTCTTATTTCTCTTATATTTGAATAATCATCAATCACCATTGTTTCGGTTACGTAGATTTCTTCTGGAAGAATCGTTGTGTCATCGCTCAATTTTGTTCATGTTCAAATGCATTTCTAATTATTATACGCCCATGTCAGATTGTTGGCCTTTTGGAGATTGGTTCCTCATATTCTTGCTTGTTCATTTATGTAGTAAATGTAAAAAACCAATATATAGATGAAATTATACTACGACATATTTATACGTTTACGTTAGAATTGTTGAAAGGAAATAAATTTGATATTTGAAAACTCATTCATTTTGTGATATGCAAATCCGTATTTCATCTTCTATAAATTAGTATTGCCACATATTTTTTACGTTTCTTGGTAGATTCCAGTAAAATAGTGTCGTAAAATATCACCCAGTAAACACATCTGTTAGCCTGACACAAATTGTAACTTGTTATTTCCTTTGCAAGCCAGTGTTACATCTAACCCCTAGAATATGTTAACTGTTAATCTGATCGAGACTTTTTTGTTGCAACAGCTGCTATCACGAACGTGATTGCTTTCAAGTCTATTTCTACCTGAAATAAATTACCTACGCTATCTCGTTCCTGGTATTTATATGAAACATCCTCTTTTTCACCTAAAAATGCGAAACTGCATTTTCAGGACGAGAAACAAATGTGTCTCTCATCTAACCAGTGACAACGTATTCTACGATGCAACTGTATTCAATCTTCACCGACTTATTTACATTCGAGTTCTGATTTATACCTGGCCTTCTATTCCAATCCCAAATGCACGCTACAAAGGAAACTGCATGTTCCATTTGTAAATATAAATGGAAAGGCGCCTGTCGATTTTCTTTTACAGAACTTGCAACAAATCAAATTTATTCCTAAAGAGGCCGATGCCGCGTTGCCATTGAAATGTTCATTCATTGATCGATATACCAATGAGGATTTCTGCCAGAGATGGATGGGTAGCAAGGTGTTTTAAATTGATGGTGGGGCATGTTGTGCGTCTTTTGTGATAATGAAAGAAACAATTTCTGGGGTATTGGGTGTAGCTCCAGTGAAATAGAACTTTCAAATAAGAAGCGACAGGAGTGCAATCTTGAATATTTATTATGAGCTTAGGATCGGATGATTCATGCCAAACAAAACGGACCCAAGATATTTTCTATTTATTTTTTGGAATGGAATATTCTTTGAACAATGCCGTAACGTTTTCAAATATTTCAACCATTCTGAAGAATTCTTAATTTGTTTTAGTTTGAGAACCACATGCATATTATTTTTTTTATCATACCTTCGAAAATTTATAATATTTCTATTGAAATTAATTAAACACATCTATAAGATGTGGTTAAGTTCAAATTTCAAGAACTATTATTCACTAGAAATATGAACAAAAATACCTTAACGTATGGTGTTGCGTATTGCTTCATGCAGTAATTTACAACAACATGAAAAAACTTGGAAACTCAGCAGAATTTGTACAAATGTTAAGAGTGAATAGATACAATAAAATTGTATATAATGAAATAATGAAATTTTCTAACAAAATCTATTTCTTTTAAACAAGAAAATAAATAAATAGTCCAAATCAGCTTTAATGATCTAACTTGTTATAATGATGTGAAAGGGATATGTTGTAAAATTGAAAGTAAGTCAGCATTAAAGACAAAAAAATTAATGAACATCTACACGTCTACTACATCTACTACATCTAATCGTTGCCTCACTTCGATGACGTGGTGCGACTGACGAGTTCCTTGCAGAACGAAACATATATGTCTCGCACTTCCATCAGGTGAGGCATCGATTTAAATTTTTCTCTAACATTTATCCCTTGAAGGATAATGGAAACATCACATCGTACCCGCTCACATATCTAGCTCTGCTATAACATTCTCTTGGTTAATATATATATATATATATATATATATATATATATATATATATTATTATTACAATGTTTTTAGCAATGCTTCTTTTGATATGAAAAAGTTTATTTTTGTTAACGTTTCGTTGTTATATTACAACTTTGTCAAAACTAATGAATAATTGAATTTATGAGTTACAATAGATATCAAAATGTCAAACTTATTATTTAGAAAAATCAAATTAGTTTTTTTGTATCTTCACTCATTGATTTTCATTATCAGAGGAATATTTCTGGCTCAGCACTCGCTTCGGAAGTTTTAGTCTTCTTCACCATGAGGAAACCTCTGAAAAACTCATGGTAAGCCAGGTGATTCCAATAATTTTTATTAGAATCGCCTGATTCTAATAAAAAATGTGTTATTTATATTTACATATATATAATTACATATAGTTTTTTATATTTATCCAGAATATGTATATTGTTGGTTTATGTGTGTGAAACTGAAGGTAGATCTGGAAAAAATGAGTTTTGAGATGTGATGTTTGGCGATTGTTGTGTGTTTATTTTATGAGTGTTATTTGTGAGGTTTTTTAAGTTGTTGTAAATAGAATTAAGATGTTTAATATCTGTCCTTTCATTTACTGTGTTTTCTAAATTTTTACGAATGTGTAACATTTCTAAAATTTCTCTACTTTTTTTGTCCCTTTCAGTTGCCAAAATCTTTTTGTAATCAAAATCGTGTTTTTCTGTTATTTTATGTTTATGTGAGGCTGTTATTTGAGTTTTTGCGTATTTATGCGCTTTGATTCTCTCTTCGAGATTTTGTGCTGTATATATTTTATATATACAGTTTTTGTATATATTTTTTCGATTTGATTTTTGGCAGTATGTGCTATTCTTAAATTATAAGGTTTTAATATTTTAGCAATGTTTGACTTAATTTTGGAATATATGGTAAGGGAATGTAATTATTTTCGCTAGATTTACTTCTTTTTGAATGTTATATAATTCATGAATTCTGTTTTTCATGATTTTGTTGATTAAATTTAATGGGTAATTATTTTTCATGAGAAGAGTACGAAATTCCTTAAGTGTTTCATGTCGTAAACATGATGATGTTAATTTTAGTGATCTATCTATAAAATTAATTATTATACCTTTTTTCTGGGAATTGTGATGATTACTTATATAATTTATGGTTCGTTGCGAATTTATGTCTTTTCTGTACCATCTTGCAAAAATTTTTGTTTTCTTTCCTTATAATTGTTATATCAAGAAAATTTAATTTTTCATCTTTTTCTTCTTCAAGTGTGAATTGTAATTTATTATGAAAACTATTGAAACGTTCTAGTATATTATTAATATGATCTTTATCTGCTATTATAAAACAATCATCAACATATCTTTTATATAATAAAGTATTTTCTTCCAAACCTTTTATCACATCTTCTTCTAAAATTCCATCACTAATTGTGCAATAACACTTGATATTGGACTGCCCATTGCGACACCATCAAGTTGTTGATATAATTCATTTTTATATTGAAAAAAATTTGTTCCTAAAGTGAATTTCACTGCTTCTATGAATTCATTTTTTGGAATACAAGTGAAATTTTTTAAAATATTCCATTTTAAATCTATTATGTTTGGAACGATTGCATTAGGTATATTAGTATATAGTGAGATTACATCTGAAGAATATAATTTATGATTTTCATTAAGTTGTGAATTTTTCAGATTATCAACTAAATGATAAGAGTTCTTGATATGAAATTGATTTTGATTTATTACATTTTTTAAAATTGAAGAAAGAAATTTAGAAAGATTTTATAGAGGAGATTGAATATATGAAACAATTGGTCTTAAAGGAATATTATTTTTATGTATTTTAGGTAAACCATAAAATTTGGGTGGTAAACTATTATGTTGTATTAACTCTTTAGATGTTTTTGGTGATATAAAACTATTTGTTTTCCATTTTTTTTTATTAGTTTGTTAGTTTTATTTTATTATGTTTATTTATCATTTTTTTATTTTGCACTTACAAGATATATAAATATATATATATATATATATATATATATATATATATATATATATATATTTATATATATATATATATATATATATATATATATATATATATATATATATATATATATATAAATATATATATATATATATATATATATATATATATATATATATATATATAAATATAAATAATTTAATAATATATATATATATATAAATATTTTATATATATATATATATATATATATATATATATATATAAAAGGTACAGTTGACATTGCTCATGTACAATCTCCTAAGTCTTTTTCTATTCGAATAATCAGCTTGTATGTACTTAAAATATAGTAGACTAAGCAAGGCTGACGTAAATTTAGGCACAGATTGTATATACCTTTGAATAATTGAAATTTAAAAGAAATTATTAGAAAAGAAGTACTGACGAAGTCACTTTATTTTTTTTTTTTAAATTGACGTCGGCGTTGACCTACAGTTTAACGCCGGCGCCGGTTCCGAACGGTCTTATTCCATTGGGTTGGTAAGCAATGTACATTACCCAGCATATATCATTATTTAAATTAGATAAATTATAGACACATACACAAACACCCATGCCTTCACCGGGGCACGAACCCGAGTTCTACCGCAGCTTAGTCGGATATTCTGCCGACTAAGCTGCGGAGACCTTCTTTCTATTCTCGGCAGACCAAGTATTTTTGGATTATTTGAAGAGAATTTGATTTTTTAAGTTATGCTTCCCATTATTGATTTTCATCGTCTAGTGACTTCACCAATTCAAAAAACAACAAATTCTCATTGATTTTAACCGCATTATTCCCGCATAAACTCAGAACCTATTCTTCATGTTTAATGAGTCATACATTACTGCATCGTATACCGACTAAACATTTCCAGTATTGTCTCGAATCGCTGTACCAGTTCCTCTGACCGACATGGTATATTGTTATTGCATTCAAGTTACTGAATAGAGAGAGGAAACGAGATAACGTTTCGTGACTTCATCTTGTATAACGTAAATAATTCAGTCATGACTGCTTACACATTTCGCAGTAAAGCCTTCACCAGCAGAAAGCAGATGTGAAGTGTTAAATGGTGTTGACGTGACCATTTCCGCTTCGGGTTGTACTTGCTGTATAATAGAAATAACATTCTTTCATCAATCTACGTCATAATAATGAATAGAAACGACATATTCATTATCTCGGCAGATGAAATTTTGGTACGCAGCCTTTGAAGTGTTTAATTAAATTAAGTGTCCCTACTGAATTAGAGAACATTCATTATTCTTAGAATATTGGCGCTTTTATTTACTTACATAGAAAATATATTTCGAAATAATGTTTTTGACATGAATATCCGAGTTTATTATTATTGGAAATGAAAATAAAATTTCTGTGAATCTTCGTCATTTATTACAATTCAAATTAACATGCATTCATAATTTAACATTTAATGTTTTGCATTTGGAAATGAATTTTTCAGTCATTAATGCATTGAAATGTAGAATATCTTACTAAGAATTGTATGAATCGAGGAGGAAGATTTTATAAAAGCATTCAACCTGTTCCACTAACCAAAGTTCTCGACTTAAAACTGGTCATAACATCTCCACATCGCCCAGAATATCTCCACAGAATTGGTCTCAGGGATCACCCTTTGTGTGACTGCGGTGATTATGGTACAGCTGATCACCCTGTCATGGCTTGCAGCAATTTCCGTCATAAAATTACAGATTTTTTGAACGAATTCTATCCATACTAAATTTCATACTTATGGAACAAAATCCATACTAAATTTCATCAACCTTTTAATCTAAATTTCATCCTTGGTTTGAACAACATGAAGATACAGGAAATAATTCATGATCATGTCAAATCAATTGGCTCGAAATTATGATAGTACCATTCGTACTTCTTATAAAAACTTTTCAACGTTACTTATCCTTTTGTCTCATCCCTGTGTTTTTGATCCTACCTTTCCGTGGCTTTTGTGTTGTATTGTGTATGAAGAATAAAATCGCCTTTATGAGTCCCTAGGCGTGCCCCAGTCAATATCCTAGAGTTGATTCAGTGAAGTCTGTATAAGTTAGTCCAAAAAATTTGTTGCTGGCTAATGACGTCAGTCAAGGCCATTTTGAGTGATCCGTATAGGATTACTTACCCCTTAGAATTAAAAAAAAAATTGTATGATTCAAATAAGTGTGAATTTGAAATTTTTTGTAACAGGATATTTCAAACCTGTAAATAAAGCGAAAACAATAATAATGATAATGACTTTTCCTCACACAATGTGTTACAATTGTAAGGGACGATGTTCAGCGAAACTTAAATTAAATGCTAATCAAACAATTTTGGTTTATAGTAGTCGCCATAATATCAAAATATTTAATGGAAATATCTTTGAAGTAGAAATAGACAATTGTACTGTGAAGAGGGTGTGTGAAATCAGATACCTTGGGATTACTTTCTTCTTTCTCCAAAATATATGTAGCCACAGTGTTAAATAGAATCATAGATTTTTTCTTAAAAAATAATCTTTTCAACAATTTTTAACACGGATACTTGAAAGACAAATCAATTTCTACGGAAGTTCACAACTTTACTCAAGAGATATTGTTGGGCTCTGAAAACAGGGTTTATATAATGGATCTCTGCAAAGCATGTGCAACTATAGGTCATAATAATGGGTGTTTTTTTAGAGGTATAGAACTTTAAGTTGCCATTACTGTTGAATATGGCAACCGATTAAACAGCTGAGAAGTGATTCATTTTCAGTTTGGTTTGGCAATTCATCATGAATAGACTCACGCCTGAACAACGCTTGCAAATAGTGCAATTTCATTTCGAAAATAATGGTTCTGTGCGGATTACGTATCGCGCGAATTTTTTTTAGCGATGAAGCGCACTTCTGGTTGAATGGCTACCTCAACAAACAAAACTGCCGCATTTGGAGTGAAGATAATCCTCAAGTGTATGTCAAAACACCGTTACATCCAGAAAAACTGACTGTTTGGTTCGCTTTATGGGCTGGTGAAATCATTGGTCCGTACTTCTTCAAAAACGATACTGGCCAGAACGTAACAGTCAATGGTGATCGGTATAGTGTCATGATTATTAATTTTTCAATTCCTGAATTGAACAACCATGATGACCAGGAGCTGTGGTTTCAACAAGACGACGCAACATGTCACACAGCTCGTGCCACAATCGATTCATTGAAAGACACGATTGGTGACCGCCTAATTTCACGTTTTGGACCTGTGAATTGGCCTCCAAGATCTTGTGATTTAACATCGCTAGACTACTTTCTGTGGGGCTATGTAAAGTCATTGGTCTATGCGGATAAGCCACAACGCTTGATCATTTGGAAGACAATATTCGCCGTGTTATTGCCGATATACGGCCACAAATGTTGGAAAAAGTCATCGAAAATTTGACGTCCAGATTGGACTACATCCGAAACAGCCTTGGCGGTCATATGCCAGAAGTCATATTCAAAATGTAATGCCACAAGATTATCTTTCGAATAAAAAAAAATTCTTGTCAATCGAATGATCCATCGTTTTTTATTGCAATTTAAAGTTCTATACCCCTAAAAAACCCTTTATTTTATTTGAGGAAAGCGAAAAATACGCCATTGGGGGCTTTGCATTTGATTGAATCCAGTCCTTCCTGGACGGGAGAAAAATCAACGAGTTGTGTTGGATGGAGAAGGGGCTTTGTATCTGGTAGAAATAGATATGGCAATGGTACAGGGTAGTGTGATAGGACTACTGTTTTTCACAATCTATGTAAATTATATCGAATCGGCAGTACTACTTGGATCACTGGTAAGTTTGCCAATGACACAAATTTGCTCCTAAGAACAAAAGATCTTCATCGTCTTTTAAGTGATCATGAGGATACCACGAAGACACTTATGAATTGTTCTCAATGAAAAAACTAATATTTTCTTCTTTAAACCAGTGAGATCTAATCTGACGAAACCAACAGGAATATTTATTAATGGAATAATAATTGAGACTTTGATTATATTTGAGTCCAACTCAATATTCATATATAGCAATTGTAAATAATTTAGTACAAAAATGCTTGTTAGCACCATTGGTTAAAATGTCCACTATGATATCATACGGATTGGGAAATATGCAAGAATATCAAATAGAAAAGTATAAGACAGGCACACTGCATAAATCTCTTTTTGTCGGTGGTCTCATATTATAGAATTGATTACCAGAGTATGTTAAGTCATCACAAAATATATTTGAAAAACGATTGAGACATTTTCTTTAATTAAGTAAATAGCTGTACGTACACATAAGAACTCCATATATTAAATTCTGTTAAAACTAGCCAGAAGCTAATAAAGATGCTATTATTATTTAATAGTGTTGGCGTTTACTTGATGTAAATCCATTATAATTGAATATAAACTTAAATTCAAATATTTGAACTTATGATTTACGCTTTATAATTTATAAAGTGTAAATCATAAGTTCAAAGTCTCTGAATTTAAGTTTATATTCAGCTATTAATATTATTGTTATTATTCTTACCCAATCCCCTAAAACCAGAAAAAATAGTAACGATAATAAAAATGTAACGATGAAATGTGGAAAAAAAATTATATAATAAACATAATTTAACGAAAATTTAACAATTTGTATATAAATACTTTCAAGAAACCTCTTGCCTTATTGTTTCACAAATATATTATATTTATGAAAAAGTTCGATTTGAAATTTATTTAATCATGTTTCACAAAGAGATAAGCGAGAATTCAATCTCATTTAATGAACACTTTCGTCGAATCAATAATCCAAATATACCGCAAAAAAACAAAAAGAAAAGAAAAAAAAGTTCTACTAAATGTCTGTTCTATGAAATGATTCAGTTTACTGACGAAATATTAGTGGGATTTGACATTTTTCCTTTGAAAAAACATTGAAACTTACTAGTATTCATTTAAAATTTAGAAAGTTTTGCGAGGCAAGTCCACAGGTAGGGCCCCTAATTTTATTCATAAGTCGCCGCCACTGTGTATCTCCTCGAAGAGAAACTTCTTTAGTACTAACTGAGCTCACATAATGTCCTATTGCAGCATGAACTGAGCAATTCTGATAATCCTGAATATAAACAATCAATACTGAATATGAAATCAGAAAAGATATAACATGAAATAACATCAAATATATGCGAGCGAAAAAAATTACAGAATGAACATTGAAACCCCCTTCAATCAGCACCACCCCTAGCTACGCCATTGTCATGTCATATTTTATATTCATTATCAGAAATTAATTTAAATTGACTCAATGGTGTGCATGTCATTGCTTATGTTACTAATGGAACTTTCTTCATCAAATATAGATGAAGTCACTCATACTAAATTCATTAACATTAGTAGTCTCGGAATACCATTTGAAATTCTACTTTAGTTCGATAAAATATTACTCTATACTTTCCATTAACATTCCTTAATGGATAATATCATCCGGAAAATAGAACTTGAAAGTGAATTTACTTTTATATTTCATCATCGTTTCGCATTATACTAGCTCGTTATGAAAACTGATATATTTATTTCAATTCTTATTCATTCTCTAGTGAAATTCAACGGTCACATAATTACTTCATTTCCCATTCAATCGACCTCACCATCCGCTTGAAAATAATTGAAAAATAGTTAAATTAATCAATGGATGAAATGTTAAATGTGTAGTAGTTCCTTTTAAATGAAAACTTCAATAAGGTACAAGTCTTTAATACCTCCGAATTTATTGTAAATACAACCAGTTTCGCCAATTACAGCATTGTCAAGTGTATGTACAATAGAAACAGAGAATTTGTTTCATAGATATGAGGACACAGAAGGGAATGACAGGAAAATATGACCATAGAGAAGGATTTTGCTCTTTTTCTTTTTTGTGGGAACTTAGCGTGGGCAGTTAACAACGAAATATGTATGTTGAATACCTGGTTATTCTTTTACTTGAAATTGAATAATGACAAGTGGTTGGTCGTTTAGTAGAGTATGAATGTGTGATTTTTGTGTTTGTTGATCTCCATTGATTCAAGGAGATTCAATTTTTGACCTTTATCGTATAACCTACTTTTGTTATCTAGTTATAGATTTGTATACATCTACAATCTCACACACACAAGATGTATACCTGCAATTAACCTCTGGTTCAAAACCTGAGTGACTGCTAAGTGAGAACTGAAAGTTAGTGAATTGCACCACACCACAGTTAGCTACAGCGAAGATGAGGTGGGTTAATAGAGTACGAAAAACGAAATGCCAGGCGCCAGAGTTTTGAAAGTTCTCGGTACAATTCAATTGGTTTTCTGGTGGATGAAACAACAACTCCACCAGATCTAACAGTTTAAAATCTTAGTTCTCCCTAACAGTATTATCCACTTGATTCAATAAACGATGATATGATTTTATATATAGATATATGTTGAATATAAAGGAAATTATCAATGTGAAATGCAAAAAAAAAGCTGAAACAAATAAAAGATAAATTCATTCTCTCTTACCTAAGAGGACTTAATCGTTACAACAAAAAAATATATATAATGAATGTTTGAATAAAATGGAAAATTCAGCAAAAAAAAAATTTAAATGTAAATTGAACAAGTTATAAAATGAAAGTAAATTCAAGGTTAATAAAATAAAAAAGTCAAAAATCAATAATGTCTAACAATGTACTGGTGAGAGTATCATCACACCGAGTGTACTCAAACTACTAGCTTTAGGCTCAAAGATCTATTCTGCCAAACCTTATCAAAATGGCGATTCTCAATAATTCCAGCACTCAAAAAAAAAATCGGAAAAATTGAAAAGAAAAAAAGTTAAAGTAAAAAGTGAAAATAAAAATAAAAACCCTCAAGCATAAAAACCTCCATCAAACAATAATCAAAACTAAATGGAAAATACCTGGACTTGAGCAAAGATTTAGTGTACGGTTTATTGTGTATCAAGAACACGTGCTTTGATCCCGTGAAAGGTACTTCTTCTGTTCACAATTTCCAAATAACAAACAAATTCCAGAAGAATTTAACGACCATCAAATTATCCCAATACTGGTGAAAGGTACTTCTTCTGTTCACAATTTCCAAATAACAAACAAATTCCAGAAGAATTTAACGACCATCAAATTATCCCAATACTGGATACTTATTCTTTTCGAGCAAAATTCCCCAAAGGAAAAAGTATATAATTTTATAAAGGTCCCAACACGTCTCACATCTTGATGATAATTAATTTCTTATCATTTTTCAAAAAAAAACCAGGCAACTTTTTTTCCACAGACAGATAAACTTTTCGTCCTCTTCCAAGTAACACAACATAACGATCAGACCTACTAACAGTAGGCCGAAAGAATACCAACCTATCAAAACTGAAATCAGTCCTCACCCTTTCTGACGAAAATATATGAAAATTAAACAAAATTATAACGTTGTAATCGTTGATATTTGATATTGTTGGTTGTAAAGGATTGTCCTGAATTTCTAAGGTGATCGTAGAATGCGTAGACGGTCCTTTGTGTAAGTGTTCATAGAGTTTTGTTTGAAAACGTCTTCTAGTAGTGCCTATGTAGCGAGCAACACATTCATCACAATCTCACGGATAACCTCATGGTTTCTCCATAGGGTCTAATTTGTAGAGTTTGTTATTAGAAAGAATCCAAGGCAATCTACTTTGCAAGGAAAGGCCATGTAGATATTATGTTTTTTTAAGAAATGGGAAATTTTATCCGTAGGGACATGAGTATACGTTGGCGTGCGATTTGTGTACTTGACAGATCTCTGATACATACAGCCTCCTATTAATACTCCGTTTTCGTTTTTTAGATATTAAGGTAATTATTATTAAAGGCTATAGTACGAATAATGTTGAGGTCTGTAGTACGTCTGTAAACACGTCTTGTGACCTGTCGAAGAAATGTGCAAAATTAACCTCATGTTTCTATTGTACCTATATCATATCATAAATGTATTTTATGGTTTATTTTATAATCATATTGGCTATAACATTATGCTATGGGGTAACTCTACTGATTCAATCAGAGTTTTTGTTGTACAAAAACGTGTCTTCCGAATAATGTTTAATCTAATACCATTAGAAACATGGAAACCGTTCTTTGTTTCTAACTGCATTTGAACTTTTCCGTGTATGTATATGTATAAGTGCTTTACATATGTAAAAGAAAATGTAATCAATTTCATTGTTACTACACCAGAAATGAGGGAATACTGTGCATACCGAATCCCAGACTATCCAAGTTTGAGTCTTCACCTTATTATCAGGGTATAAGACTTTCCAACCATCTACCTTCTACAGTTAGGTCACTTGGACTTTCTGCTCTTAAGAAATTTGTTAAAAAGTTCTTAATACATAAAGCTTTTTATAGTATAAGTTATTATTCAAATGATGTTGTAACTACTGATTCATCTCATAGCTAATATTTGTTGCAAGTACATAGAATCATTTGTTTATTTCATCTTTGTATCATTCTTCTTTTCTTCTTTCTTTTTAGAGTAATATACCAGTTTCAGTTGGTTACCATGACTGTCCAACACATTGTATATTATCATACTGTACTAAGATTATTATTATTATTATGCTCTTCTGTATCTAGTGGAACTGTGAAGACTCTATGTTTCATAAAATTCAGTGCTGCCAATTTGTTGCTAATGAAGTGGAACGATATAATTGATTATTGCGTTTGGTAAAATAGGTTTCCTGAAAATTTTGTGAGATAATAACTCTTGTTGTTTTGTAATTGTGAGATACAGAAAATTCAATGGTTTGTTTCTTCTATCTCAACTGAGAAGCTGATTTTATTATATATCAAATTAAGGTAGGTTAAGTACTGTTCCATCAAAACGCTAGACGTCCTCTTCGTTTCCATTGTACATCATCACTACATAGTATAAAGCAAAGTCGCTTTTTCTGTCCCTTTCTCCCTTTGTACGCTTTAATCTTTGAAACTACGCAACGGATTTTGATGCGGTTTTTTTTAGTAGATAGAGTGATTCAAGAGGAAGGTTTATATGTATAATAACATCCACTAAATAGTGGAGAAGTACTGTTATTTTTGAGGTTTCTAGTGTGATGTCGTAAATAATTACATTTTTTCCGCTTACATTGCAAACGCAGGCTGAACCCTACGAGTTTTATCAAAATAATGTACTAAGTATTGTACACATTGAAAAGGTCTACAGAAAAGTTCGTGATGGTATATGTCTACCTCTTATGGATAACACCCACAATAACTTTTTTTTGTCATTTACTTTTTGCGACAAATAATGACTAATTTTTGAAGCGATTTCAACCAATACAGCATTAATCCTTATATAATTAAATACCTTAAATACATTGTTGATTCAATATGGATCTATATGGCCCTCTAAAGCATATGATTTAAATGAACATGGCAAAACAACGTTGGCCGGGTCAGCTAGTACTTGATAAGCCAAATGGGAAAGAAGGGAAAAGTTTTATTATTTCAGCATGTTCTCTTTTACGCTCTTTATTAGAATCACTGTTTACTGAAGTTTGTTGTTTGGAGTTTCTCAAATATGGAATTTCATTACTGTTTATCGATAGGATTGTAGAAATATTACAAACTTGAGGAGTCGATGTTATGACCACAAAACTATTTTAAATTTTCGAACAGCGTTACTAAAAGATATATTTCCAGTGACCACTATTTCTCTTTTTTTGTTTACGAAAAGCTGTGCAATATTTGTTAACCGGTGATTGATGATCCCCCTTGCCATGTACATAAACTAGCCTATCTGCTTCACAATTCTTCAATTCATTCACGTCCGCAATGGGAACAACGAGGATTGCTACGGCAAAGACTTTCTACGTGCCCAAAACTAAGACACTATCTAACAAGTAACTAAGACTCTTTGAACAAATGGAAACTCCCTAATACAACTGAATATTTTAATTGTATTCGTCAAATCCTAACCTTTAAAATTGAATGAAACTCTAGTTATGGGAACAACGTAAAAAGGTATGTAACTTTATTTAGCACAGCTAATAAACTTTACAAAAGAAATATTATATTAACAAACAACAAACAACATATTTCAGCCTTAAATATTATTTTTTACAGAAATATACAATAATTTTCTTAAATCATAGTTGCGGATCTAGACTATTTAATAAAATCATTCATTACATATAAATTGTTTAGTCATTTAGATGTACTGCGTTTATCAGTATAGAAATCATTTTGTTCCCTAGACCTTGTTTGGTAACCATGTACATCTTCTACGTATTTTACTCGGTCAACAGTATAGTTAGGGACCTTGCCATATTCTATTTTATACATCGCATGACGCGTTTCGTCGTTACAAACGACTTCTTCAGATGCTTACAGAATAATTATAAAAAAAATTATAAAAAAGATATATTCTATTTTATAAATAAAGTCTAAATTTTTATATACTATGTGCTGGCTAATATTCAATCCACTTAGTGTTTCTAACATAAGTGATACAGGTGTGGACTGATTGCTCTTCAATATAATCCTACGAATAAATGCTTCATTTTGAAGCTTTTGCAACTTTTGAATATCATTTTAAGGCAATATGTATTATTATACAGTTGAACAAGAGTTTATATGTCGTAATATTAAGACTTATACAAAGAACGTTTTGTAAAGACACTAACATAATTACTCATTCTATCTACAAAAATTGCTTTTCTTGAAATTTTACACCTGAATACTTAATCTCTCTGACTTGTTCCAATGCTACATTATTAACTTTAATTCGTAAAATACACTCTAATCTAAGTAGTTTTGCTTTGTTTCCACAATAATACATTTAGATTTATCACTATTTATTGAAAGACTGTTATCAGACGACCATGTATGTAAACTATCAAGGTCACTAATAGTTTTATCAGCTAATTCTTGAAAATTGTTACCCGTAGTTTACAACAACATCATGTCGTCAGCAAATATGAAAATTTCACAATTCTTTACATACTTAATTATATCGTTCATATATAAATTGAACATTAACGGTGCCAAGACTGTTCCTTGAGTAACTCCATCATCAAAAATTAATGGTTTGGACAGATAGTTCCGTATTTAACATGTACTCTATTAAGTGAATGTGATTGCAACACTGCAAATAACCATTGCAACACTGTTCCAGAAAAATTGTAGAACAGAAGTGCAGATTACCATCCTGATTCGAAGGGTTTCGAGATAATTTTCTAACTTCAAGAATTTTGAATGTATTTCCCATAATAGGTTCGATACATTGTTCTAATTCATCTTCAAATATATCGGAATCCCTCGATCTTATCATATCTTACCATACCTTAGAAATATAGAATAGAGATATATAGAATCATGGAAATGACTCACCCATTACAATTTCCTTCTTCATTTTCTAATGTAGTCTTTAGAGTCTAAACTGTCCATGAGTTCTTCATCAAAACCACTCTATATACGTGGAATAAACAACCTGGGTTTGGAGAAAACCCTGCTCCGTTAGAAGAGACCGAATTTAGGTTCATTATGTTTTTAGTAACACTTTAATTGTACTCAATAAATTATTATATTCTGATTAAATTAGTATATAAATATCAGTTAGGAAGAAAACAAAGAGATAAGGGAGCGATAATCAACACCTGCGACCGATTCGAAATCTGAACGAAGACTGTACCTTCATTTAATTGTTTATAACTTTTGCACTTTTTTCAAGCAGGTCTTGAATTTTTCAACCCATCTGCTCGCTGATCGAATCTGATGAGACACGTTCATATTTTTGGCGGCGGAAAAAAGTTTTACTCGAGAACACCTGTTGACTAGATAAGCTATCATGTCAAAAGATAATTATTGCGTAATTCAACTGTTCCAGTCTAATTTTTGCTCAATTTTCACAAAAATTGTCATATATTGAATGAAAAATAACTTAAGTTTCACAAAATTATATTTTCCAAAACTGTAGACTGGAGTCTAAAGGAAAAGTGTTCAATTTAACTTTTCTCAAGTGGTAGCACTCCGAAATAATTGCCAAGAAACAATATAATTTTGTGAAACTGAGCCAAATGTTACTCATTCAATAATATATTGGATGATATTTCAACAAGAGAACAGAAATTTTATTGAGAATTGAAATACTGAGTTTTCGAAAAATTCATTGATATCACTGTCAATGTATAATGTAAAACATTCGACTAAATACACAAAATTTCTTCAATACAGTGAGCTTATAGTTCTGGCAAGTAACATATTATGATACTTGAGATAACTGTGGTTTAATGTGTTGAACTCTAGAAAATGAGTTAGTGACTCGAAAGATATGTCGACTGTACGATGATCGGAAAAGTACCTAGCTTTTAATCCCTCTTCGTAGTGAAAATCGTCGAGCTCCACGAAATCGCTATTCACTACCATCTTCACCTCTTCATTATCGGGAAATTGTTGTCTCATCGTGCTCCGAAACACTTTTTCAAGTTGGGACACTAAAAATCGTCTGATGGTGCTAAATCAGGAGAATAGGGCACATGCAGGAGCAATTCGTGCTTTGATTCGTTGATTTTGGATTTCGCGATAACAGAGGTGTGACAGGGGGCATTTTCGTGATAAAACATCTCTCTTTTTTCAGCCAATTATGGCAGTTTGATTTCACCACTCAAACGCTGTTACAGGTTAGCATAATACTCTCCGTTGATTTTTTTGATATAATTTATGACAATTATTCCTCTTGCATCCCAAAAAACTGAGGCAGTGACCTTTTCCGCTGGTGAAACTGCATTCGCCTTCTTTGGAGCAGATTCTCTTTTTTTAATCCATTATATTGACTGGCATTACACCGCTGAATGGAGGAACTCCATTCAGCGGTGTAATGGTGGACCCAGGATTCATCCATTAAAACGAATCTATGCAAAAATTCGGCTTTATTCCTTTGAAACAACGTGAAACAGTCAATCAAAACATCCTGTCGACGCTATTTTTGTCCCATCCTCAGCAAACGCTTCACCCCCTAGCACAGAGCGTTACCAATTATCAAACAACTTTGCTAAGATAGGTACGTTAGAACGCTGTAGGGTTTTTCAATCAACAATGCCATCTATGCGTTATGCTAGGTACTTCTGGGACGACCCTCGTATTTATAAATTTTGTAGAGTTAGCCAAGTGTTTCCAATTATACGATATACTTCAAAAATTCTCTAGTTTAGTGCGAAGAATCGATTAACATTATGATTTTCAAGGATATGAATTATTTGAGTTGTGATTCGCTAACAAGCAAAAATATAACAAGTAATCAAGTACAATTTTATTTTCAGGTAACACAATCTCGTTGATGCCCCATTATTATCTATTATATACACATGTGTGTGTCGATATAACTACTCTTTTCAATGGCAATATTCTATCCATTTGTTCTGCAATTACCATATTTTCAGCTCGAGTAACTATCAATAATATACACAATAGACATTGATTTGATTACCATATATTTCCTGTTGATTAGTTCCTTTTGAATTCAAAATTAGAAATGTCAATTTAATAATACATAATCGTTAACTTTCTAACGCTACGCCACTCAATGATAAACAAATTTGCAGCAGAACGCTAATACAACATTATATTTCATAATTTTTAAAAGTATCCAATAAAGATAAAATTGGTGGTATTTTAATTCGAGATTTAAATCAAAATATAATATATTTTTTAATAATATTCAACCAAATGATCTGCGATAAATCAATTGGAATTTTTTAATGTCAGTATCTCTGTAAACTCTTAATGGTTTAGAATGCAAATCAATTCCATTCGTGCTTTTTCAATTTGGGAATGACTTATAAAAAAGTCTAACCTATTACTGACATTTATAAGGAACCTACGCACTGAAATAAATAAGTACTAATAAAATTTCTCAAATGTTCAATTCATTTACATATATGAAGATATTAATATCGTTTCTAATATATAATTAAAACAGAAACTGCAACTGAAATTCCGAGGATAATATTGGTAAATAATGGGATGTAGATACAACACTTAATAGACATAGGAACAATTTCAAAACGTTAATTACTTTTCACAAGAGAATAAATGTTAATACTTTTATTTTTATATTTCGTTAAAAATTGTTTTTTTGTCCTTTCAAAGTAGTGGTTCAACTGCGATTGAAATAAGACCAATTTTGAAAACTTTAATGATTTTTATCAATCATAAGTAGGCATATATTCAAATAATTGAAGTACATCTTACTATTAATGATTAGTGAGCACTAATCTTTAATCAGAATCAAAAACTAATTAGATTAATTAATTAGACTAATTGAAGAATTAGAATTTTTCTTTGAAGCCTGATCTTTATCAACCAGATGGATTCTTTGGGTCGTATTGGTCAGTATCATAGAGCAGTCTTTTGATAAATGTGGGGCACATCGCGCCCCCCTTTGGATCATCCTGCGCCCCAAAGTCTTTCTTTTCAAAGGTGTAGAAAAAAAACGGAATGAAATCAAAACAATATCCAAATATTAACCTGGATTTTTTTAAATATATTGAACTATTTCTCATTATATTTCAATAGTATACTAAATTTAATATAAATATATATATCTTTAATTATATATTCATTGAAATACTCTCATTGTAAATATAGAACTATAACTATAACAACAAGTATAACAAACAAATATATACATATTTGTTATTAACAAAAACCAATCAAACTGAACCTAAATTAATATTATGAATAAACATTTTCAATCTTTGTAACTGATTATTATAATACGGTATTTGACTGCAATAAAAATATAGATCAAAATGTTGTTAGGTTGATACTAAATATTATTTGAAACCAATATAGCCATTACATCCTTTAGAAATATATATGAGTTTTAAAAGAAATCAATAATAAAATAATCGAAATTTCATATTTGATCAAGTGATTGAAAACGCACTGGGTTGACTAAATCGAGAGTGACGTCACCGTGCAGGAAACATAGCCAACAGCCAACAAAGGCTAACGTTCATTTCTCTGATGGCTTTTTACGTGTGTGTTTGAGTGTTTATTTCCTGGTTTTATTAGCTATTCTATTTGTTAGAGACAAAACAGATACATTATTTTGAATAATTATAAATATATATTATATAAGAGACTATGAGACACTTTGATATTTGTTTGGACTTGTTTGTCCACACTACTGATAGGCTCTTTTGATGTTTCTTTGTCACAATAGGATGGTTCTGATAAAACATAATATTTATTAGTTTTTACAAATAACATGATAATAAAGGATTACATGCAAATTATATCTTTCAGGTTTCTACGAGTGAGTATTAACCACTTTTCCGAATTTTAGTGTTTGTCGGAAGGTTCACAAACATTTTCTCCGGGGTTTTAATAGTGTGTTAGTACATTGTGGCACTACGCAACAATTATAAGACATTTTATCGCATTAAAGTTATGAAATTGTCAACAATCACTAAATTTAATAGTCGACAGTCCTATTACAATGTGACGGTTACTGTGCTTATTGCATCGTGACGTCACCACATTAAGTAACCTGTATAGCAGTGTTTTGGCAGGTTTCTTATTCATTCAAATTTTCTGTGTCATTTTCATACAAATTAGAAAAATTTAAAAATAATTAATCAAATGGTAAATATGCATCGGCAATAACGAATAATTTGAGATATTTTTGTGGAAACAGTCAAACACCCTATTCATTATATGTTATCACAATTATTATAGTACTATTAATCAACACTTAAAGAAATGAGTGAATATAAGAACTTGTAATAAATTTATTGATTTCAATTGTGCAACTTGTGTAGATTTTTTATCAATATCTCTAAACTTTAATTATCACTGAATTCTGATCCTAATTTCCACTTATTTACGCTTAAAATTGAAAAAGCTTTTTCGGCATTATAATAATATTTTTGTTATATAAATATAAATTATTATAATATTATATATTTATATTTATATTATAATATTATATTATAATTAATAAATATTTTATCTAATATAAATTAGATAAAAAGATGAGGGTTATCTTAATGTTGATGCAGTATTCGAATTTGTCGCCATTTTTACCAATAAATTGTTGGCAGCCCTGAAAAAACTAATCAAACATTTGAGAGTTTCAGGTGATTAAATATCGAAGTTGAACGATATAACGTATTATCATTTTCGAAAATGTCAGAGAACAAGACGTAGTGAAGTAAAGCAAAATAAAACGAAAAAATCGAATAGCAATGTCGAAATAATGGAAAACAACAGACTGGTGAAGATTTTCAAATACAAAGAATAAAGGGCAGACAGCAAGGAAATAATGACGATATGGGAGCGAAGTTGAACCCGTTCAAAGAAAAGAATCCAAACAAATAGAATTAATCCCTAACTTTAAGAAGAAGGAAAAGAAACATCCTTTCATTCATTCCATTCGGATCTTGAGTAAAATCTAAATCAGCCTTACAAGCCCATTCGTCTGAAATTTCAGCATTTCCCCAACATCGGCACCAGAACAGGATTCATTCAATTTTGATAATTGAAACAAACCGATATTCAAATGAAAGCCGTTCTAACATTGGAATACAACAATTGTGTTACGAATAAATTAGTAATAAAAGGAACTGTGGTCACATTAGATACGGCTGGACAAAGCTGGCTGTGGTAACATGAATAGATAAAAGCATAAATACTCGATTTGGCGATTTAGATTAAGATAAAGCAATTACCGATGTAGAGATACAACATATTGTGGTGTAACATGTTATTATCCTATCAGGCTCGGTCCAAACGAGCTCCCTCTTTGCTATCGCTTTCCCTTTCACACAGTTGTTTGTGGCTGGTAGTATCAGTACGGGAGGAGAATATAAATTATAAATTTAACCTCCATTCTGTATGATTCTAGGAGTTAATGTTCAGTCGACTTTGTTCTCAGATATCGCAAAAAAGTAACGGTTATTTTTCGGCAGAATGATGTGGAATAATATCGTAAAATATACGATGTTGTATGAGCAACGTTACGATCCAGGCAACCCACTCGTTCTTTTTTCGAAGCTACTTGTTTTTTGTTGTTATCAGAAACACGCGTGATGAATTTTAACGATTTCCTAAAGTGAATACAACGTTTTCTCGCCCATTGACTTCATCAGATAGAAACTTAGTAACCCATAGGGAAACAATGAAAAAGAAAATAGTTTTTAGATGTTGATCAGGAAGTAAATAGGTTAAGGGAATGAATAATCAAAATAGAATGATGGTAATCAAATCTTTGTACAACAATTAATGCTAAATTTTGAAATTTTTCGTAGCTATAATCAAAATCATTTGTCAATTTCCACAAAATTCTTTAATAAGGGCGCTGCTTCCCCTTCATCAAAAGTTCAATGCACTCAGATTTTTTCATATAACTCGAGTGATAGTTGAAACAAGAGATTTTAAGACAGCATGAATTGTTCAATTGTTCTCAATCTCTTGATACTGGTTTAGTAGGCCGAAACATGTCGAGTATACTTAACAATTTTGTTGAATTTTGGCAAGTGTATTTAATTTTTCGATGAATTCTAATAAAAATAAATTATGCAGTGGGCAAAACTTTCACCACCATATATGAAAATATAACTTCAGATATGTTTTGGATGATCGGATTATTTCAATATAATATATTATTTATGCTTATTCTGTAGTGAAAGTCAAAGCAGCTGCGTTATTTCTTTTCTTTTAGACACTAATCATATATTTTTATATTTTAATTATAAAATCATAGTAAATGGATTTGTAATATTTCGAAACTTGACCAATGTCAAAATGAATGAATATTCATTTTCTTTCGAAAATCATAATGGGTGATTTTTTTAAGCGTAGTTTTTTTTTAATTTTAAAACACTCAATTTGCATCATATATTCAAAATTTTTATTCAAATTGATTTTGGAGCATTTCGGCCTGTATCCCACGAATTACGCGTGTTATGTTATCTGTAAGGCTTCAATCGTGCTTCGACTTGTCCACATACACTAATGGCTGTACATAACCCCACAAGATAATCCAGAGCTGTCAAATCGCATGATCTTGGCGGCCAATTCACAGGGCCATTTCGAGAGATAAGCTGCTCACCAAATTCATCCTTCAACATGTCCCTTGTTTCACGAGCTATTTGGCATGTGGCACCGTCTTGATGAAACCACATGTCAACCAAGTTCAACTCGGCCAACTGAGGCAAAAAACAGTTTCGTATCATGGCTTGATATCGTTCGCCGTTGACGGTAACGTTTCTTCCACAATCGTCTTAAAAAAAAATGGACCGATTATGCCACTAGCCCATAAACCATACCAAACTGTCGTTTTTTCGGAATGCGTCGCTAATTATTGTATGGCGTGTAGCTGTTTATCACTCCAGATGCGAAAGTTTTGTTTATTTGCATATCCGTTAAGCCAGAAATGAACCTCATCGCTGAACACAATTTTTCGATGAAACAGCGGATTTTAATTGAGCTGTTCTAAGCCCATTCACCAAAAATTAGACGTTGTGGTAGGCCATTCGGCTTCAAATATTGCAGAAGTTGAATTTTATAGGCTTTCAAACCCAAATCAACAGGTAAAATTTTCCATGTGGTGGAGTAACACATTTCACGATCCCCATTAACACTGTACGCTACGGCTGCAATATTCTCTTCAGTACGCACTGTACGCATGCGACACAACAGTTCAATGTTCAACAAAGTAAACTTGGTGCGAAATTTGGTGATAACATCACGAATTGTTGATTCACCAGGTCGATTCTGACGACCATAATATGGTCGTAACAAACGATACACATTTTTCACAGAGCACGAATTTTGATAGTAAATTTCAACAATTTGCAATCGCTGCTCGTTTCTAAGTCTTTCCACGATGAAATGGCAGAGTATACTGAAAACTTTTCACTTTGTCAGATGACGTTTGGATGCCACTACCAACCAGTGCCGCCAACCTGAAAAACCCATGTCTTAAAAAATCACCTGTGATTAATTTTTGGGGAAAAATATTGTTTATTATATTATTTGAATTTCTGTCAGTGTTCCAGTGAATGTTTAGGGAGTTCATATTCATTATAAGTTGAATTGAATTGTTCATCCAAAGAATCAGTCATAGAAAGTAAGGAATAGCTTCTACGTTCACATACTATTCTTCTGGAAATTGAACAAAAACATAGGCCAAATCGTTTTCATTATATTGAAAACAAATGCTTGAAATAATGAAATAAAATAAATTTTCTGAACTGAAATCTTCAACGTAATAAAATCAAACTCAAAGGAAACCAAATGATATCAAGTTTCTTGTCTTCTTTTGGAATCCCAATTAACATTCACTTGAAAGGTTTCTTTATGCTTTTAGACCTCCAAGTCTAACCGACGATGTGAAAATTTATTGAGAGCTAAGTTTCTAGTGTTTTTAAAGGCCACCAACCGTACTGCATTCTGTAGGCCACTCAGGTGAAGACGGTTATAATCCTCTTTTCCATTATTAAATAGTCGTGCAATGGTCTAATATGTCGCGCAATTTTATATTTTTCAATTTGTATATTCCTTTTTCATCAGTTCGCCTGAATGCTTCTATCTTTGAAAATAGTTACTATAGAACATTCAAATAAAACGAGTATTTTCGTTGATAAATGCCTCTTGGGAATCGCCAAAATTATATGTTAGGGTTGGAACATTTCCTAATATGCTTATCCTAATTTCAGCATACGAGTTTGTGGAAGCATTTATGACATCCTCAAACAAAGAAATAGTAAAAACAATTCGCCAAACCCAACCGAAAATTATTGTAAAACAGATTCAGTAGTTATGTTATTTGTATCTACTTAAAAAGTTTTTCTATCTTTTTTAATTTTTTTGGAAATTTTATACTATAAAACTTTATAATTCATGTATTCATTTTATATTTCCCTTTCGTACAATAGCTGAACGTAGATATTTGTAGTCCTGAAAATGTCGAAATATTATATTTCCATGTTTATTCACAACATGCACTTGTGATGTAGCTGATACTACTTAAAAACCATTCTTCAGCTGATGTAAGTTGTTGACTCTTGAACATTGAAACCTCAAATATTGAAATATAATAACTGATAAGCTCCTTGAAAATATAAGTAAAAATATTTCAAACTTTGCGGATATACAATTTTTTTATCTGAATATAATTGAGAAATACGATACAATTGCAGAGATACAATTGTCGGTGCATATTTGAAATGTAAATGTCAAAATAAAACAGAGGGTTCAACTTTTTGAAAAGTTAATCTGAGACATTCTACGAATAGTAACATTATCCACAAGACTGAGTTATATAAGTCTTATAACACACTTTTGCTGAAAACGAAAAATTTGGAAATTTTTGGAAGGATCGTCTTCTGGTTCATATCAATTAGCACTGAAAATGAAATAAAATCGTAGGTTAATGTAGGATGTAATGAAAATCACTGAACTAAATTCAACAAAATGATTTGATACACTCGACATATGTTCGGACCACTAACACATTATGAAGAGTATAACGCAACTTATTTGAGAAAATTAATCCAGATTTTGTAATATTTATATTTATATATCATACTAATAAAAAGTATAGTTCAATTCGATTACAATGTGAATAGTAATAAAATCAATAGATGTACCGAATTCAGAGATTTAGGAGTAACTTTCGACACAAAATTAACTTTTGCTAGTCACATTAATGATATTGTTTCAAGTTGTTACAAAACATTAGGTTTTGTAATAAGAAATTCTGAATGGCTCTCTCAATCTGAATCAACTATGCTCCTTTACAATACCTTAATACGTTCAAAACTAGAATATGCTAGTGTCGTTTGGAGTCCAGGATACTTGTGTAATAATCTTGAATCCGTGCAAAGACGATTTTCGAAATATTTATGGTTTTGCTCCGACGGTGTGTATCCAGAACGAGGTATAAATCATAAGTTACTTACTACAAGATTTAATGTTCCATCACTTGAAACATGTAGGAAATATTTGGGAATAATATTTCTATACAAGCTGATAAGGTTTTCTGTTGATTGTTCCTTTCTTCTTTCCCTAATAAGTTTCCGTGTTCCGAGAATAACTTGTACTAATGTTCTGGATTTTCTCCACTTCATAAAATTTGTGCTGACTTTGAGCCTTTTCATGACGTCATCGACATATTTGCATGCCTGCCTGGTGATATCAAACGAGCTCTCGCTTGACTGTTTTTCAGTTGAAAGTTTTTAGATATTAGTTTCTCCTGTATTTTGGTGAGCTTTAATGTCAGCTTGCCCACAGAGTAATCGTTCATGTGTATTGTTTGTATATTATTGGTATTATTTCTAGTTTCATTTTACAAAAGTTGTAAACTGTATTGTATCTTTCAGTAATGGGCCCAAGCTGTTGAGTGGTGTATTTATAAATAAATAAATATTGACTATAAAATGCAATGCTTGAGATCCAAGTCATAAATTCTATGGTTAATTTCTCCTTTTATATTTTTGTACTACTTTATATCATCTCACTAGCTATATTCTTTGGAATTTTCAATAGCTTTATTCAAGGAGGACATAAGTGAAACAGATAACAAGTCCCATTTTTTCTTCTATCGAAAATTCTGATATTTAGGATTTATTCATATTTATGAATAATTATTTTTCATACTATTATCTGAAATTTCTTTGAATCGTTTTTTTGATGAGTTGAATTCCGTGTTATATTCTTGTTTCAGCATCTCATTTACATTTTTATATGCAAAATTTAAAAAACCGCTACATTCAAATTTTTACTCCAGTGTTTATTCAAAAAAAAATTTTTATTTTATCATTGAATATTATGGAAACCAATTTTTTATTTGTACTTATGGTTTTAATATTGTTTGTTTTCAGTATGTTACTGATTATTATTAGAGGTCAGTGAAATAAATCGAAGAAAATGGTTTTCCCTTTATCAAAGATGAAAAGGAAAAGAGAAAGGAGACTTACGTTTTCAGTCCTCTTTCAAGTATGGGTGAGAACATTATCCAGTAATTTTGTTTTTGAAAGGAGGGTGCAATGGTGATAATTGCGGAACATGAGAAGTTGAGCTAAACGAAGAAAATCAATTGAAAACAAAGTAATCTGTTCTGATAAAATCTAAAACAAGTACCCATTGTATAATTGATTCAGAATCGAACCCAGTTACTTTTCCTTTATGACAGTAGACGAAAATCGTCTTAGAAAATCTCAATGAACCCAATTAAGTTTACTTCGATGCCAAAAATATTACCATTTGCTCTGTTCTTAGACACGAATACGCGACTGTAGTTAATGAATTGAAGTTGAAGCATTCGAACGTCATCTGAATTATTCATACTGAAATAAATTTATTCCAGTTTAAAGGAAAATATTCACTGAGTTGAAATATTTATTTGAATTTGTATACGCCTTGCTTTTCACAGAACTTCAACGAAATCGTTCTGTTCACGACCAATACCAGTGAAAATGAATATCTTGACACATTTATTTTAACGTTATATTATAAATCATAGGCTATGCGAGGAGGGAACTAATCCATATATATTTTAACGTCCCAACGACCTGAATTTTATATATAGTTGATGTCAACAACTAGAATATCATCGAAAATATTTTGCATCGAGTTGATATAATGCACCCCGAAATTGTTTGTTACCTCGGCCGATTTCCTTTATTTTTAGAATTACTGCGAATACGATTGAATGAAGGAAGAAATACAACTTTTGATACCATGTTTTACTTTTCGATATTGATGATTTTATGACTTATATACAGCATTTTGACTTGAATTTCGCAACTGAAAATTTATTCTTTTTAACCAAATTATTTGATTGAAAAAATTTATTATCAATATGTTTGAATTATATTAATATAAATATACCACATAATATCAAAGTCCTGATTATGATAGGTAAATACTGATACCTTATAAAGTCCTGATACCTTATAAAACAATGGTCCTCAAAATGTTGCGCCAGAAGTCAATTGATATAATTGAGATTGATAATTTTTACCTATGATATTTTTATTGGTCGTAGGTATCTTATATATTTTTTTGAAATCGATTGATAATGTTTAATTATATTTGGTAAATGAATATATAACCCATACACTTGAAAATTAAATAAATTAGTTCTAGTCTCACATTAATTTTGAGACATTATGTACAACGTAATCAATTTAGGTTCAGTAACGTAACAATGCGGAGGATTTTCCAAGTTGTATAAAGACCGAAAATACTGCGAGTAAAAAAACACAGGTCGGAAAACAATATCAGTGAAAATAAAAAAGTTGAATATTTATTTACAATAATATTAATATTTTTCTGATCCTGGTGGTCAGAATCAAATATTGATTCCTAATCCTCTGGGTCTCACAGACCCACCGGATGTAGCAGCAAATCTTCTGTAAACACCCCAATTTGAAAATTCTGGCTGCGCTACTGTTTAGATCAGATGCTTTTTCATACAAGTTTCCTTATTTCTAAAATTTAATTCAAAAGTTCTCAAATTATCAATTTTTGTTTTATCGTGTCAAATAAATATATGCACGGTGCAAAAATATAGGAGAAGGATGAACGTTGGATTAAAAGCCAAACATTAGGGATGTATCGCACTAGAAAAATGTCAAAAGATTATATTTTTATTTGGAAAAAAAATGCCAGTACTATGATTTTCAGTACTATAATTTTAAAAATGCAAGTCCTATTGGAAATACACACATCTCGCCTATTTTTTTACTTTTTAAAATGAGTGAATAGGATTGAATTAAACTACCCCTTCAATTTTTCCAACAAAATTTGTTGAAGAACTTGTGAAATAACATAAAAACATATACATACAAGACACGGAAGTTTCACTTATCTCTTGATGAAACATTATGTTAAAAACAATAAATTGAAAATTAACACACTTGACTTAAGTTTCAACAATATATTGAAAACTATACATATGTTTGGGGTGTTTAACCCATTATCAAGAGTATACAATGTACTAAGTAATGTACAGTAATATTGTATACTCTTGATTACTCAATTACAGTTATATTGTATACTCTTGATAATGGGTTAACCACCCGAAACATATGTAGAGTTTTTAATATATTGTGAAACTCAAATCAAGTGTGCTAATTTTTAATTTATTGTTTATAACATAAAACATAAAATTTTCATTTCATGGTTTAGTTAGAACCCTACCGTTTATAATTTTGAAAATAAAATATAAAGAAATGCATAGAAATAAAAATAAAATTATTTGACATAGATAAGTTAAGTGGCCGATGTCACTTCTTGAGATATTTTTCATTATTGCTCTATTTTTTTTTTTCATTTTTCAAAATGGCATTACTTGAATTCTCTTCAATTTTTGTTGAAAAGGATCATAGGCGTTGTCTCATTCTATCCCCTTACACAAAAAAACGCAGTGAATGTGTTTTTGTAATATGTAAGTAAATACGTATATATGTAGTACAAGTAAAACTTGAGTAATATTCTATTGTTTGCTTATTTTTGTTTCAGCGGCAGAAAATAGAAATATTATTCATTTTTTAAACAATATTTGGCTTTTGGTCCAAGTTTATATAACCACCCTTTATTGTGAAGGGTGGAACCCCCAATGAACCCCCTTCAATTCGTTGACATTTGTGTCGAATCGTCCTGAATCAAAAATATATAAAAAATGTTTGAGGTTTATTAAACTCATAAAATTGCATATATTTTGGACATTATAATAAGGAAATCGTCTCCCCTACATATCCGTTTCCTCATCAGCGATTCGCGAACCGGTCCTCGTGTTTGTCTTCGGTCCATATGTTTAATGCCGATGCTACCAGCGTCACTCGTCCTGCCCTTTTCATACCGACTCAACAATCCTCACAAATTAATACGCTTTATGCTCATTATAACACCGAACACGTGGTGAATAGATTAAAGGGAATCTCTCCTTTATCTGTTTATGACAGTAGAGAATTCTGGCCTTTCATGACGCTGAGCGGATGGATGATTACAATTTATTGAGGAATTATACTTGATGATTCATGCTGATCCTCTGCTTCCTTTAGATTGTTTTTTTACACTATGCATTTTGGCAAGGAGATTAGCGTAGCTTTATGTGTTGTGCATGGAGAACTTTAACGACACGGTTTATGCATAATCTGTTTCAGTATTAGCATGGGATTTATAGTCTAACGAAGTTTACTAATTTTACTCAAATCAAACATATTTTGTTTCATCTCTCCTTTCTTTAAATCAAAGTTTTCTCTTTATCATAATATTAATCTTTATTTAGCATGTAGCTAGCAATACCATAAATTAGAAAATGAAAAAAATCTACACGATTCTTAATCTAATGTCCCATAAATATTATTATGGTAATGATAACATTTATTCTTCAAGAGCTTTACAAAATTCACTTGAACTTTACAAATTTACAATAATAGGCATGATGGCAGTAATAAAAAATCACTAAAATATTATATTTATTGGATAAAACTTGAAGCTTAGGATATAAAACACCCATGGTTTTTTTATTTAGAATGTGATTAATATTTATTTTTATTTTCATGAAATAAAACTAAAAAATAAGGCAATCCGCCATGATATCTTGAACACTAATCGCATGACGTCAACTTTGAGTAAACACGCACCAATGTCACATCTCGTATTGTTAACTTCCACTACGACTGTGTTTTTATTTATTAATTGTCTTATTAAATTCCAATATTTGAGAATGAGTGTTATTAAAATCGAATGTAAAATAAGACGAGTCATGGATCAAGAATTTACAAAGGCAAACAGCGCTAATTTACCTAGAATCGACTAATAATGTTGGAAGAGTTGACATCAAATAAAGACTTTTGTTCAGCAGAATTTAGAAATGTTAAAACTTCCATATAAATATATTAATAATAATCAAAAACATTATAATTTCAGTTAAAAAATAATTCTTCTATAAGATGTGTTGCATACGTAGAATCGTTTTTATTTTTTTCAAAGCATCTTTGGTGTTCATATATTCTAAGTCTGAAATTCCTGCCAGTTTGACCAACATATACTTTGGATAAGTACCCCAACTCAACTCATAGATACCCGATTTATCTTCAGGGAAATTTTATCTTTCGCATTTCTGATGAGCCTACCCACAGTATTCGGCGTTTTGAAAGCTATCGTTAAATTTCTATCACAGAAAAACTTCGAGATTTTAGATACAGGGTTGCCTAAATACGTTAATGTTCTGAAATTTTCATGACTATCTGTTACTTTAGGATATACTTGAGAAATGACCCTTTATTTTATCTTTATCTTTATTTATTTACCCAACTGAAATGACAATTTATAATAATCAGAACAATACTTATAATACTATATCCATTATAACAAAAATTTACATTCTTATAATAGGGCAAAACACAAAGATCTTGGACAAAAGGTGAACTCTCAGTAGTACAACATACTTTTATGAGAGCTGTTCATACATGAAAAGTGAAACTAATTCTGTTCAATAATTTTTTGTAAATGTTAATTATTTTTCCTCTATTTTATTACATTAGCGGTAAAGTACTTGCTTGTAACCATTATAATTCTATTTCCTCCCTTGGTAACGGTTGTAACCATGTCTGTGATGTTCTCTTGAAACTGTTGAAGGTTTTCTCACTTTTTAAGTAAGAAGGTTCTATCGTGGAGTCTTTTCAGGATGTATGCGTAATTCCTTCGGCCAATCAACTTATTCGTTCTCTCTTTAAGTGAATTTTTTTTTTGTTTCTAGTGTCGTATTCATGTGTCAAATAGGGTATGTTAATTTTATTCTTATACTGGTAGGTTAATATTGCCTGTATGTATAGCTTACGAATATTTAACACTTTACTTTCTTCATACAATTTCTCTGTGGAATATGTTCTTCTTCTTTTCATCATGATTTTTAACATCCATTTTTGCAGTATCTCTAGATTTTTCACGTGATGTTCCCTCGCTCCGCCCCATGCCAGTATGCCGTATGTCAACTGTGTGGTAGAGCATTTTCAATCTGCGTAAATCCAAAAAAGAAGTAAGGAGTTTGAAACGATAAAGGTAACCTCTCAATTTTGTTATAAGTTGTTTCATGTGTACATCTTAAATATTTGTCGATGTGTATGCCTAAATAACGGACCGAATCCACCGCAGAAATCGTGATGTCGTTATCCAGGTTTAACTCCTCAAATACCGGCCGGTTACTCCGTTTGCATGAGAAAACCACAACTTTTGTTTTATCCCCATTCATTGTAAGTAGATTATAACCAAACCATTTTTTGATACTCTCTATTGTGTTTTTAGCTTCATTTTTCAATTCTTCCCAGCTCATGGCCTCACACAGAATGACGGTATCATCTGCGTAACTCAATATCCTGTTCATTAAAGGTTCAGCGAGTAACAGATCATTATTATTATTATTATGACCTCATTTTATAATCTTTTCCTAAAAGTGTTATCGACGAAACAATGATGATATCCATTGTTTTGTGCGATCTGTCAAATGATATTCAATTATTTAGTATAATTAAGGCATTAAAGGTAAAGTTTATTAAATGATAAAGTTTCAATCACTAATTCCTTTATTAAATTTATTCCAGTAAAAAGCAATTGAAGAAAACTATTATATGGTCATCTCCCATACTTCAGAATAAATATGTTCTATAGTCATTCACTCTACTTCAAAAGAACATTGTTCTATGGTCATTTCCACATAGGATGAATGCAAGCACTCCATAATGTAATAGTTCAGTTTATCATCAACATCTGATGAAGCCACTGTGTTAGTGAAACAATATTATCATGTCTGAAATTAATTATAGTGAAAATTAGAAAACTACTTAGTTTTATTTAAATTATCAATTATGAAGGATTTACAAAGTAAACCAAAACTAATCAAAGTTATCTTCACGTGATGCAGCAAAGTCAAATCAAGATGGCGATACACATTTGGTCCTTCGAACCGGATTCAACAACGCCACCAACCTTATCCATTAGAAAATGAATTCTAAAGCAATTTGATCACCCTGGTGTAGGAAATTAATTCTGCTTGACGCCAGTGAATTGATTCATATTTAATTGTATCGCAAAATATCAAATTTCAGTAGTTGTGGTTAAATATTCTTCTCCGATTACATTATGATGATAGGGTGTTTCCAACACTACACTCGAATTCAATCTGCGATTACAACCAAACTGAAAAATATACCTCAGAATAGAGTATAGCCGTTATTGAATTTCTCGATATCGTAGCTTAATGCTGAAAGGGGAGCTATGTCGTTTGGTTACTGTATATTTCATGATGTATATATTTCACTCCGTTGAATGGAAAACAACCGGCTACCCGTTATGCTGCCAGGAAATATGACACCCATCGTGAGTCTTATATTACACTTCATGCGACAATGACGTATGCCTAGACAAACGTTTAATGTTTTGTAGTCAGATACCTCATCATTGTCTGCAATCGCCACATTGTCAAAAAATGTTTCTTGGTTAATTACTTGGCAGTTTTAGTATTCCTACAGTAACACTCTCACTAAGATTTATCACTGTCACCCAAAATAATCATCAATGAATTTCATTTCGTTGAAAGAGCTTATTTCGTTGAGAAGGTTTTTGAAAACAAATTTTCATTATTATTATCCCTGTATTGTTTTTTGGAGATTAAAGGTAATGATAATGAATTGATGGATAAGAATGCAACACTGTGATTATCGCTTTATATGATTTTATTTAACTAGCGTAATATGGTGTGTTCATTTCTACCTTCCGAGACATGCTCTGACGTTAAAGAAAAAATGCATAATACGTGTGCATAAGACTTTTTATAATAATAATAATAATATTATATATTATGACAATTACATAATTGTGTTGGACATGTCAGTTTTACGCAATATGATTATCGGTCAGGTACTCCTTAACACTATAATAGCATTTTATGAGGAGCACTGACATTATAAGTTTTCCAAAACTAGCACGACCAAGGCATTTCAATGTGTGAGGCAGATGATTAAATAGCTTAATGCATTGATAAACAGGTGAGTTTTCATACTTGGTCGAACCATGTCTAGGAATACACAGAATTTCAATATTTCTTGTATTGTAACAATGATAGCTACTCAGTTTTACAAACTTATTTTCATTATCCTTAACACAGAGTAGACACTTATAAATATAGATGCAAGGTGCAGTTAATATTTTATATTAAATTAAATTAAACTCTTGGCTTAATGTTTCACAATTTATTCATCAATATGAATAGTCAATATGTTTCGAGCGTTAGCTCATTTTCAAGACATTTTCAAAAGCTAACGCTCGAAACATGTTGACTATTCATATTGTTAAATAAATCGTGAAACATTAAGCCGAGAGTTCAATTTAATTTAATATTCAATTATGTTTCACCAAGAGTTAAGCGAGAATTCAATCTCAGTTAATATTTTGTTTACTATAAATGAACGTTTAGAAGATTCTCGAGGTCCCAGTTTGAAAATTGTTCTAATTATCCGTTTTTGCGATATGAAGACCGTTCGGCTATCAACAAAATGTCCCCATAACATGAGATTATAATTCATGTGACTATATGCAAGAGCATAATAGACTTCCATAACAGACTCAGTAGATAGACAATTCTTTATTCTATTAATGGCATAGAATTCCGAATTCAGTGTTTTAGTCACATAGTCGACATGTAAGGACCATCTAAGGTCTTGATCTAACAAAATTCCTAAAAATTTTCCTAAAAAAATTCCTAAAAACATTATCACATAAAAAAAATTTGTCGTTTTCAGACTGGATAAAAGTTTTATTATTCACGGTAAATTATTCAATAAAGGTTTCATTATTTCATTTTAATAACTTATCGAAGGTTTTAGTAAATATCTCTAATACAAATGAATTTAAATCTAAAATTTTCAATATGCTTATTGAAATTAAACCTTATTCGCTAAAAAAATATAATTTGATATGAATTAGGATAATTTTGAATTTTGGTTTTTCTTCTTGTCTTTTTGGACTTTCTCTCTTTTCTTCTGAAACTAATAACAATAACTAATCTTTTTCACATATTAGGTGGATCACAATGGTCCGGAAATATATTACAGAATGAAATATTTAATCTGTAAAAACTCAGTGAAATAAGTTATGGCAAAATATACTAAGTCAAAATAACTCTATGAATAATTTTAAATTAATTAACTAGAAATTTTCCTTACATCTCATCGAAATAAAGTTTTCGATGCATTGAGTTAAAATTTTTATCTACTAATAAAATACCTAATTCTACTAAAAAAGATTAGATAAATACATCATGAAGAGTAACTCCATAAAAACTGATAATTATTCTATTATCAACCTTTCAATAATTTCTTTTTCAAATTTCTTTTAAAAGTCATGAAAATTTAAGTTATAAGATGTACATATTAGATATAACTCAATTTATAGGCAATCAACACTCAACAGACAGTTTTAAAATGTCTGTTGAGTAAGCACTTGTATGAAAAATAAAAAAAAATAAAAAAAGGGTTCTATAACAGATCAATATGAAAATCTGGAAGATCGCACGGACTCTGATTGAGACACATTTAAAATTTGAGCAAAAATCATCTAGCCAGCCTAGAATAAAATGGACGGGAGAGGATGAAGAGTTTTTGGGAGGCAAAAAAGTTGTATGAAAAACCCTACAAATTGCGTGTTCATTCGCTCTCCTAATGGAGAATAATCATTACAATAAGAATAATAACACTGGGGAACAGCCATTTTGTTGTCTTAGTTCTGTGACTTGTTTTTGACTAAATATTGTTGTCTGAATTCAAAAATGTTATCAATTTTTCTCTATCGCGTCAAGTTTTCAAACTACAGGATAGTTTCTCTTATCCTAAAAGTCATACAAAATGGACATACAGAGGAAAATAAAGTGAGTACTAACGAAACATATTAGAATATTTTATTCAGACAAAGGTTATTATAATATTAAAAGTTAAATTGTGTTTATACAAAAAATAAAAAAGATATTAGGTTAAAAATTTTCGCTTATAACTTCTCCTAGAATGTTCAATCTTGGGACATTCTGGTTTGATGCTCCAACAGTAGTAAGCCATCATACTAACATCCCATCTACCTTGCTTGATACCTTGCCTCCATGACCTTCAAATCTTTGCTGAATCGCTCACCCTGTTCATCACTAACATCGCCACGATTTTCTGAAAAGTCAGCAAGATGGCTTTGTAAGAAATACAGTGTGATACTCATATTACAACTGAGCTTTTTAAAGCATTCTAAGAGTTGTTGAACAATTTCGACGTAATTTTAGGCTCGTGTGTTTCCAAGAAAGTCCTTGACAATACTTCCCAATTATTTCATTAAACCAGCTATGTTATGGCAAAACACAAATGTGTCAGCACTACGAAAGAACTGCAGAAATTCTCTTTCTCCTTGTCAAAAGTAGGTGAATTTAGCTCCTTCTTCTGACAAGTTGGATACTCCCAAATCTCGTACCAAGTCATTTAACTCATGCTGATTAAATCCACCACGAACAGAATCATCGTCAACTTTAAAATCCTTGTCTCTAGGGTCACTTCGATGGTCGCTTAAATCATCTTCTCGTATTGCTAAAGAGGTTAATTCTTGAAAAACTGGCACTGAAATTTCTGCTCAATGAGACACATGGCGTATAGTTTTCGGTAAACTGGGATAATCTATTTTATATTTGTTTTTTTGTTATATCCTGCAGTTTTTCAAAAGTGACAGTCATTGGAGTGGTCTTTGAGTTCTCTCAAAATCATTGGTATACCAAACGGAGGTTTCCACGTGTTCCTTTTGTCCACATTCTCAAACACTCCAGTATAGTATGCGCAACAACTGTCAAAAAAAACTTAGACAATAGAAAAAACTGATTAAAGTTTTCAAAAGCATCAGCATTTCTAAAGAATCAGCATGTCAATTTACCACTAAAACAACCTAAAAATCGAAGTCAACAGAAATTATGTTACAAATTGTTCCCCAGTGTAATTGAATGAATAAATAAATAAATGAATATGAATAAATAAATAAATAAATGAGTAGAAGAATGAATAAATAATTTTTTTATGAATTTGAATTTCTCCCAACAAACATTGATATAATCAATTCATAATGTATTTTTTTTATTTTTATTGATTTTTCTATTAATTCTCCTATATCTCAATTTTCCATTACTATATTCTAAAATTAAATTTTCAAAATTCCGTCTGGATTATTATTTCTTAAAGTATGTTCAAAAAACAAATGTAGGAAGTATCAAGCCATTTTCTGGAATTTAGCCTGCGAAGTGTTTTTAATTATTCGATACGAATTTGCCGCAATAATATGGTGGATCGTAATTTAGTATCACGATACTATTCGAAAGTAATTACTGTCCTGTTTATTTGTTGTCCTGCTGGCCCGCATAATGTGTAATAATACGAGATTACACTTCGCTTTAAATCTTGACGATTAGCGATGAGGCACGATCTCGTGACATTATTCAATACTGGCGGATGTACAAGCTTTGAACGTTTCCTCTGTAAGTAATACTTAAATGACATAACGACATTGAACAATGTTTTTGAAATGGATACTTCTACAGAAACATGGTATCTCTAATGCTATATTATTTGACGAAATAGATGGTTATTCATGTTATTCCACACAAAAATTCTTGAAATATTCACAAATTTAAGATCATTGATCGATTAGGGCGATACTTGATAAAAATCTAAATACATAATTTAAATAAAACTAAGTCGTTTTAAGATTTTCACTATAATTAAATCAAACATGCAATATGCCGTGTTTCGCCAACACAGGTGCTTCATCAGATATTGATGATAAACTGAGCTATTACATTGTGGACTGCTTATATTTAGGATATACTAGGGTATATTCTAAAGTAACAGATAGTCACAAAAAATCAGAACATTAACGTATTTAGGCAACCCTGTATCAAAAATCTCGAAGATTTTATCTGATAGAAATTTAACGATAGCTTTCAAAACCCAGAATACCGTGGGTAGACACATCAGAAATGCGAAAGATACAATTTCGCCTGATGATAAATCGGGTATTCATGAGTTGAGTTGCGGTACTTGTTCCAAAGTATATGTTGGCTAAACTGGCAGAAATTTCAACCTTAGAATATCTGAACACCAAAGATGCTTTGCAAAAAATAAAACCGATTTTACTTATGCAAGACGTCTTTTGGAAGAGAACCATGTCTTCGACAACATCTTAAAAATATTGCATACGGAGCGAAAAGGTTATAAACTAACCCTGTTAGAAGCCGTGGAAATCGATAAGAGGAAAAAATCGAACAGTTTATTAAATGATCAAGTTTTAATTGATAATTCTCCGTCATTAAATTTATTTCAGTAAAAATGTAATCGAAGAAAAGTATTCTATGGTCATCCCTACAATTCAGAAGAAATATGTTCTATAGTCATCCCCCTGTAAAAGATGAACAGTGTTCTATGGTCATTCCCACCCCACGCACTTCAGGATGAATATAAGCAGTCCACAATGTAATAGCTCAGTTTATCATCAACATCTGACGAAACTGAACTGTGTTGGCGAAACGATATTGTCATGTTTTGAATTAATTATAGTGAAAATCGAAAAACTACTTAGTTTTATTTAAATTACAAACTTAAGAGTTATCTATAGTCAAACAGTTTTAAATTGCAGAAATGCAATTTTGAAATTCAGAATATTTCAATATACTTCCTTGTACTTTTAGATTTTCAAGGAAAAATCGAAAAATAAATAATTTATGTCAAGAGAAAAAAACCCAAAAATTAGTAGAAATTAACTTCATTAAGCACAGCTAACAACTTCATAAAAATTTTTTTTTATATTTACCAAGAGCAAACAACATATTGCAGTCTCAAATATGGGGCCATTCAAGTATTGCGTAAGCAGATTTATTTCAATTATCTTCCTCCAACCCCCTTGTGAACAAAAGTAAGCAAAGCTCTTACACCCCCTTCTCCCATGCTTTTTCAATTAATATATATATTTAGGAAAGCAATTAGATTTTTACTGATACGGTATTCAACATAGAGCAAGGTACAAACATATTATAATATTAAGTAATATTACGAACTCATTCAAATTTTTTGGTACACATATTGGTTCGAATAAACAGTCTTCAGACCATGCAGAAATATCACACAACAAACAATTCACAAAATTCCATTCAGAATGAAACATCAATTGATTCATGATATAGTTTCCTTGAAAAAAATTAAAAATTCTTCAGAAAGAGAAAAATTCTATTATTATATTACCAAGTTTACTTTGTTGGATATCAAACCAGTGTCTGTCATGCGTACAATGTGTACTGAAAAGAATATTGCAGCCGTAGCGTACAGTGTTAGTGAGGATCGTGAAATGTCAATTCGTCGCCGTTCTCAGCAATTGGGCATGTGTTACTCAACCATATGGAGAATTTTACGTGTTGATTTGGGTTTGAAAGCCTATAAAATTCAACTTCTGCAAGAAGTTAAGCCGAATGACCTACCACAACGTCTAATTTTTGGTTAATGAGCCTTAGAACAGCTTAATGAAAATCCGCTGTTTTATCGAAAAATTGTGTTCAGCGATGAGGCTCATTTCTGGCTTAACGGATATGTAAATAAACCAAACTGTCGCATCGGGAGTGATGAGCAGCCACATGCCATACATGAATCGCCGATACATCCCGAAAAAACGACACTTTGGTGTGGTTTATGGGCAGGTGGCACCATCAGTCCATTTTTCTTCAAAGACAACCGTGGAAGAAACGTTACCGTCAACGGCGAACGATATCTAGCTTGTTGGTGTTCGTGATAATTTCAATTATCATGCATACGTTTTCAAACGCAAAATAAATGAAATACTGTTGCAGGTTGCAGGGAGAGTATTTTAAATGAAGTATACTATAAACTTAAGTATGGAAACTGTACAGAAACTGTAATCATATACTATGAACGACATACTGTGACACTCTAATTATCGTTTTTTATGTTGTTCTCTTGATATTTATTTATAAATTCATGTTGTGTGATGTCTTCATTACGACAATATTCTATACTGTTATGTAATTCTGCAGGAAATAAAATTATTATTAAATCTAGTCGTTTCACGAATTTCGAGAACGAGAATAACCGCTGAGAAACGTTCGTTTAAAGCTTATAAGGAACAGATTATTCTTCGGGTACTTCGTAAATACTCCAAGGTCAACAAAAGCTAATAGCATTCACATTAACGTATATAAATAGTATTGTGTATATTGAATGAGTGTCTCAATGAACCAACACTTATATTTTCTCACCTTCTCGTTAACGATTTTAGACGTTGAAATTTATTACCCAATATAAAAATTATTAACGTAACACAATATTTGGCAAGGTGGTTCGAATCGATAATGTTATTAGATTCATTTATATACGTTTAGAAATAGTTTGTTAATTAATAATTACTACTTTTTTGACCGGGAGAATGATTACACCGTTATTCAAAGATTATGTAGATGATGATATTGAAGAAAATATACTTACTGAGATACTTATTCAAGAAACAACAGCTCTTTGTTTGTCAATTTTTATATTTATTGAAAAATTATAAAACGCATTCTTCGGAAAAGTACAATTAAAAACTACTACATACATCTGATAATAAAATAAGTTGGAAATATTCATCTAGAAAATACAAGAGATTTAACACGTTAAGGTGTGTCGTAACCAGTAGAAATGAAGATGCTAACACTTAATTGAATGTCCAATTGCTAGACGTATGAAGGATATCAATGTATTATTTACAATAAATAAAATACACTCATTTAATTTTTTATGATAGATAAAATCTTTTTATTTCAATGTTTCCTCAAATTTGAATGGTATTCTTCAAACTCATTTTTTTACTAGATATATGAATGGGGAAAAATAAATCGGACCTGCCACCTGTCGGAACTGGTCACAATTCCAGGTAAAATTCAAAACGAAGGTAACTTGAGGTAATACAAATGTAAATTATAATTGTGATTTGAATTTTTTCATTTTAAACCAGCCTAATTCTACATAAATATTCATCTCTTTCCAAACTGCACTTTATATTTTCTAAAAATATCAAATCACATTGCTTCATTGAATTTAAATCACTGAATGTTTTTGAAGTAGTTAATGCTAAAAATACGAAATTTGACGAATAAGAATGGAAAACTAAAAATGAAATTTATTAATAATATTCAATTAAAAAATAATATTGAAGTGTTTTAGTCTTCATAAAAAGTAAATTCAAATTTTCAACAAAACGATTTCTGTTCTTTTATTCTCCCTTTTTCTCAACGTAAAATTTTCAATATTGTCTGATATGTGCGTTTCACTATTCCTTTGTATAACATTGGGCTTTTAACACCCTCGACCCCCCATTGGGTATTGTTGTGTAATATTCGACTATGCATTTGACAAAGCACTTCTAAATGTCAATATTGAGATAACCAATATTTGAAGTCGTGGTAAGCAGTAAGAATAGCAATTCCAAATCAACCCAGCGAAATTGATTTTAAAAATCTTTTTGAGCGAGCAAAACAATTCTCAACGATATAATTGTACATTCAGTTATCAGAAAATAAACCAAAAAACGCAAAAAAGCGCTGAGAACTATATCAGGAGAGACTTGTGGTATTCAATACCGACGACATGTTAATTACCAGATTATCTACCATTTGCTCAGTTGGAAATTAATATTACAAATTAAGAAACAAAGTATGAGTAAACAAAGGAGAGGCTAATGAAATAGAACAGACTTACTTAGGTAAAAATGAATCAGAAATATTCGTTTAGAAATATGAGCTCTGACATAATTGTTATTCTGCATTGAAAAATGCAGTACAGCATCTGTGTCCATCTGAACACTGACTAAAAGTCAGTGTAAAGAACCTTGTTCCCCTTTATGAAGAATCTACTGATAGTTTTAGGTCTAAGATTGTGACAGCTCATCTCTTGTTTATATCTGAGCCAGAAAGAAGTTCATCTGGAAAAAGTTGAAAAAGTGAAGACCTACCTCAGAAATAAAACAAGAAACTAGAGACTCATTCTGCTACTTCCGTTATAGTGTTTGTTAATATATTATGTCCAATTGTGGTGTTAGATATCAAAGATATTCTTAGTATATTAGCTGTTAGACGTAAAAGGTTTGATCTCATCTTTCAGAAATGAAATACATATTACCTATAAACTTTTGATCCATTCCATTTGTCTTATAGAGTTATCAATACGAAAAGTCAAACAAATATTCTTAAGTTTTGGCTTGCAACCTTCTCCATCGATGTGAAAGCTGAGGTGTGGAGAGAGTTGAGGAGACTAACATGATGAGAAACCTGCACTTGATCATGGCTCGTTTTATAACTATCAAAAATTTTGCACTTGTGGAAGCAAGAGAAGACATCGTCGAGATGAAAAATTCCAATTAAACTACAGATCAATCTCTTGGACGCACAAGGTCAAATACCTGTGAGTCATCATCCACTGGAGGACATCATGCAGGTCCCATAGGAACCACTGTAGAGCTTTCTAAAATCAGCTCCATCCAGGAGAAGCTCAAAGATCTATCACTACAAGACAAGATCCGTCTCTACAAGGTGTTCCAATCAGGACATACGGCCCACCAGAATGATGCTCCATCCAGAAACCATATTCAGAACCTACAAAATAAGTCAATTCAGATGAACATCGAAGATCTCTTGTGCGACAACTCGAAAACTTACAGAGACCTCAAAATGCGGAGCCATTACTTCACTTAGGACACTTTAAGAGTAAATAATTACTCAAATTTGCAAATAACAAGGTCATGCAGTTTACCAGATGATGAATTTTCAATTCGATACACTAAATGAAGGTTACGTTAAGATCAAGAGCAATTGAGGTGTAATGTGTTGTTCAAACTCGTATGTCAAGGTTGCTAGATGTATAAATTGGAAACATTATGGATCTTTATTCAATATAGTAACAATACAGTCAGCTCAGATCTAAAAAATAACCAAAATATCATGCTATTAAGGAACGAATATAAAATCAGCAAACTTGAATGCACAAGTAATGTCAGATTCCTTCATTTCATCCGAGAAAACCATAAAGTTCTCTTTTCAAGTATAATTGCATTGTTTAGTTTCAGCAGTTGCTCTAACAACGATAATTTCTTCGCAAAATTCTCCGTGAACTGCATAGAATGTGTAAGTTTGCGAAATATTTAGTCAGTAGAAACCATTTACATGAAATTCAAATGAACCCCTATTGTGAGACTATTTATGCAACTTTGTGGTGTGTGTGGTTGGCTCATCCGAAAGAACGATGAACTTTGAACTGGGACGAGGAACTGACAATAGCATCTGAATACGTTTAACATAAATTTCAGCCTGAATTGCGTCCAATACGAACAATACAAGAGATGTTTTCTAAAATTGCTCTAAATAATTTTGGTACTCTAAGTTTGTTGAATTAATTTATAAAGAAGAATTCTTCAATTAGATATTCTGATATTGAAAGTGTATTTGTTGAGAATCATGGGCGTAGTTTCGAGGGGGCAATGGTGGGCAATGCCAACATTAGAAGTCTTTTTACCCGCCCTAGATAATTCGACAAATTCTAAAAAAGAATGAAAACTCTTTATGTTTTAGTCACGTCTAATTTAATATCTAATGAAACTTTTATTGGATATTAATAATATCTAATAAGAATATAATATTAATAAAATTTTAATAAAACTAAAACTTCTCCATGACAATAGATTGAACGATTGAACGTGCAATTATACCCATTTGAACTTTATATTGAGAAGAAGTGCATACAGGTTTAGAATGCATGCTTGAGGTGTAGGTATCTGTGATCTGATTGATTTATACATCTTCATCGCACTGCTATGTATATGAGCTTGATTTCATAAAACGTTGTCAAATAATTCGTTCTAATTCCCTATAACTTTTTTGATATTAGTCACAAATATTTGAGAGAAGATTCCAAAGGTACCTATAAGATGAGTATAATTAAATTTCTTCACGACATTTGGTGACAGATTGTGATCCATTTTAACATTCATATCTATTGCAGTGTTATAATTTGTATATGGTTTGGTTTTTTTTTTCGTACAAGATTGAAAGATACGTCCATCTTCAGTGTCTGACTGTGTTTACGATATTCCGTGCTTGGATTATCAGGGAGTGATACACCTAGGTCAAACTTCTCAGACCATAAAAAGAAGAATAATTCTTCATAAAAGTGATGTTAGGACCTGGCATTCGTTCATCAAACAAGGGACATCGCTTTGAGTTTGAAAATTTCAAAATACTTGATATAATTTGAAATAATTGCTTACTCAGCAGCATATACAGTTATTTGCTTTCAAAAAACTTTTAAAGAAGTCTTTCTAAAATTACTTCTGACTTATTAATGGGGGTTTTGTGCCATTTATTCGTGATGACATTTGGTACTTGAGTGTTTGCATTTTTACTCTGTGTGTTCTTCGGTGACGTTTGTCTTGTTCCGACAATCTGGTTCTTATGTCTTTTAACATTGGTAACCTAACCTCAATTTTTACATTTTAAATTTTATTGTTAAAATCTGATTTTGTGCATTATTATATGTTCATTCCAATAATTGCATACACTGTTTCTTACAGTGTGGTTCAACATTCAGCCTAGTTAGCGTGAGATGTAATACATTTTTCAAGACATTTTATTTAACATCTGTATTTTCTAGAGTTGTATTGAATAATATAAACATATTTGAAAACCAGGTTAACAAGTTGGTTGTGTATCAATTATAGCGGTCCTATTTTTGCGGAAAGCTACTGAATATATGAATTAAATATTCGTCTTTGAATTAAAAATTCTTTTTTTCAATACTCACAGCTCATTAATTCAAATATAAGAAGATTGAGGTCTGTCTATGAATACTTCATTTTCTTACAAGTTCCATATTTCGTTGACATCTTTCAATTCGAATTGAGAATCTATTACCTATTCATATCGAATATCAATTAAGCCTTGCTGAGTTGAAACTTCGTGTTCAGTATTTTCCTGTGGGATTACTCGAGGATGTTAATTTACAGAGGTTATTATAAGATCTGATTCAAGTTTGCGTAATAGAATTGAGTACACCTGATGTGATAGATATACATACCATCAGTATTCTCTCGTGTCTCTCTAAATGTAATATGTAAACTATAGTAGTCAAACAAACTGAATCGATTCATAACTTACTGATCGAAGCTAACTTTGGTTACTATCTAACCATTGAGATATATTTTCGACTCTCACAGAAAAAATTGCTACAATTGAAGAAGAATCAGTATTTTTGTGAACGAATTGATTGCAATTGATGTATTATTCTTCCCTATGCGTATAAATGTCAGATATTTTCCGTAACTTCATCAAGTGATTACTACATTTTTCAGAATGATATCTCAAATTTGATTCGAATTTAATAGGGGTAGATACATAAATGATAAAGAAATGAAACGAATGGGTTTCGGTTCATTATTTTATTGGACAATAAACAAATGTTATGAATAAAAAGAAGTAAGTACCAAGGGTTTTCACAATTTTGGTGAGAAAAATTCTATATTTTTCTGAAGCTTGGGGTGAAGTTTGCGAATAATAATGTTTGATATTTCAAGAGTCCGCAAAAAATGTCAGGTCTGCAAAATATCCAGCTTCTTCTTTCATGTGCCTTGTCCGGTCTCCCTGACGTTGGCGATCACCATGGCAAAAGCTGTACGGTCCTCCGCCAAGCGGAAAAGTTCACCAGCCCCTCTAATGCCGGTCCAATCCCGAATATTTCGGAGCCACGACTGTTTTTTTTCTTCCAGGTCCACGGCGCCCCTCAATCTTGCCCTTTAATATGAGCTGTAGTAGACGATATTTATCACCTCTCAAAATATGTCCCAGATATGATGTCTTTCGGCATTTTACGATCGCCAAGAGTTGCCTTTGGATGTTTGCTCTTCGTAATACATTCTCGTTTGTAACATGTTGTGTCCACGGAATACGAAGCATTCTTCTGTGAAGCCACATTTCAAATGCCTCCAGTTGGTTCATCGTCCTGACCTTCAGAGTCCACGTCTCTACTCCGTACAGCAATACCGACCATACATAGCATTCAACCATACGTTGTCTTAACTTCAAATTCAAATTGTCATTGCAAAGGAAGGATCTCATATTATTAAAAGTTACCCTAGCAATCTCTATTCGGCACTTAATCTCGCAGTCCGGGTTCAGATCTGCTGTAATAATACTACCAAGGTATTTGAACTTAGAGACACGTTCGATTTGGCTTCCATTAAGTTCTAGGGTGGTGCCATTGTGGGGTTGCCTGCTGAATATCATAAATTTGGTCTTTCCTATATTGATTTTTAGGCCTTGCGTCTCTCCCACGTCACCGATTTGGTTTATAAGCAACTGTAGTCCCTCGATTGTGTTTGCCAAAATCCTGTATCATCAGCATATCTGATTGTTGTTATTGGCTCTCCATTTATTTTGATGCCGAGGTGTGATATTCCTTCCAATGCTTCCTTAAATATTCGATCAGAGTATAGGTTGAAGAGAAAGGGCGACAGTATGCAACCCTGTCTTACTCCACGCTGTATTTTAATGTGGTCTGTTTTAATATTGCCAGTTTTTATCTGTGCCGTTTGATTCCAGTATATTCCAGTATAGATTTTTAATTATACGTATGTCTCTATCATCTATTCCAACCCCCCGCAGCACATCAATAAGTGTATTGTGCTGTATGCGGTCGAAGGCTTTTTCATAATCGATAAAGCATACTTGTCCAAAATTCAAACTGTTTTCGCCAACAATCGCTATTACAATAGCAGCTACATTACAATAACAATAAATTATTCTATAAAATTAAAAATTAACATACCTGACTTAAGTTTCACTGAATATATTAAAAACCCTACATTTGTGTTCTTTCATTTCGGTTTCTATGCTTGTCCAGTTTGGCTATGTAGTATGCGTCACAATTAGCATAATTGATCTGGTATACTCCACACTTATCTTTTGTGGCCTTTTTCTCTTTATTATTAACTTAAAATGAACCCAAATTTCTTCTGTTCGTGCTAATATTATGCTTTTTCAATCTATATTCGTTTTTATCCGTGAGACTTGGTATGTGATTAATACTGTGGAATTTTTTATTATCATCTTCTGTATTTGTAAATGGAAAAATAGATTTCGTCAGTCGAGTATGGCGCTTTTTAATTGTTAAGTTGTCAATCATCGATTCCGAGTAACCGTTATTTTTTGCTAATTGTTTAATTATGGAAATTTTTTTATAGTAATTTTCTCGTGAAAGTGGAATTGAAAGTAACCGGTCGATGAAAGTATGGAAAGCACTGAGTTTAATTTTATGAGACTGAAAAAAGCTTAGATTCTAGATGATCTATAAAGATTTCACTCAATAGAGGCGTTAGAGGTATACCCATCGGTGGACCATCTAGTTGATGAAAAAATATATTGTAAAATTTAAAGTAACTTTGATCTGAGCATACTTTTATTGTTTGCATTGTTTGCATATTGTAAGTTGTTTTTATTGTTTTCATATTGTAAGCACACTTTCATTGTTGAATGTTTCGGTTGAATTTGGGTTTATGGATGAAATATTTTGAGTATGTTTATTAATATGTATATTATAAGAAATGAAATTACTTGTAAATTATTTGTTTTCTTTATCTGTTTATGTGAAAAGAAGTTGTGCCAATGTTGCGAATTATCAATCTTGCTGGTTCGCGAGGACCTACCGAAAACACTAGTATATATTTTAAAATAGTTTGTTTGAATCAAAAAAATGAAATAGAAAAAATTAAGATTTTCCAAACGAAATAGGGGCCAAATTTTTTTGAAAATGAATTTCGAAAATTTTCAGTCTTTTAGTTTTGACAATTTTTCGAAAAATGTATGTTCTATCAATGATGCGATTACGTATTTTACCATTGACTTATTTTCATGAAGGCCGATGGGCGTTCAAGCAACCCACTATAATAATTTGCAATATTTTCAAAAGCAGTGACGCATATTTCAAGATGAAACCAACCTAGAACTAATATACATTTCAAATATATTACCAGTTTTTCCAATTCTGTATCTACTTCATATTGAAATGAAATATACCGGATAGTGGGTAGTCGTTGATGATAAAGAGATCAATTAAAATATCAATAAGTAACCTCCATAAATCAGAATGTCATGCTACCTCGTGTGTTGTGTAACGAAAAACACATTACAGCGGGCCTCGTTTTAGAAAAATTGGGGCAAACCACATGTTTGTCATCTCAAGCGCCATTCAGGATGATCGTCACTTCTGAACCGAGTGAAAGAACCGCCTAATTGCTTCCGCCCATAACTCTGCATGTATGAAATGGAACACAATATATGCATATTTTGAGTGGCATGGAATGCGATTTAATATTTTCAACTTCAAAAGCGGACGTATGACATAAATGATGCTAGTTTGGTTTGAGATTATTGCCAATATCTCTGTCATTTCGTTGCTTTCCCTCTCCCTCCCTTCCTCTGTTTCTCGTTCTCTCTCTCTCTCTATATTTATATATCTATATATATAAAAGAAAGTCGTGTTAGTTACGCCACTTATAACTCAAGAACGGCAGTACCGATAGGGCTGAAAATTGGTGGGCAGGTAGCTTAGAGCCAGGAGACGGACATAGGATACTTTTTGTCCCGTTCGGCAGCGCTCCCGTGTAACTTGACAAGAAACGTCAGTCACTATGAAAGGTTGTATGAATTGGTTGAAATCATACTTTTTTAGCACGAAATAGTAAGCATCAGTGGTTCTGTGGTAGTATGCACGACTGTCACGCGGGCGGCTCGGGTTCTGTGCCGGCTAATCCAAGATTAGCTTTTTTTACTTCAATGACAAAAGTTTTCACTAATTTCATTCAATACACATATATTGAACATAATTATTAAGCAGTCGAATATTAAATTCATATAAAGAACAATTACTGTATTGAAAACAAAACACATTATATTCTTTCAAAATATTTTCAATTAATTTTTAAATTTAGGTCAATGACACTTCTGAGGCTGTTCTTTGAAAATTTTCGCAAATTTTGTTATTAATATTTTTATATATAAAAGAATGTCGTGTTAGTTACACATTTGTAATTCCAGAATAGCTGAACTGATTTGGCTGAAAATTGATCGGAGGGCAGCTTAGAACCAGGAGAAGGACATAGGATACTTTTTGTCACGTTCCAGTGGAACGTGACATAATATGTGGCATAACAAAACGGATATACCACAGCAAGGATAATTATGTCGAAAGGCATTTTACATCAAATTGGTGTCAGTAAAAGAAATCCCGACCTTTAGATGAATGAGTAGATACAGATGAGTAGATAATCAGGCTTTGATATTGATCGAAGACATGTGTTACCTCATGTTCGGTAATTTATTAGTCAGTTTAGGAATGAAAGCAACAAATCGTGAAATGAATGACGCATTTAATCAAGAATTTGAACGGGAACTTTTCTGTTGACTTGAATATGATCACCAGAAATTAGATTTAATAGTTCAAACGAATGTACCCCTATTGAATCACCAACAAGAGGATGATACAATGATGAACGCAATTGATGATGGAAATGGTGGTTTATATTTCCTGGATGCTCCTGGTGGAACTGGTAAGACATTCCTATTGTCAGAAGTTTCAGCCACTGTTAGTGCGAGATCAAACATTGAGGTTGCAGTTTGCTTCTCCTGGAATAGCAGCCACATTACATTGTTAGAAGGATGGCGTACGGATGACTCATTCAGCATTAAAATATCCGTTAAATCTTCAAACTATTGAAGAACTAACATGTAATATTGCAAAACCCTCCGCAATTGCCAAAGTTTTATTATAATCAAAAATCAGCATCTGGGATGAATGCACAAAAAAATAAACGTGCATTGGAATGAAGTTAATGATAATTAATGAAGATGTTTTGGAGTTGCATTACAGAACGATACATCTGCTGAAGATTTCTCTGAGCAATTACTGACTATCGGTAATGGTCGAGTAATTAGAATTTCTGTAACTTTGTCTCATCAAAAGACGAACTCATCAACAAAGTATTCCCAAAAATCATTACTAAACACAAAAATAAGGAATGGTTGAGAGAGCGAGCAATTTTGGCGGCTTAGAATAAAAATGTAGATGACTTAAACTTCATAATTCAGAACGAGATCATTGGTACACTGCATTCTTTCAAATCAATTGATCGTTTAACGAATGAAGATGACGCCACCAACTATCCTATTGAATTTTTAAACTCCTTCGATGTGCTGGGATTACCACCCCACAATTTACAACTGAAGGTTGGCTCCTTAGTAATCAAGCTTCTAAACATAAATCAACCAAAACTGTGCAACGGAATGCGTTTGCACACTTCAATTTCCGAACCGACTTGGATTCGCCATGACATTAAACAAATCACACGACCAATGCTTAAAAGTTTGTGGTATGAATCTAAAAAATCTATGTTTTCCCATGGTCAATTCCGAGTATATGTGGCATGTTCACGGGTCTGAAGACCATTTGCGTTTTTTTTTCTTGCACCTGATAATAAAACGAAAAATGGCGTCTATCACAAGATGCTTCACTAAACAGTGGAATTCATGCACTAAAATACATGGCCAATCATTAAAATAAAATACTTGCATTTTTAATATGCATTAATTATCCAAATAAGTAATTGCCCTTGATAAAATCGAAAGTCTGCTCATTTATTGCCTCTTAGGTGGAACAAAGTTCGCCGGGTCTGCTAGTCTATAATATGAAAATGAATTGCAAAATGTGTTGGTAAGCGCCTAACTCAACAACGCGTTGGCCAATTTTGCCAATTATTTTTTTAAAATGTTCATTGAAATCCAAGGATGGTTATTACGGCGAGAAAAATTCGAATAATTGCCGGGAAAATCCCTCAAAACAGCCCATTTCTTTTTCCCATACAAACGATTGTAAAAACTCTTTCTAACTGAAATGAAGAGTCAAAGGCTGAACCGATTTCACTTTTTTTTTGGTTGTGTTTGTTATTACCAGGAAAAAATTTCAAAAATTGCGTGTTTAATTAGAAAATTTAAGAATACTTAATAATATAAGTGACAAATAATTATTAATTCTCAAAAAGAGGATGTGAAAAAACTGAACACCTTATCACACATCTCGGTTAGTTCAGAGCTTTAAAGACTAATATTAAAACTTCAATTTAATATAAAATTTCAGTAAGTTTGAATAGACTAACAAACACGTTTACTAACATAGCACGTCGTATATTTGATTTTAAAGAAGAATACATAGTTTTCTTCAATTTGAAGTTGAAATTTTGTTTTTAAAAATGCTAGCTATCAGATTTACAAACTTATATCGCAGAACTCGCAATGCAGCAATTCAAAGATATAAAAGAGCGAGTAAAACTGAGGAGCAACGCGAAGCTCGGAAAGAAGTTGAACGGAATCGAAATTAATAATATGAAAAAGTTGCGTTTAACTAAAGTTTACAGTTCAAAGCAAATCGTAGCTGTTGGACCAATGAACGTTGTGTGTCAATATTGAAAGGCAAAGTTTAATTGTTATTGATAAGAAAATACTACCAATGATGCGACAAATACATGGATGCCTCCATTTATTGAAAACGTGAGACAGTCACTGTTTCGTACTACAAGGTATGCTCGTACGTACCACGTTTTCAATGAATGTAGTCAACGATTTCAACTTTCTTCAACATTTATCGCTAGAAGGATAATGGAGAATCCAATATTCTCTAACATCGATCCGTAGAAGGACAATGGAAACATCCCATTGTTCATATTTCACATAGCCAGCTGTGCTATGATGTTTTTTGGAATGATTTTTCAAAATAGTAATATAGTAATAGTAGTTCAATAATATATATATATATATATATATATATATATATATATATATATATATATATATATATATGTATATATACATATTTACAACCAAGATGTCAAGATTACAAAAAATATCGGCACTTCAAAAGAAACACAGCAATGTTGGAAAACCATATTGAAAGCTGAACGATGCGGTGTCAGCATGATCAAAGAGGCTTTTAAGATGTCGAAAGTCATCAACGTTTCGTCATAAACTTGAAAGAAAAGTAGAATAGTTTATTAGATCCATTGAGATGTCGAATTTCCTGTACTAAAACGTAAGAGTCACTCAAATGAATGATTCTATGACAACATGATGTGAAAATTAAATATTTAATAGATGAAGGTTTCATATGTATATAAATCTCCGAATGTTTACTGAAATGAACTAGGGATCAAAGTTAATTTGTTTTTCTATATTTCATAACGTTTACTACATTAGTCTACTATTAAATCAAATAATAAATTGAAACCGATAAATGTGTAACCCCTTTAAATCCTAATGTAGAAAATGTAAATTAGTGAAAGTGAAATTTGAATTTTATGGCATTTGAATGAGTTGATCCTAATTAAACTTGACTGGAATATTCACAGGATGAGTACTCTAAATTAAGTTTGATTACACCAGTGTTTCTCAACCTTCTGCATGAATCGAACCCGCTGTTATGAAAAAATTTCGCTACCCCCCGGCTCTTCGTTTTGTGATCCCTTCCTTATTTTACAGTCACTTCTGTGTTCATGTGCTCTTACAGACTACCATTTGAAAACGGGACATAACTTCAGATTCGGAGATGTGAATTTTTTGGAAGAAAACCGAAACTACAGAAATCGTCTTTTTCTTAAAATGTATCACATCAGTAAAACAGAAAATGCAATAAATTATGAAACAGATGAGAATAATTGAGATTTCAATTTTCACTGACTGCTTCCCGATAATACTTATATATATATATATATATATATATATATATATATATATATATATATATATATATATATATTATTTTGAATGTTTTTAGCAATAACAGGCTTCTTTTGATATGAAAAGTTTATTTTTGTTAACGTTTCGTTGTTTAAACTTTGTCAAAACTAATGAATAATTGAATTAATAAATAAATTTATATAAATTCAATTATTCGTTAGTTTTGACAAAGTTGTGATATAACAACGAAACGTTAACAAAAATAAACTTTTTCATATCAAAAGAAGCCTGTTATTGCTAAAAACATTCAAAATAAAATATCTTAAACATGCAATAAATCAATTTTTTATAAGGAAATGAAATTTTTGTGCTTATGGCACTGAATGATATATTTAAGAAAGTGAACACTAGAACATTCATTCGAAAAATTCAAATTAATCAAGAGAATGTTATAGTAGAGCTAGATATGTGAACGTGTACGATGTGATGTCTCCATTATCCTTCAAGGGATAAATGTTAGAGAAATATTGAAATCGATGCCACACCTGATGGAAGTGCGAGACATATATATTTCGTTCTGCATGGAACTCGTCAGTCACACCATGTCCATCGAAGTGAGGCAACGATTAATTATATAAATATATATATATATATATATATATATATATATATATATATATATATATATATATTTATATTTTTCTGTATTTAATTGTGATTGCAGTCCAGACAAAAATTTTTCGTCCTTTTTCTGTTTATTTTCTTCTTCAGGACTGAAAGTGTACAATATTAACAGTTTATGTAACACGGCACTATTGAAAATGTTTATATATATTTACAAAATGGTTTCTTACCGTTATTAGGAATTTCAGTAATATATACTTATAATGGCGAGTATTCATACTAGAAATAGTTAAATTAAACCGAAAACTATTTTCAAAAGCATGTGAAGAATGAATTCAACTAAATCAACAGAATATAATGCAAGAATAGCGGGCGTTCTATTAAGCAATATATCGTGTTTGAGGGTGCTATTCGCTCCGATCCATATGCACCGAAAAGCCATTAGTTGCCCGAGTTCCAAGGGTGCTAGAAATATTAAACCGATTGCTACTGGCTAATACAACTCATATCCCTCATGTGCCATTATGAAAGGTTATAAACGGCAGTAATCAAGTTTTACTTCACTGCCAGTCGCGACAAAATGAGGCTGCAGTTTCAGGATAGCAGACACGTGCGGTTCATTCTATTTTTTTCACATATAAACTTGAATCATAAAGAAAGAGCTGATGAAAAGACAAATTAAATACAGTACAAGATGTAGAAATGATAAAATCACCACGTTAATGACGGTAAGGCCGTTACTTGGAGACATTTTTTCAAATTTATTTATTTGATAGTGTTGGCGTTTACTTGATGTAAATTCATTATAATTGGATAAAAACTTCAAAACTAAAAAAAAATTCAAACACTTGAACTTATGATTCACACTTTATTCACTACAAAGCATGACGAGTTTCGTCGTTACAAACGACTTCTTCACATGCTTACAGAATAATAACATTTTGAAAAACACAGGTGTAAATATCAGGGAATTTGGGATTTTATGACTTTGGTTTTACCTAAGATGCCATTCTGACATATAAATTTTATTACCTGAATAGGTTTAACAATGGTGAATTGTTTAATTCTATCTGTTCATTGAGCAAATTTCCAGAATTTTTAAGCCGATTTATTTCAAATTAATAACTAGTCAAAACAATATCAACTATAACAGTCTTACATACATCGGTAACTCCAGTGAAAAACTCAAATCTCTTCTTTTTTAGTATAACATCCACATTGCTTACCGTACTGGAAATAACTTAGGAAAACATATCAAAAATAACAAATCTAAGTTCAACAAAAATAAAAAATCAGGGGTATATAAAATAAATTGTGGTAGTTGTGATAAGTTTTATATTGGTAGAACGTTTAGAAGTTTTCAAATAAGAATTTCGGAACATAAACGTAGCTTTGATAATCAGAAGACAGATTCTCATTATGCAAATCATTTGATTGATGAAAATCATATATTCAATTCCGATTTTGAAATTTTGAATACCGCAAACAAGGGAACGAAGCTTAATTTGTTAGAATCACTTCAAATCAATAAATACAAATATTCTAGCAACCTTTTGAACAGCCAAATCGATCATACCTCAAGCCCCCTTCTCAATCTTTTCAAAATTACTCAGTTTCCTATATAGTAGTTCAGTATGAATTGATCCCTTCTACCTGTTATCTACCTGTTTTCTTTGTATTTAAGTTTATATATTGTATGTATTCGAGAAATTGTCATTAGTCTGCACGTAGCATTTGAAAAAGGTGAATCTCATCGAAACGTACGTCATGCAGTATTGTTTTTAATATATGTGTAAATCACTTTAACAATTGTTTTATTATTCCGATTTATTTCCACTATTTCCGAATAATCTATTTGACTGCTTTTCTGTATATTGTGTAAAATTTTGAAATTCGTATCAAAAGTATGGTTATTAACTATAAAAGTATGGAAATTTGTATTCTGTAAAGAATTTTGTATTCTGTATATATTTAATACACAGAAAATCAGTCAATTAGATTATTCGGAAATAGTGGAAATAAATCGGCTAAAAATTCTGGTAATTTGCTCAATGAACAGATAGAATTAAACAATTCACCCTAGTTAAACCTTTTCAGATAACAAAAATTATATGTCAGAATGCAATATCTCATTTAAAACCCAAAGTCATAGAATCCCAAATTCCCTGATATTTATACCTGTGTTTTTCAAAATGTTGTTATTATTCTGTAAGCATCTGAAGAAGTCGTTTGTAACGACGAAACGCGTCATACTATGTAGTGAATAAAGTGTAAATCATAAGTTGATTACACACTTGACCCGCGTTTCGAAGTACAACTTCAGATGCTAAATTAACTTTGGTGCCATGGACTATCTAAGTCCTGACGTAACAGAAGGTGGTAGAGTCAATAACTGACTCTAAACAAAAAAGCTTATAACGGTAAAGTCCCATACAAAATATTTTATTCTATGTTTTCACATTTTAGGCGATACAGTAAGGCTTCTCGTTAATACATTTTTACTTTGGAACCTGTATTTCGAAGAAAACTTTTTCAAGCCAAATATTTTGAATTGAATAAACTAAAATTTTTTCAAATAATAATAAGTTCTTTATTCTCAACAGGTATAATACCCAATTACAGAAAATAATATCATAATGTTGAATACTAACTAAATAATTAAAATGAAAGAGATTCAACAAAGAGCTAGGTCTAATCTAAAAAAAATAAAATAGTAACTAAAACTAAATGATGCATTTTATGAAATATTACAAAGAACTAAATCAATTCATTTTAGTCAATTCCTTTTTTCACATAACTCTTAATAATAACTTCAATGGAGTAAAAGTGAATGTCACAATTATCGAAAATTGAATGTAGACTCCATAAACCAAATGGCGGATTGGAATAATTTTGTATTACGAGAATGTTGCCTAGAAACACGAAATTTCAAAGTGGACACGAAAAGAGGACAATCAATACTATTGAGCAGTAATTTCTACAAATTAATTTCTACTAATTTGAGTGAGAAAGTTTCTCTCCTGCTCTCCAATGAGATTAAACTAAATCGACTCAATAATTTTATGATTGACTCCTCTTTGTGGATAAACTTTATCCTCCCTCCAAACTAAGAATTTCAAGAACCTTCTCTGAATAGCCTCAAGATGGCGTTAATGGCAAGTGTAAATGGGATGCCAGATCATGCTGCCATCCTCCAACTTGCTACGGATTAGGGTATTAAATAGTCCAATGAATGTTGAGGAATTTTTAAAATATTGCGATTGCCATTGCGAATAACGAATTCATATATTTTCGAGGCAGATGAAATAAGTTTGGTCATGTATGGAACAAAAGGAAAGCTTCTGATCGAAGACTACACCATAATCTCTCACCTTATCAGAACGAGAAAGAACATGACCACCGACGCTGTAATCACAGTCAATTCGGTCTCTTTCCCTGGTAAAAGAGACATTACACTTGAAACATTCAAACTCAAATAATTGTCCTCACACCAACTAGCAACCTTGTCCAGCGCGAGCTGAAGTTGAACACAGTTCTCTTGTGATCTAATTTCATGATACAGTTGGTGTAATATAATTTGTTGAATATGGATATGATTTGCTTAAAAGACAGGCTATTTGAACAAAATTTACAAATTGAAATTTTTGTTTTATCACCATAATAGAGAAAACACTAAATTAACATATTTATATAAGATTTTACACTAATAAACTCATTTGTTTGGAGTCAGTATAACGTCAGACTTAGGCTGACTACTGTTGAAGACTGTGAAAAGCAAATTGGATTAACCACAAAAGTTACTATTCAAGATAATTAGCTTCGAAGTTGTGTTCAAATCTAACTATCAGATAATTTATGATCATTTTAATCTTTTTGATCTAATTATATGAAAACTTACCCAGATTGCTGTCATATTTTTAATATCTTTACCACATATATAAAGCATATTATCATCAACGAATAAACGTATAGAGCATTTTTCACCTGCAGAACAATATCGTTTACATATAAGGATAACAACAACAGAGCTAAGACGGTTCCTTGAGGTACGCCTACATCCACTTTCAAGCTATCTGTCAGCATGCCATTAAGGTTAATTTTTTCTCTTCTGAACCAATCTTTAATCCATTTACAACTGCCTATATGCCAAGTTTATTCATATTAGTTTTTGAGTAATTATGATCTTAGTTAATAATTTTTTATCTATGGCATTATACCATTCCTTACGTATACTGAATATTGGTGCCTCACAAAAGCAATTTCTTCTGAATAATGACTAAAACTGAATGACAGAAGATTTTTCACGTCACTGTAATACCTGGTTTTTACTACTATTCAATAAATTTTTCCAAATGGTGATTTCATTTATGGGTCGAAATTTTTCTATTCTAACAGATTGCAAATTTCATTCATTGGAATTATAAATGAACATTACCAATCTTTTGAAAATGCTGCATGTCTCAGTGATGTGTTAACTTAATCTAAAAACCTATTTCCAGAATTTCAAAAGCCTACTTCAGTGTCTTGACTGTTATTTCATTCACCTGTATTTTTTTGAACCTGTCATAATATTTTTCAAGTGCGCCATTTTCTCAAAATTATGCATATTTACCATTTCTATTATAGATTTTATGACATATTCGTGATCATGTAACGGAATTAAAGTATTAATTATTTGGTGTGCACTATTAACCTTTATTGCTCTAAAATAGAGATGCCTTTATTCACTTTGTACTTTTCCACATGCAACATCCAATTTAAGAGCTACTGCTCTGCACGATATTCAATATATTTCTCATGAGTAAATTGAGCCATATATACCTTATATTCGTTCCAATTCCTATTGACAGACGAATTTTTCTCTTTGTAGTTAGATTCTCACGAAGTGTTTCGTGTCTGTCCATATAAGTATTATTTCAGAATGCAATTCGTATGTTGAATACTCTTCACGAACATGAGACTTTCGGATATAATAAAGCACTCGAGGGGGTTATTATAATAAAATTTAAAACTTTTAATAAACCCTTAGAAGGAAATAAGCACATCACAATGACAAGGTAGAAGTACTCAATAAGGATAATAGTACGTTATATAGTACTAGTTCGAAGCCATTCATTATCGAATATTAAATGGTGAGTTACGGAACCCCCAGGCAGTCCATTTGGTCGATGTCGTGCATGTAAAAAGCTTCCCCTTTGTATTGCAAGTCATTACGTGGTAGAAATGACTGGTATTCGGTACTTTCTTGTTCTGTAGGAAAGTGGTGTGAATTTTAAGCTGTCCAGACAAGACAAAAGGGAGGGTAACAACACCAGCGTATTTCGCACGACCCTTAATGGTACCCATGCTGCGACTAAATAAACGAACAATATACTCGTATCAAGGTAATTGAGCTCTAATAATTACTTTCAATTGCATCTCAAAAAATAATTGGGTAACTCAATACTTGGGTAATAATTGGAAAACAAAAATTGGTCGAGCCGAAATAATTGATCATTAGAATTATATTCTTCTCGCTGTATTTACTAATTTAATATAACTGAAACCAAAAATGAGTGAAAATTTTTGTAAGTAATCAAATTTCTCATCACTTTGATAGAAAGAAGCAAATTAAAATTCATAACTAACGTTAAACTAGCGATGTTCTACTTTACTTAACAGAATAATAATTTCTTCATTTCACAAAATGCAGAAAATGAATATTCGTTTTGAATTTCAATTGTCCTTCCATGCAATTGTAATTCCATGGTCCTGTTTTCTGAATATTAAAGTTGATTTTTTCAGTTTTTTTTTCAGTGCATTGTACAAATGGAAAACTTTTGTGTAGGAAAAACTTTTTCATTGTCATAATACTCTTCCACTTTTAACATTTTCAAATTACTTTAATACTTAAATTACTTTTAATATTATATCACTTTTCTTGTATTGTTGAAATTGTTTTAATTTTCGATATTTTTTTAAATGAGCACTAAATATTTTTATGTTACTCGTATCTCATCTCATTCGAATGTTTATTTTTACGAATAATTGTTGTGATCAGAGAATTTAATTTTTCTCTTCTTCTTCCTCGAATGTGAAATATTTTTTCATGGTAAACATTGAAATTTCGAAGTATTCCATTGATATGATATTTCAATACAAAAATAAAGAAAAATCACAACAAACAAACAAGAATACTCCTTATACACCATGAAAAAAAAATGTATCGAAACTGAGTAATATATATTTTCTGGATAAGTACATTAAAGATGTGCTCAAAAAACTGTTTTATTCGACTTACCATGAGTTTTCCGGAGTTCTCCTCACGTCGATGAGGATACAAATCCCCAATTATTTGTTATTTTGTTTCTGAGTTTTTGATATTGTCAATAGTTGAAAATCATTTTTTTCAAATTTTTGATGAAGCCAAAATTTGTACTAAAAAATCAAAAACAAATTCAATTTTCCAATTTTCTTTTTGAGAAAAACTGTTTCGGTCAAAATTCCTATCAAAGCAGGAAAAATTTCAAAGTTTATATATATATATATATATATATATATATATATTATATATATATATATATATATATATATATATATATATATATATATATATATATATATATAATATCATAGTTGCGTCTCTATTTCCACATCCTTAGTAATTCACATAATATTTTCTTCATTCACTTGGATTTCATAAGATCAATCAACATTCAGTCATCCTTTATTCAATAAATTCTGGTTTCAGAATTTTTAAATGCATGTTCTCGATCATGCTTACATACATGAATTTCGAATAATAACTAATTTTTAAAGAAAACGAAAAAAAAACAAAGATAGAAAACCGCAAAAATAACATGACATCGTTCGACTGAAATGTGAAGGAACAGAAGGGAAAATCTTTTTTTTTTGTATTCATTTGGCTTACAGTTGAAATAATCTAACACACGAGTTCTTGAAAGCCTGACATACATTCAATAGACATTGGGTGTGATGTTTTTGTATATTAAAACTTTTTTGATGATTGGGGAATTGGGAAAAATTCCGGACTTTTACTCAATAGCCAATTAGAGGTTAATACTAGCCTTCTATTTAATATGTTCAATAACAATAGTCCATTCAGCAGATGAGATTGATCACCTAGTTTTTAGTTAATTTACTTCCAATTTTATGTTTTTCGATGTTCAAAATATTAATTTTCCTTTATCTGTTCTTAGAAATCTTAATTTTTATAATTATTTTGTATCATTTCCTACATTCTTAGTTGCTATACCTGACTTAAGAAACTGATTTTCAGTATTCAATTTCAGGTAGACGATTCTTTCTTTCTGTTAATCTTCAATTGTATTCTATGTTCCTCACTCCAGATTAGTCATAGAACATACAAGTTATGTTCTGTGAGATTAGCTATAAGTATTGTAAAATTACATCTGTTGTTAAATCAATATTTGATAAAGAAGTAGTACTTCGAAACGCGTCATGCGTATTTTTGTTAATATATGAGAAAATTTTAAATATTGTTTCATTACGATGAAAGAATTATTCTAAGAATTATATTTAATGCAGGTAAACTAAAATTAAGTAAAAGAAACTTACGTTGAAAACCTACACATTTTTCTATATAACAGCCGTTTACATATGTTTCAAGGTTATTGCCTATCGTCAGAACGGCGTAGTTCAAGTTAAAGATGATAGTACTTGAAGAGATATATAAAAAAAAAATTAATATATAAAACACGAAACACTGTTTCGTACACGTTTTATACACCCAAAACATATTGGGAAGAGTCAACACAACGTTGCAGACGACAATGAAATTTCTGGGATTTCCAGAAGCTATAAAAGTCTCACAAAAGCCGGACGGTATTTCATTGTCGTCTGCAACGTTGTGTTGACTCTTCCCAATTTGTTTTGGGTGTATAAAACGTGTACGAAACAGTGTTTCGTGTTTTATATATTAATTTTTTATATATCTCTTCAAGTACTATCATCTTTAACTTGAACTACGCCGTTCTGACGGGCAATAACCTTGAAACATATGTAAACGGCTGTTATATAAAATGTGTAGGTTTTCAACGTAAGTTTCTTTTACTTAATTTTAGTTTATGCATTAAATATAATTCTTAGAATAATTCTTTTATCGTTAAGTCTGGGATTGTTGAAGCTATAAAAGTCTCACAAAAGCCGGACGGTATTTCATTGTCGTCTGCAACGTTGTGTTGACTCTTCCCAATTTGTTTTGGGTGTATAAAACGTGTACGAAACAGTGTTTCGTGTTTTATATATTAATTTTTTTATATATCTCTTCAAGTACTATCATCTTTAACTTGAACTACGCCGTTCTGACGATAGGCAATAACCTTGAAACATATGTAAACGGCTGTTATATAGAAAAATGTGTAGGTTTTCAACGTAAGTTTCTTTTACTTAATTATTGTTTCATTATTAATTTTTTTGTATATTCTGTACATTTTGTATATGCAAAATTTAATTATTTTACATAACTGAAGTATGGCAGTATGTTCTGGCATCCTACTTTTACTTGCCATCAATACAATCCTGAGGCTATTCAGGGAAGGTTCTAGTTTGGAAGAAGGGTACATTTTATTCACATAACGAAGTAAATCATGAAGAATTATTGAGTCGATCCAGTTTAATCTTAATAGAGGGTTGAGACAAACTTTATCACTCAAATTCTTGTACAAACTACTGCACAGCAATATTGATTGTCCTCCTCTCTTGTTCGCTTTGAGATTTGGCTTTCCTAGGCAAAACTCTCGTACCACAAAATAATTCAACTTAGAGACAAGTCATTCATACAATTCCCCATTTGATTCATAGAGTCTACAGTTTATGCAGTTGCTACGAATGTGACATTCAAATTGAGTCTATTCCAGCTTCCATTACGAATAATATAATCAAGTAAAATTGAATTGAATCATTTATTATCATTGAGTAATTCATCAATTATTTTGAGTTCTCATATTCCTTTCTACTTCTTCTTCACGTGCCACCTCCGCTACGAAGGTTGGCTATCATCATTGCAATTCTAATTTTTGAAGTCACTGCTCGAAAAAGTCCGTTTGATGGGAAGCCAAACCATTCCCTTAAATTTCTTATACACGACATTCTTCTCCTTCCAACACTTCGTTTTCCCTAGATCTTTCCCTGCATTATGAGTTGCACATAGCTGATATTTCTCGCCTCGCATAATATGTACCAAATATTGCAATTTTCTGGACTTAATTATTAGTATTAATTGGTTTGTGGTCCCCATTCTGCGAAGTACTTCTTCATTAGTAACTCTATCTACCCAGGATATTCTTAATATTCTCCGATACATCCACACTTCAAATGCTTCCAATTTTTTCATATATTGTTTGTTCATCGTCCATGCTTCCATACCGTACAGCAATATCGATAAAACAAAGCATCTAATCATCCTGAGCTTAAGATTCAGACTAGGACTTCGACTAGAGAAAAGTTTTTTCAGTCTAATAAATACACTTCCAGCTTTCTCTATTCTTACTCTTATTTCCTTGGTGTAGTCTTCTGTATCGTAAATGTTTGTCCCTAAATAATTTACTGTTGTACTCTCTATAACATTTAGTTGTTGTCGTAGATGCTAATGTTCCCAAAGTTCTCCTTCGTTATAACCATAAATTAGTTTTATTTATGTTCAGTGTTAAGCCAAAATCTCCACTTATTTGTAATACTTTATCTGGTAATCTCTGCAAGTCTTGCTTGTTTTCTGCAATTAGTTCGGCATCGTCGGCGTATCGGACGTTGTTGATTCGCACTCCATTGATTTTGATTCCAGCTGTTTCATTTTCCAGCGATCTCTTGAATATCTCTTCCGAGTACATGTTAAATAAAGCTGGTGACAGTATGCAGCCCTGTCGTACTGCCCGTTCTAAGTTTATTTCCTCTGTTTCTGTATTGTGTACTCGTACTACTGCTTTCTGATTGTAATAGAGATTTGATATTATGCGGATGCCCCGAGAATCAATGTTCTTTTCCTTGAGAAGCATTATTGGTGGTGTCGGAGTTTCTCAAATGTTTTCTTATAGTCCAGGAAGCAAACATGTAGACTCTGATTTATGTCTAAAGAACGTTGCGTCAAGATGTTGAAAGCGAAGAGCAATCCAAATCCAAAACTGGGTATTTCCGACATAATATAATAATAATATAATTTTCACGTTTATTGTATAGTCTTTGATGGATTACTTTTAAAAAGATTTTTAATAAATGAGACATCAGACTAATAGTCCGGTAATCGTTGCATCTTTTTTCTCTTGGAGTCTTTGATTTAATATTTCTTTAGATCAGATAAACTCAATCTCTTCTAATGACGCAAAGTCATAAAATGTTTTAGAATATTTTTCGAGGTTTCTATTCATATTCTTTCGAATCCAGTATACTCGAATTATGCACCATTCTGCAGAATCGCTTTCTTGCACAAATCGATAAATCTCTTCGAATACATTAGGTATATTCCCGGAAACACTTAACAAGATTAAGGTTACGAAAGAGCCTGCATAAATGAACCGCAGCTAAGAACCTTATATACTTTGTACCTCTCACCACCGTTGGGAATCTGGAGTATTTGATTAAAAAGACGCTTCTGTGTTGATTCGCTCAGCAGCTTCTCAGCAGTTGGAGAATATCAAAACTTCACTTTGAAATAAGATGAATTTGAAACACTATCAGCAAAACAATTTAACTTTCCTCAATATTGTCAGACGATTGTTTCTCATTTACGCGCTCCCAGTAAGTACATAAGTTAAGGAATAAATTCATTATCGAGGAAAAAAAAACTTCTTCTAAATATTAAATATATTGTTATCATTGAATAACTTTGTACGCCTATATATTTTTAGTGAATATTTCTAAAATCCTGAAAGACTTGTTTTACTATTTGTGCTACAATTTCAATGTTTTTATCGTTCATCCTTTGTCGACTCGAAGAGAAATACCCATGGACTAATTAAATATAACACTTCCAGCAAATTCGAATTAGTCAAATTATCGATAATTTGATATTTTAAGGGTGTTTTTTTAGATGTATAGAACTTTAAGTTGGCATTACTGTTGAAGATGGCGACCGATTTAACAGCTGAGAAGTGATTTATTCTCAGTTTGGTTTGACAGTTCATCACGAATAGACTCACGCTTCAACAACAATTGCAAATAGTGCGATTTTATTTCGAAAATAATGGTTCTACGCGGAATACGTATCGCGCACTACGTCCATTTCATCGTCGACAAAATCGTCCATCAGAGCAGTTGATTCGATTAACCATGGAACGTTTTCGCACCACGTTTACTCTTATTGATAACTCGCATCCCCAGAGACGCCGTACGGTGCGTACAGAAGAAGCTATTGCTACTGTAGAGCGTAGCATTGAGGAAGACCCGAATGAGTCCATCCGCCATCGAGTACAGGAATTGGATCTGTGTCCATCCACTTTATGGAAGATTTTGCGGAAGGATCTTGGTTTGCGTGCTTATGAAATCCAACTCGTGCAAGAATTGAAGCCAAACGATCATCAAGCAAAGCGTAGATTCGTCGAATGGGCCCAAAACGAGATTGCCGTTGTTCCTGATTTTCATAAGCGAATTTTGTTTAGCGATGAAGCGCACTTTTGGTTGAATAGCTACGTCAACAAACAAAACTGCCGCATTTGGAGTGAAGATAATTCTCAAGTGTATGTCAAAACACCGTTACATCCAGAAAAACTGACTGTTTGGGGCGCTTTATGGGCTGGTGGTATCATTGGTCCGTACTACTTCAAAAACGATGATGGCCAGAACGTTACAGTCAATGTTGATCGGTATAGAGCCATGATTACTAACTTTTTCAATCCTGAATTTGAACAACCATGATGTCCATGAGCTGTGGTTTCAACAAGACGGCGCAACATGTCACACAGCTCGTGCCACAATCGATGTATTGAAAGACATGTTTGGTGACAGCCTAATTTCACGTTTTGGACATGTGAATTGGCCTCCAAGATCTTGTGATTTAACACCGCTAGACTACTTTCTGTGGAGCTATTTAAAGTCATTGGTCTATGCGGATAAGCCATAAACGCTTGACCATTCAGAAGACAATATTCTCCGAGTTATTGCCGATATACGGCCACAAATGTTGGAAAAAGTCATCGAAAATTGGATGTCCAGATTGGACTACATCTGAGCCTGTCGTGGCGGTCATATGCCAGAAGTCATATTCAAAATGTAATGCCACAAGATTATCTTTCAAATAAAAAAAAATTCTTGTCAATCGAATGATCCATCGTTGTTTTATTGCATTTTAAAGTTCTATACCTCTAAAAAAAACTCCCTATATTAGCACGTTTAATGCTTCGAAAATGATTAACCTGTCAATTCTATAACTGAACTGGAGGTTTGTAACTTCGTAGTCACTTATTTTTTATATCTACTCATTAGCAATGATATTATTCTTGGTTATTGACCAAGAGTGTTTGGACTCATTTCACGCTGCAGAAATCGATGAAAGTGATATATCTGATGGTGAGACCAATTGTGGCAGTTTTACTTTTCCACCAATAAAAAATAATCCAGTAGATTCGCCTTTTCAATTTAATTTTAATTTTAATTCGCCTTTTTAATTTTAACGCTTCACAATATTAGAAAAATATTGTCTTTTCCTTAATTGTCACGGATTTATCGACCTTTAATCTACTTCCGTATCGTAGTGGAATGCTACTCGTTCCAGGTTCACAGGAACACTCGTTCTGCGGAATCCTTCGATTTCATTGCTCAATGTTGTTGTGTTTGATTTGCCCGAACTCGTTCCATTCTAAGCCTGATTACTTCATTATTATTCAATGTAGAACGCAATTATGCCATACCAATATAAATTGTGTCATTATCTGTCTCTCACTGGTCATCAGTGTGGTTTGCATGCGTGGAAGCTCGTCACACTATGTCAACTCAAAGACCTATCAACTCGTCCTTTCCTAGGCATTTTAAAACAATGGCAGCAAATAATATTTTCACAATCTAATAATTGTAAGATTGTAATAATGGTATAATGCTGAAAGAATGACAGAAAACTTTATAATTTTGAACTGAAATATTTGACAACCCCGTGACATTCAGAAATATTTTTTTTGCATTAAAACTAAACAGATATGTGTGAAATAGTACAATGAAGACTTATTTGATTTCCATTCCAAACAATGACAACGGTTACAAATATTAAAGTTATACGCGTATAAATACCCGATTAATCAATCAAAATTAAGAACCTCAAATGTTTGACGTGAAAGTAGATAGAACTGTTTATATGATAAATGAAATCGTTGTTTTTACTGTCTTTTTCATCACTCATTTGAAAACTGTTCTTTCAATTTGACTTCTGAACGACCGGTGACACATCAAAGGAAAAATAAAATTTTTATTTTTATTTAATTCCGAGAATTCTCGTATTTATTCACCAAACCTTCTCTTGACTTTCACAAATAATTCAAGGCCGAAATTAGGCAAATCAGACCAGCTGTTCTCGAGTTTTAGCGAGACTAACAAACAGCAATCATTTTTATATATATAGAAAATATATATTTTATATTTCTTATATATATATTAGATATTTTTTAAATTTTTTAGTGAAGGTTTTCTTTTTCTAGATAATGAATTCATTCTTATGTAAACAGTGTATGTATGTTTGAAAACATAAATATGCGATACCTGCTGGTTGTTAACTTTGCATTCATAACCCTGTAGAAGGAAAAAATTTTGATTTCAAAGCTTGGTGTAAGAATAAATAATAATGCAACAATCAAATACCGCAGTAGAAAACTAAACAATGAATCATTCATAAATTACAATATTTCGATTGATTATCAATTTATTATAAATAGAATTGATCTATTTTGCCATGAATGGTAATTTCTTGAATTTCAAGGCATGTGAGATGTTTCTAAAATTTCTCCATCATTTATATTCTTCTCAGTCGCTGAAACACTAGAGTTACTATAATTCAATTCACATTTTCCAGTGATTTTGATTTTATAAAAGGCAGTGACCAGATAATCAGCTTTATAATTTTCACTAGTATAATTCTTATCATTATTTAATCAGCAATTAAAAATTTTGTTTCAGGTTAGCGTCCGTATAATTGACAAATTTTTCGATTCATTACTTCAATTTTTTCGAATTCTGGCGACATATTTCAAAACGTCAAGAACATGAGGTGCCATTTATAAACGATTTATAAAAATTGTATTTTCATTGTTCAATTATCAATATCGATTTTTTCCAAATATTAGATTCATTATTTCTCAAAAATGTTTGAGTTATTTCTGGATGAAATATACTACTAGAAAAAAGCGGAAACATCGAACTATATGTAGTAAAAGCAAATATTTTATGCAAGTAACTTAATGCAAAGATATTATATTCATTAAATAGAGGAAAAATGGTAAATTAGTCGAATCTTCTAGAAATTATGCGTCGAGATTTCGAATAGTTAAACTCTACCATCAGAAGAAATACTAAAGTATATTAAATAAAAACATTATGACAATTGCAATATACAGAAAACTCTTGGAAATAATTATACAATTTATTTCAAAAACAGAATTTTTATTACAAAATAATTTTAATTATACACATAAGGAATAAACAATTTTATCATATTCTCTCTCATATCGTCTTTCATAATAAGTGTGCCTATCTTTACATCTAAAATCATCATTTTCTAGTTTTAAATTTGACTCGTATGGGTCCTGCGGGACGCAAAACTATATCCAATACAAATTCCACTGTTTGTGGAGTGTCCACAGGCTCCAATATGAAGTTTCTCAAAATTTCCAGCAACGCACATTTCAGTTCTAATAGGGCAAATCGCTGACCTAAAAAATTCGAATATCTAGATAGTTAGATACAGGAATAATCAGTTTTTCAAATTTTGATGACTCCGTTAAACAAATCTGATATATATCATATTTTATATGGCATAATATATAGTCAATACTGAGACTCTTAATCGAAATATTTCAAATAAAACTCTCAGGGAGCTGTCTACACAAATGTTGTCAACGAAAACCAATCTATCACTTTCGAGTGATAATTAAGTGCACTTTGAAAAATCATCGAACTTGTTGAATGATAACACGATACAATTGTTTCATCCTTATTAGGAATCAGTTTTATTCAATTCAAACAATAAAAACGCCCGCTGGTCATATTCGAATGTCGAAAACATTAGTACGTGAACTAATCATGGGAGCTCCCTCTATCGAAGAGAATACATATAAACTCTCATTTTTAGAGCATTCTAGCATTCTAGATTCCTCCTGACACATTAGTTAGAGTACCTAGAGGATTTGTAGACATTTCATTTAAACACTCAAGAGCTTGGTCTGTAATGTGTAATAATGGTCACACAGCTAATCGCTCCAGGATCACACCCAGGCGGGCAAAAGATAACTAATTTCGAGATTCATGAATCTTTCATACTAAGTCAATACTAAGAGTCTTAATCGAAATATCGAAATATTTCATATAGAACTGCTAGAGAGCTGTCTGCACAAGAATGAAATGTCTAAAAAGCCTCTACGTACTCTCACTAATATTGTAAAGAGGATTCTATATTCCTAGAAAAAGTTCATACGTCGTTTATCTTTCCAGCTATCTTCGAATGATGGAGCTCATGTAATCAGTTTACGAACTGATATTCTCCTCATTCACATATATAATCTGGGACCGTTTTGAAAGTCATCGATTGTTTATTGATTGAATAAATATAACCTATGATTCCTAATAAGAATGAAACAATTGTATCATATTATCATTCAACAAGTTCGATGACTTTTCGAAGCGCACTTCATATTCCCTCTCAAAAGTGATATGTTCGTTCTCGTTAACAACAGTTGTGTAGAACAGCTTCTTGAGAGTTTTATTTGAAATATTTCGATATTTCGATTCAGAGTATCAGTAAAAAAAAATTTTAAAAATTACTCGATATAATTATGAATAGTAAATGCGGAACAGAGTGGCTAAAAGAGGTCTAAAAGGATCTACAACAGATCAATATAAAAAATCTCCAAGATCGCACTGAATGTGGCTATAAAATCGCACATGTAAAGTTTGAGCAAATGTCAAATCGTCAACCTGGTGTAAAATGGACAGATGAACGGAAGAAAGAGCATTCAGAGAGGATGAAGCGTTTTTGGGAGGCAAAAAAGATGAAGCAAAAGTCCTCATAATTGCGAATTCAAGTTCAGTAGCTTTCCTCATGAGGAACAATCGTAATAATAATGATGATGATAATAATTATAATATATATATATATAATATATATATATATATATATATATATATATATATATATATACTGTCTCAGAATATTAGAAATTTATATGCAATTTTGCAACATTTATTGCAAATATCTCGCTTCGTCCATTATTCAGTATCTGAATAATGGAAATAAACTACCCTTAAAAAGAAGAATGTAAAGTAATTCAATTTTCTTGCTTACAAACAACACTATCTGAAAAAATTCAAGTATTGAAGTAGATTATTAGAAGGGAAATATTCTTTTTTATGTCTATTCGTCTTACCTATGCAATTTCTTGGTCCACCACTAAAAGGAATATACGAAAAAGGATGCCTTTTCGCTATATTTTCTGGTAGAAAGCGATAAGGGTCGAATACTTCTGGATTTGGAAAAGTATCTTCTTTTCTGTGAATGTCGTATATAGGTATAATACAAGAAGTATCCTTTGGTATTATATTTCCTGATTTGGTTTCAACGTCTTCGCTCGGATTTCTAGCAATAAGGGGTGCACTGGGATATATTCTGAGTGATTCCTTGATGCACATCTCCATAAATTTCAATTCCTGAAGTTGAGACATAGTAACATCCGTGTCTTCGGCTCCAAAAACAGATATAATTTCTTCGTATATCTTATCCTGAAATATTCGAAAAAAGCAATTGTTTGAAAAGAAATAAATTTTCTTTGAATTTTGATTTCAATAGGAAATGATCTCGTGAACATTTTCGAGAACCTTTTGAATGTTACTCAAGGAACTTTCAAAATGTGGTCTACTTTTCAAATTAAATGAATTCCGGTTGGATTTACCTCTACTGTCAAATATGTCAATCGGCTTCACCGGTAAAGAGATTTTCGTTTTTTTTTGTGGAAAATAATTCTGAAATTGAATTGACTTATTTCACGGAACATTTCTGTCCATAATTCTTAAACTTGACTTAGGTTAATTCTAAAATTCAATCATAGTTAAGTTCCTTCTCAGAAATGAATATTTTTTGCAATACCTCCTACGTACATATAAACAAACCATATTTCAAAGAAATTTTTGATTAGTTTAAATAAAACGTTCAAGAGCAGAAAAACTTGAAATTAACACAACTTAAATTCACAAACAAATGCTTTCTTTGCGTACGATTATCACATTTTCTAATCTGGAGAGTTCAAGCAGAAGATGCAAATATGTACTTTTGATAATATGTAATTTGTTCAACGTCAAATCGACAACGTCGTTCTAATGACAGCCAGTAAGCTCGAAACACGTATCAAAAGCTATTTTCCTATCCAGGAAACAACGAAATAATTTTTATTCTATAAATTATAGTAAACATATAGAAACTGCGAATGAAACACAGATGAAACAAAAAATCAACCCTTTATAAAAAACTTCAATTATAGATGAGTTTTCTCATTTGAATTATTCTATTTTTAGCAAAATATTTATGGAAACATTAGAAGAGAATACAGGAACATATGAAATATAATGGCTACTTACAAAAGTTGTAAAATGTTGTCTTCACTTACCTGCTCTCTTCGATTATTTGCTAAAAGCATTATTGTATGTATCAATGACAGGGATGTAGTATCGTAACCCTAAAATTGAAGATATATTTATATTGAATGTCGAAATTATTTCTGATCATTTGTTTTAATTCTTAAACCTTGATTTAATCAATTGAATTGTTCAAATTGTTGAACTTGTATGAGTTAAATTTTCACTTCATTAATTTAAATCTTACAATTTCCACAATTTTAATACACAGACGTAAAAACAAGCTGTAAATATAGAAAAACTACCTTCACAGTATCTTTTTAGAAAAGATTGCCATTCAAAAACAAAAAATGGGAGCATCACACCAAAAAGATCTCCAACACATAAATAATTTATAAAATATGTAATTGAATATAAACTTAAATTCAAACACTTGAATTTATGATTTACATTTATTAACTATATAGCATGACGCGTTTCGTCGTTACAAACGACTTCTTCAGAATGCTTACAGAATAATGACATATTCTGATGCTTACATTATTCTGTAAGCATCTGAAGAAGTCGTTTGTAACGAGGAAACGCGTCATACTATGTAGTTAATAAAGTGTAAATCATAAATTCAATTGTTTGAATTTAAGTTTATGTTCAATTATAATGGATTTACATTAAGTAAACGCCAACACTATCAAATATGTCATTCATACAGATACATATTCAATATACAATAACAGTGGTGAGTAAGAATACAAACGAAAGATATATATATATATATATATATATATATATATATATATATATATATATATATATATATATATATTGCCTGTTTGTGTGTGTGTGTGTGTGTGTGTGTGTGTGTGTGTGTAAAATGATAAGAGGCCTATCTTACGAATACCGGAGGATGCTTGAAAAACAACTCTAGGTATAAAGACATGGTCCATAGTGTGTCTCTTAAAAGTAAAATCGAGTCAGAGTTTAGTTGCAATTTATTTCATTTCAGGGACAGACAACCTGAAAACGTTCTTTCATACCGTCATAATTCAATTCACGAATACATTCACATTGAAATATTCAAAATTTATTATCATTTAGATTGTTACGGGAATAAGGACTTTGAATTGATTTTTCTTTCTAGGTAAGTTTAGTAATTGTAAATATTGTTGATTTTGTAAATAAAATCTATTTTCTTTCTGCATAATCAATCCTTTATTAAATCCCTTCGAACAATCTTATATATTTATTTATATATATATATATATATATATATATATATTTATATATATATATAATATATATATATATATATATATATATATATATATATATATATATATATATATATATATATATATATATATATATATATATATATATATATATATATATATCATTACATATTTTTATAGTGAAAATTGAGAATAGAAATTACATTTCAAAAGCTTTGAACTCGACTGGGATGCGAACCCAGGTCTTCAGGTTTACGCCACTGCTTTGGACCGCTAAGCTACCGAGGTCTCGAATGGGTTTGAATCCCAGTCGAGTTCAAAACTTTTGAAATGTAATTTCAATTCTCAATTTCCACTATAAAAATATTAACATATTATTCACATCCACACGTGGTTGGTTAAACACGAAAATTTTAAAATTTTTTAAACTGTACTGAGCCCATGAATACATTACCTATGTTATGAAATTGATTGGAATGTAAATCAAGTTTGGAACAAAAACACACAACAAAATGACAAATGAGGATAATTCAAAGTTATGTTTTCAATTTTTGATTGATTCAGGTTCGAGTTCCTTGATTTTCTAGAATTTCATCACTATCAAGCAGGGGCGTATATAAAAGGATGGCCTAGGGGGCCGAGGCTCCCTTCCGAACTTGTAACACAAAATTAACTTATGAGAAAACGATGAATCCAGGATAATGTAGAATTTTGATGAAAAAACAAATGTGAGTAAGCGGAAAAGAATCTTCATTTTTTCGTTTACAACTATTGTAAATTGTTGAAATTCATACTTTGAAAGATCTAATAGATTATCGTGATACGCGGTTCGCTTGTTAACATTCAACGTCATCTACGGCCACTTCCTGCTCCAAGGAGAAAAAGGCCGTAGTGCTAATGGATCTCCCGCAAATTCTGATATGACTTACTTCAACATTTAAAGCCTCTTGAAACTTCCAGCAGTTCCTTCTGTTACAAAACCTACTTAAGAAACAGCACATCCAAAAATGGGCTCCAAAAATAAATTTTGACTATACTGAAATAGGCCATAAGAACTAACGTACAACATTGAGTATACATAACTACTTGATTACCCAAATAACATAGCATTACTTTGGTCTTGGCCCCCCCCCCCCAAATATTATCTATATCCGCCCCTGCTATCAAGTAATAAACATCATTAACAGTTAATTTCATCAAACTTGATCTTTTTTCACCTTTATAACGGAAACATAAAAGAAAGACTGAATAAAAATTAAAAGAGTATTTCAATTGATCACAAAATAATCTCACTAATACCGCAAACATAAAGGAATCCACTTCTTCTCTTATTCCTTCGTCATCTATAATTCCACTCTCCTTTTGAGCTGACAATAATATATCTAACATGGCAAGCCTTTTTCTTTCTGAGTAACTCTCAAAATTAGATCCCTCCAGTTTCATAAAATCCTGGAATTCTTTTTTCCGACGAGCTATAATGTCAGAAGAAAATTTATGTAGGTAATTCAACAACTTTCGTTGCCTCCATCTCATCGGTGTCAAAGAATACAGTATGTCGAACAACATCCAAGGTTCTGTAGCTCTACGTACACAAATATTTCCCATTTTCAAAATGGAACTGTAATATTTGCCTTGTGAGTCTACTGATTTCAATGTGGTTCCCATAAACGTTTCTGTAATGAAAATGGAAGTTCTAGATATAATTCGAACTATCTGCGTTTGAAGGTTTAGTTTTTTCTACATTTTGTTAGCTGACATTAGCTACAAATATACGGAATGAGTTCCAAATGATCTCTTTGATATTTGATGGTGTTTATCTAAAGAGAAACAATTGAAAATATAAAAATTGAACTATTCCAAAAAAGAAGACCCTTATATCATTGAAAGAGGAAGATGAAGAAGTTTTTCACCTGAAAATGCATATGGCTTCGGATTTTTTTGTCAATGCCATACATGATATATGGAAGATATTTTTTCTCATGTGAAAAGATGCTCTATAGGTTTATTCGGTGGGGTTACTATGCCTTATATATGTGGCAAATATATCAATAATATGACAGAGTGGACCAATAAAGACTTTTCTGCAATTAATGAATGGTTATGTGACAACTGCTCATACCTAAATGCGCAAAAATGTAACTTTATAGTTTTGGGTACAACAAAGAGGATAATGAGAATAAGGAAATACTAATCGTAGAGCTTTCCGATAGAGTTTTTTGTGAAGAATTTTTAACACTAGTTCGCTTTCATAATTATTATTAACCGCAATCTGTTTAATGATGTTCAGTTCTTTATTGAAACTTTTTTCTGATAAAAGTATATTAGTTAATATGTGTATCATACTTTGAAACGCTGCCATTTTATGTGGATATGGGTGGCATGAGGAGTTGTGTATTATGGTATCCGTATGGGAAGGCTTATGGAAAATAAAAAAATCAAATTTATTCTTTCATCTTGTGATTGTCAAGTCTAAAAAATTCTCAACATTTTTTAATGAACGATCGGTACCAGTAAAACAGTAGATTATATCATCCACATGTCTATACCAGAATACAAAGTGTTTGAAATTCCGGTTGTTTTGAATACTATTTTCCAACTTATCCATAAATATCTCATCTAAAAGAGGACTTTTCTAAACGAATTTTCCATAATAAGACCACTCTTACTACTATAAATCTTATCATTGAACATAAAGCAATTTTGGCTCAATTTTGGTTCAATCTGAAATAACATGATTATTTCAGATTGAACTATTATATTTACGTTATTTTTAATAAACAAATCTTCAATTATTTCAATTGTATCGGAAGGTGGGATAGAGGGAAATATGTTAACTACATCGAGAGGGATAAGTTTACAGTTACTAGACAGTGTTATCTTTTCAATTTTATTAATTCTTTATAAATTTAATAATAGAAAAAATTAATAACAAATAACTAATAAAATAACTTCATAAATTTATTAATTATTAATGTTTGTTATATTGCTGTTCAAATCAATAGGTAATAATGCCACATGTCGAATATTGCTCCTCATTGTTTTTTGGTTTGACTATGGAATCAATTCAACAATAATTACAGAAGTAACATTATAAAGCCATGCGAACAAATTTAAAGTGCAATACCCCAGTAGGTTATGCTGATCTCTTTGGAACGTTTGTCTGTATAACAAAGAATACTCTTCACTTTATAAATATTTATATCTAAAATTGAAACTCAGTTCCATGTAATGTAATAAAAAATGTAACATACGTCAGTGATGTGCATGGGTATTATATTAGAAACAATGATGGTTTTTGAATCCAAAGTTCTAAGCTTTCTGATTCTAAAAACAGCATATATACTATGGCGGGTTTGATGCTTTCAAAAACTTGTCAGTATTTTGAAAACTAGTACCAGTATTGAAATATTTAAGCGTGAACTCAGAAAGTATATTTGAAATAATAAGCTCTAAATGAATAACATATTTAAGAAATAAACATTCTTAAATATGTCTTAAATATGTAACTTTTTTGTATAGCTTCAGCTTACTAATATCAGTATTATTATTATTATATGAGGTAAATGCGCAGCAGAAATTTAAGGAGTTTTCCGTATCCTACTTTGTTTTAAGAATATATATTTTGTCTCATGTTGATTTTTTGATCAATTACAAATTGTAAAATGATATATCGGCTCATATAAATGCCGATAAAAATCGAATATGGATGTCAGAATTTCAAATTAAATGTGTTCTTCACAATATTTGTGGAATAGACCAAGAAACTAACTTTCGAATATTTTCCGTATATTTATGTAGCACCCTGTATAAAGGTGAATGCAGTCTGACCCAATATATGAGATATATCAGTTATGAAGTTATGTCATTTAAATAAAAGTAAGTAGTTTTTTGATTTTCACTATTATTCATAAACATAACAATATTGTTTCGCCAACACTGTAGCTTCATCAGATGTAGATGATAAAAATGGTTTATCATCACCAGCTTTATCATCTACATCTGATGAAGCCACTGTGTTGGCGAAACAATATTGTTATGTTTGACTGAATTATAGTGAAGCTCAAAAAACTACCTAATTTTATTTGAATTATGTATATAATAAAACTAAGTACATAAAACTAAGTGATAAGTTATGTATCAACAAGTATATGCCCAATTGAATAGTGATATAAATTTGTCACTCATATTTTTACGTTTATAATTTATTCGTATCATAAAATGTATCAACAAACTATAAATTCTCGAAAATAATTTCATAATTATTTTGGATGCATTTCATTTGTTTAAAATTAATTTTTCAATGTTTTTGATATTTTCAATGCACTTTTGAATGAATTTTTTTTCCGAAATATATTCTTTCTCTTTCTCATCTAATCGGAATATAAGACTTCTATAGATATACGATATAGATAGAGAATTCAAACATTCATGTCTGCATTCTGGTCATGAAATGTGATTTAAAATAATTCAATTGAAATTTGGATAATGAATCGACATATCACTGTGTTATTTTGTAATAGGGAACAAGGATTTCGATAATACTGAGTGTTTATAAATTGATATGCAATATCAATCAATATATTCAACATAAGCGAGATTCTCAATCACTTTTTATCGCAAAACTATTCACCTCTTCACGTATAAATTGTCCAATCTGAAATAAACAATATTTGAACCGAAGGTTGGAATGTATCGTATAATTGAAAAAAACACTTGGCTTAAGTCCCCAAAATTATTAAATACACAAGTTATTAAACATAATGTTCAATAACGTTTTAATCCACTGCAACAGTGTTTCCCAACCTTTTTAGTGCCATGTTCCTTTTAAGACTTTCTTAAGATTTTTTCACGAATCGTTTTTTCGAAACATGGTCTGAAGCAATAAACAAACTTAATTCAATTATCAATAAATGTTGGAAATAGAACTTATCATTGATATACCTCCAAGATATAGCAACAATGATCATAAATCGAACAAATAAACGAAAAAAACTCTTTTTACATACCACAAGTAGAACTAAGTATGAATTTTGATATGATTGGAACGATATTCAGTTCGTCGTTTTCATGCTCCTTCAATTGATGCACAAGACGTTTGCTTTCACTTCTAAAAACTTCCACGAATTTTTTAAGGATACTAAAATGAAACGCTGGCTGAAGTAACTTCCGTCTTTGTCGCCATTTTTCCCTGAAACAAGAATATGAAGTATGAGTCACCACCATGAAGCATCGGTAGGTGTATCGCACATATATATCTAAAACTATATATATATATATATATATATATATATATATATATATATATATATATATATATATATATATATATATGTATATATATATATATATATATATATATATAGTTTATATATATATTTAAAAATTCACAGGTCATTCAATACTAGTGAATACTGAGACTCTTAATCGAATATCGAAATATTTCAAATGAAATTCTCAGGGTGCTGTCTACACAAATGTTGTCAACGAGAACGAATCCATCATTTTCGAGAGTGAATATTGAGAGCGTTTCGAAAAATTCATAGATATTGTTGAATGATAATAGGATACAATTGTTTCATCATTATTATAAATCATCAGTCCATATTTAATCTATCAATCAAGAATCGATGACTTTCAAAACGAACCAAATGATTCTATACCAAATTGAGGGGAATTTTACCTAGTGAAATATTCACGTATTTCTCCCTCTATCGCAGAAAAGACGTATAAACTCTACCTAACGTTCAAGATTTTTACTCATGACACAGTAGCGCGAGTTCAAGGCTTTGTAGATAATTCATTCTAACACTACAGAAAATTGTCCGCAATGTGTACGAATAATCCCATGCCTAATAGCTCCAAATCACGCCCAGGCGGGCAAAAGTTTAGCTAGTTTAAAGATTCACAGGTCATTCAATACTAGTAAATACTGAGACTCTTAATAGAAATATCGAAATATTTCAAATAAAATTCTCAGGGAGCTGTCTACAGAAGATTAAGAGTCAGCGGCCAGAAGAGCCAAAAACCGAAAAATGCATCGAGTTCGATCAACCTTGAAAGTTTTCCTCACTGTTTTCTTCGATTACAACGGCGTGGTGCGCAATGAGTTATTGCCAACAAATAATACGGTTAAAAAACACTACAAAGAAGTTATTCAATGTTTGCGTGAAGCAATACGAGTCAAACGATTGGAATTTTGGAAAAACAAATCATGGATTCTGAATCACGATAATGCACCTGCTCGTACATCAATGCTTGTACGTGATTTTTGTTGAACACCGTTATAATGACACAGCCACCGTATTCACCAGATTTGGCTCCCTGGAACTTTTTCCTATTCTCAAATCAACTGAAGAGACCAATGAAATTGAAAATTGTGGCGTTTGCCAATTGATGAGTTAAAGTCGGAATCGAAGCACCAGCTGATGGCCATACTGAAAAGCGCATTTCAGAAGTGCTTCGAGAATTGGAAGAAGCATTGGCATAAGTGCATTATATCTGGGGGGGATTACTTTGATAAAATGGAAATTGATAAATGAATGAATACTTTTCGATTTTCACCTTTTCTTTTGAACAAACGCGTATATATATATGAACGGTGATTTTTTAGGAGTTAAGTTTTTCAGGTTGGCGGCACTGCTTGGTAATGACATCCAAACGTCATCTGTCAAAGTGAAAATTTTTCAGTATACTCTGCCATTGCATCATAGAAAGACTTACAACCAAGCAACGGTTGTAAATTGTTTACATTTATTATCAAAACTCGTGCTCTGTGAAAAATGTGTATCGTTTGTAAGGACCATATTATGGTCGTCATAATAGACCTGGTGAATCAACAATAAGTGCTGTTATTACCCAAGTTCGCACCAAGTTCACTTTGTTGGACATTAAACCATTGTCTCGCATGCCTACAGTGCGTACTGAAGAGAAAATTGCAGCCGTAGCGTACAGTGTTAATGAGGATTGTGAAATGTCAATTCGTCGCCGTTCTAAGCAATTGGGCATGTGTTACTCAAGCACATGGAAAATTTTACGTGTTGTTTAAACACGTTAGTTTGGTGTGGTTTATGGGCTGGTGGCATGATCGGTCGATTTTTCTTCAAAGACGACCGTGGAAGAAACGTTACCGACAACGGCGAATGATATCGAGTCATGATATGTAACTTTTTTTTGCCCTAGTTGGCCGAGTTGAACTTGGTTAAAATGTGGTTTCATCACGACTGTGCCACATGCCACACAGCTTGTGAAACAATGGACATGTTGAAGTATGAATTTGATGAGCAGCTTATCTCTCGAAATGGCTCTGTGACATGACCGCCAGGATCATGCGATTTGACGCCTCTGGATTATTTCTTGTGGAATTATGTAAAGTCGTTAGTGTATGTGGACAAGTCGAACACGATTGAAGCCTTACAGGATAAGATAACACGCGTAATTCGTGGGATACAGGCTGAAATGCTCGAAAACGTGACGCAAAATTGGACTTTCCGAATGGACCATTTGATACGGAGCCACGAAAAACATTTAGATAAAGTTATCGTTGTGATGTAAATGGCAAAGGCCAAGTTATCAATTACAATAAAAATTTTGAATATATGATGCAAATTGAGTGTTTTATTCGAATTTAAAAAAACTAAGCTGAAAAAATCACCCATCATATAAATAAATTCAATAACGTTTAATGAATAAGAATTCTTGAAATTCATACAGTAAAGTAGAAATATTCACTGACCTGTACTTGTGACGAGACCAGTACCTAGCCAGGGAATTAATGGTTGATAATTGAAGCTTTTGGTCAGATATATTGGGTTTGTGAGAACTTCCTGAAAGTAAATGAAATCAAATTATTTGTTAATTCAAACTTTGCGAAATTTTGAAAGATCTACTTGCAACATTCATTTACCGGTTGTATTTTCCAATATAAAACGGATCATAATTATTATCATACATTATTCTTCTTCTTGTGTAGAAAAGAATCTTATATCACTAATACAAAAGTAAGAAAAGACATTGTTCAACATAAAAATATTAGTTTTTGATACTTCTTCTTCAAATTAATTATTGATTAGGCCGATACTTGGTGAAAATTGATCAGTACCTTGTCGAACGAAACAGTTTGTAACTCGAAACAGCATGACAATCAGGCTCGATGGAAATCAGATTCGATCAGAAAAATTCAATTTCCTGAAGATTATTTTGTGGCCAAAATTCGAATAACAATAAATAATCTTTTAATTGATATAATAAACATAGTAAAAATATATTCCTTTTTTCATCACGATAATTTTTCACTTAGTAGTGATGTAATCAATCAATAACACAAAACTGTATTATGTATTGTGTTTTTATCAAACGTAAGCACCGATATTCACTAACAGTTAGTTATCTCTTGTAGGATAATGAAGGCATCCTATTTTACATGTTTCACATAGCCAATATAATATTCATCTGATCAATTTGTAAGCATTTCATCGAAATGATGCTTTATTTTATGTATCTACATATAAAGAAACAGACTAAAAAGGTTTTTTCACAAATTATTCAAAAAATATTATAGCAGAGTTTGCTACGTGGAACATGAACAATATCCATGTTTAGTAGTTTATATAACAGGGCACTATTGAAAATTTTTCTTACAATTACTGTGAAAGTACATTTGTTTCTTGAATTTTGAGAATAAGTACTCGCTATATAAACTGTATTGTATATATATATATATATATATATATATATATATATATATATATATATATATATATATATATATATATATATATATATATATATATATATAACTTGGTATATATATATATATGTATAAAACTTGGTTCTCGGACTGAACCGCGTTCTAGATTTATATAATCTCGACGTTTCGGCTTCCGTTGTGAAGCCATCTTCAGGAGTTGGAATGAATTAGTAAAGATAAGGGTAACTCGGTTACGTGGCCCCAAACTGCCTACTCCACGAACTAAATGAAGGAAAATGAGGAAAGGTTACCTGGTTACGTGGCCTCAATCTGCCTACTCCACGAACCAAATGAGGGAAACTAGGAACGATAAGAAATAATTCGGTTGCGTGGCCTCAATCTGCCTACTCCACGAGCCAAATAGTTTCCAATAGTTAACTTCGAAGTCTCAACCTGCCTACTCTTCGGAGTCAACTGTGACTCCGACTCTGTCAACCAGTTGACTCCGAAGAGTAGGCAGGTTGAGACTTCGAAGTTAACTATTGTAAACGATTATTTCTTATCGTTCCTAGTTTCCCTCATTTGGTTCGTGGAGTAGGCAGATTGAGGCAAAGTTTCTCAAAAGTTTCCTCATGGTAAGAAAGACTAAAACTAAAACTAAGACTTAAAAAGCAAATGCAAAGCCAGAAATATTTCTCTGAATACTGAAAAACTAAAAACCAATTTGATTTATTTCAAAAAATAAGTTTGACGTTTTGATGTCTATAATAATTCATAAAATTTAATTATTCATTAGTTCTGACAAAATTATGATATACAAGGAAACGTCAACGAAAATAAAGTTTTTAACATTGAAAATAGCCTGTTATTGCTAAAACCATTATATATATATATATATATATATATATATATATATATATATATATATATATATATATATATATATATATATCATATCAGAAGCCGTCTTCCTCTGGTAGATATCTGCACTTCCGATCTCACCAAAATGTAAACATGAAGCTGAACATCATCACTCAACTCAAAAACAGAATTATAAACATTGTACAGAGAGATTACTGTCTGAGCTCACTGTCACGTCTGGAGGTCATCTTGGTCGACAATGGATATCCAAGAGCACTTGTGAAAAAGTTTCTATGTAATTCAGTCATTAGACCAACGGCTCTCACTTCTACAACAGACCTTGATATAGACCCTAACATGGACACACAAGCTCCATTAGTTAGATACAGATCTTTGCCTTATTTCCCTTCGCTCACGGCAAAACTATGTACATTTTCGGTGAAATAGATGAGTTAAAAGTTGCCAAGTACAACTTCATCACTGGGAGAAGTGTTTTTACAAATCTTAAAGATAAAATACCTCCATCTCTAACATCAGACTGCATTTACAGTGTTCCTTGCTTAGATTGTGAAGGAGTTTATATAGATCAAACTTCTCAGACCGTTAAAAGAAGAATAACTCTTCATAAGAGCGATGTTAGACTTCGCCCTGACAGATGTGCCTTAGCACTACATTCCTCACAGCAGAACATCGTTTTGACTTTGATAATGTAGGAATACTGAATGTAGCTGTTAGTTACCAGAAAGGGATTTTTTTGGAATGGTCCACATTAATAATAACTCCAACAGCATCAATAAGAAGACGTTTCCAGACTTAGTTCCATTTATAGTTACATACTCTCAAATCATTTTAAGTAACCTTCGCAACTTCGCAGACATCTCACAACTTTAATAGACTTTTATGTGTTACGTGCGTAGTATGACATTTGTTACTACGGTGATTTTACTCTCTCTCCTCTGTGTCGTTTTTCAGTGTCAGTGTTTCTCTGTGCTCCTGTCATTTCTATTCTATTATTTACCTATCGTTGTTTTTAGTTAGTACATAAGAATATTTTTACATCTATAATTTAATATCAACTTATTTTTGAGTAACACATTCCTGTTTCATGGTTTTTGGCCATACCTTTTATACCTAGTTAGCCGTAAGTTGTCAATCATAATTTTTATCAGTACAATTGTATAGACATCTTTTTCAGGGTCCTGATGAAGACTGTAAACACAGTCGAAATTTAGACCAGGCAGACAAATTGGATAAAATCTATTCATAGTGGCCTCTTATTTTGCCTATAACCCATAACAATTGTATATATATATATATATATATATATATATATATATATATATATATATATATATATATATATATATATATATATATATATATATATATATATATATATATATATATATATATATATATATATATATATATATATATATATATATATATATATATATATATATATATATACCTACAAATAAAACACATTTATTTGTTTTGCAGAAATTTTTTCATACCTCAATTTCATCAGGACAAAAAAATAAATTATTGGAAAATGCATCATCCATCCACGTAGAATTTTATGGTGATTATTCCGAAGTGCGTAGATTCTCATTTTCTTGAAAACATTTTCTGTAACATAAAATGAATCAATTTTCTGTGATATAACCTCAATGGTCACATACATCTTTTAATGATATATAACTTACAAAATAATAATATTAATAACGTATAATAACTTATAAATTACAAAATCTTAATAATAACAAATTATAAACAATAAATTAAAATTATCACCACACTTGGGTTGAGTTTCACTAAATATAATTCTAATAATGATATTTAAAATATATAATGATAATAAATAATGATATTTAGTGAAACTAAAGCCAAGTGTGTTAACTTAAATTTATTGTTTTCTGCATGTTTCACCAAGAGATAAGCTCATTATATTAACACGCATTTAACAAATTATAACTTACAAAAACTTAATAATAACTTGAAACCTAATACAAAAATTTACATTTGCAAAAATTCAAATACGTTTCAGTTCATCATTGTCAATACCCAAAACAACTTGAATAAGATTAGTAATAGATTTTATACTGTATCAATTTTGTGTATGAAATCTAGTACACAGCAGAAAATTTTTTGAGTATTCGATTATTCTATAGGGTGATTTTCTAAGCGTAGTTTTTTTTGAAATTGAATAAAACACTCAATTTGCATCATAACGGGTGATTTTTTTAGAGTTTAGTTTTTTGGTTGGCGGCACTAGTTGGTAATGGCATCCAAACGTCATCTGTCAAAATGAAAAGTTTTGAGTATACTCTGACATTTCATCATGGAAAGACTTAAAAACGAGCAACGATTGCAAATTGTTGAAATTTACTATCAAAATTCGTGTTCTGTGAAAAATGTGTATCGTTTGTTACGTCCATATTATGGTCGTCATAATCGAACTGGTGAATAATCAATTCTTGCTGTTATCATTAAATTCCGCACCAAATTTACTTTGTTGGACATTAAACCATTGTCTCGCATGCGTACAATGTGTACTGAAGAGAATATTGCAGCCGTAGCGTATAGTATTAATGAGGATCGTGGAATGCCAATTTGTCGTAGTTCTCAGCAATGGGCATGTGTTACTCAACCACATGGAAAATTTTACGTGTTGATTTAGGTTTGAAAGCCTATAAAATTCAACTTCTGCAATTAATGACGCCGAATGACCTAACACAACGTCTAATTTTTGGTGAATGGGCCTTAGAACACCTTAATGAAAATCCGCTGTTTTGAGGAAAAATTGTGTTCAGTAATGAGGCTCATTTCTGTCTCAACGGATAAGTAAATAAACAAAACTGTCGCATCTGGGTTGATGAACAGCCACATGCCATACAAGAATTACCTATGCATCCCAAAAAAACGACAGTTTGGTGTGGTTTATGGGCTTGTAGCATCATCGGTCCATTTTTCTTAAAAAACAACCGTGGAAAAACGTTACCGTCAACGGCGAACGATATCGAGCCATGATCCGCAACTTTTTTTTGCCCCAGTTGGTCGAGTTGAACTTGGTTGATACGTTGACATCAAGACGGTGCCACATGCCACACAGCTTCGTGAAACAATGGGCATGTTGAAGGATGAATTTGGTGAGCTGCTTATCTCTCAAAATAGCCCTGTGAATTGGCCGCCAAGATCATGCGATTTGACGGCTCTGGATTATTTCTTGTGGGGTTATGTGAAGTCGTTAATGTATGTGGACGAGCTGAACACGAAAAAGTGACGCAAAATTGGACCTTCCGAATGGACCATTTGATACGGAGCCGCGGACAACATTTACACGAAGTTATCTTCAAAATGTAAATGGCAAATGCTAAGTTATCAATTTCAATAACAATTTTGAATATGTGATGCAAATAGAGTGTTTTATTTGATTTAAAAAAAAACTACGCTTAAAAAATCACCCATTATATGTGCTAATTATTGATCAGCGCATTATTCACTATCAATTCAAAATTTTTCAGAGCAAATTTTCACGGCATCAATACAAACCTTACCTACTATTTCAAGATTTTATTCAATACTTACTAAGATCTCCACGAAATTCGAGATAATTTCCAAGAATCGGTAAACCTTTTGGTCCTGGTAATCTGTTGATTATGTTCCTTCTTCTGTTCCATTCTCTTATATTCAGAAAAACTGTTCGAAGCACAACGAAACAGAAAATAGAAAAGATTATGTTGAAGATGAACATTTTGACAGCACAATTACATAACTGTATTGAAAACTAAGAATCAGTAGCAATTATAACTTCAAGATAACCACTGAATATTTCTTATTCGGGTGAATGAATCTTCCCGAAATTTTATATATAATGACGCAATATCAGAACATGATATCACTAATATAATAAATTTTTAACATTGGAACAAATTAGCATCTAATTATACATTTTGCTGATTAGAAATAAAATTAAAAACATGTATCAAATTTGTTATCAATCTATTCAAAATTCGTTAAGAGCGCGAATACATTTCGCAATCAATTTTCGATAATAACCAATATAGACTCTACTTGAACCTCACCTTTCCACAGATCAAACAGTTCCACACAGTATGCCTGACAGTCCTGGTTGACAAAAGAGCCTGTAAAAATACTTTTATCAAAGTAGTCATTTTAAATGCAAACAACCTAGTTGAGAACAATGCATTTAAAATCTCTGAATATCGAGAACTTTTAATGCAGACACGTTGACACATGAATGTCATCAGACGGTTCCAATCATCTTAGGTGTAATCCCGCTCTCCTGTCAACTATGGGGACCTAGGACTAACAAACACTACGAAACTACGAACATCTGTATAAGCAATTACAGAAATAAGTGCTACCTGCCACAGCAAGGACCTTCAGGAATTTTTTGTGACATAACGGAAATCTACTTCACAAAGGACGCAGCCATGGAGATCAAAGCCATAAAGACCACCGCCACGAGCCAGAAAATTTGGAAAAATCCCCTAGAGAGCTTAATCCTTTCTTTATGTAATGGCTGGAAAATGTGAAAATTACCCTGTGAAGGACGTCGAAAACTTTGAAGCCTGAAATCGGAAAATGATAATACATTTATTGCCTACAGATTTACAGCCAATTACAGGGAAAAATGAACAATAAAACAAATTAAAAGTGAAACAAAAGTATAGAATAATCAGAAACAGAGCGAAATTTCAAAAAATTGTTCAATACAAGCAAATAAATTAGAAGTAACAATCTACCTTTTTATAACAGTTACTTAAATTATATGGATGGAATTTATTGTATAAAATTCTATGGTTCAATTCAGAGGACGTAATTTCGTAACATATAGAACATTTATCCTTTATATCACCATATTAATTATGATAATCAACCTCTAAATACAATAATTTTATTGCTTATTTGGGTAAAGTTTTCATTTGTTGAATATTACATGCTTTCAATAGTATTGCGACTATTTAATTGACTTTATACACAAAATTTGTTTGATTTAATGGACATATTTTTCGGGTTACTAACTCATTATCGAGAGTGTTATGCATTAATTATATTTTACTTCAAACCTTTAAATATTTTCACGTAGAATCTAGCAAAAAATTTTAATGATTCATATTATATTTCACTTTAGACATTATGACACAATTGTTTTAAAAAAAATCTATTGATATCATTCTGAATTACATAATAATATGAATTATTATGCAATTATACTGAATTATATAATAAATTTGTGATAAATTATATTAATTTCTCTTTAACAGCAGTTTTTGAGTCGAAAATCTGTATTGTCTCCAATTTTGAGACGCCAGAATATCAGTTTCTCAGCATCGTAAGTTAAATCATTGAACATTGGTACCTTCTTTTGTCTCATTTTGTTCTCAAGTTGAAGAACACTCTTGTGTCGCTGCTTAATGGGCTTGCAAAAATTTAAAAAACTCAGTACTAGTAACATTAGAAGTAGAAGAAGTAGTAGTCAGAATCAAGAATTCATCATTCTTGATAATGCCGTAAATGGCGAAACTAGTCGAATGAAGAATTGTTCAGAAATCACTGTGATTTTCAGACAAGTATTTCTCATTACCTCTCATTTAAATATAAACTATCTAGAGTTGATTCATCGTCCATTGAATTTATTATTATCATTTGTAATTATAATAATAATAATAATATAAAAATTATGATAATAATAATGATAATAATAATAATAATAAATAATAATAATAAATAACACACCGATTACAAATCTCCAAACATATTTTCATGACCGCAATCTGCACTCAAGCCTACATAAAGCTGTCTGTGAAGCAGATACAGAGTACACACCGCTGAATCTGTACAGTCTACTCATTATTATTATTATTATTATTATTATTATTATTATTATTATTATTATTATTATTATTATTATTATTATTATTATTATTATTATTATTATTATTATTATTATTATTATTATTATTATTATTATTATTATTATTATTATTATTATTATTATTATTATTATTATTATTATTATTATTATTATTATTATTATTATTATTATTATTATTATTATTATTATTATTATTATTATTATTATTATTATCATTATTATCATCAATAATATCAATATAAAACCTTTCAAAATCCTACAAAGGCATTGGGTCATGAAGATTTATAGTTTTTTATGGAATACTGTATGATTTCTTAACGTTTATGTACTACTCTACTATGTGTATTTAGAATAAAGGTCTTGTGTGAGGGATTTGAGGACGTGTCTCAAATTGCTTTCTGTGTACATGCTGGAGAAACTGCCCTAATGAAATTTTTTATAACTTATGGTAACATTCGCACTTGCCATCCGAGAAATGGAAGTAATTTTGTGTAAACTTACAAACGACTGAAAAAGTGACAGAATGGCCCGAATTATTAAGCAATCAAATTTTGTAATGTGCTTCCTGGTGTTATGAGAAACCCTTTCAACTGTATATATGAATGGTTCGAAAATAAAATTAGAATATTTATATGTATGTATATTATTCACATAATTTATATTTGATTAGCATTGTGATATCAAGCAATCTCAAAGTATTTTCCATATCGGAGTTCATCCTTTGATATTCTTTTACAAATATTCAAATCATTTAGAAATATTACATCGATTACATAAATTGTTGCAAAAAATAACACATATAAACACTATAATTTAAACTATCATCAAATTCCATTCGGTCGATTGAATAGAAGATATCCTTTGATCCCCATCGCTTATTCACATTCACACATGGGTTATATGACGTGTTCAATAGACAAGCATTATGTGTGATGATAAAAATGTTGACTCATGCTTTGGAAAAATTTAATAATAATTCTGCACAGATTGAATACATTCTAAAGATATATTCTACATATGTAGATATCTTATGTGTTTTCTGTGAAAAAATGGGCTTGGTTCGAATCCCAGATTCAATTCAAGATGATATTTATTCAACATACACTGTTTTACAGGACAGGCCCTAATTACAAAACTGGAAACACAACATATACAAAAAACAAAATTGTTAGTACGAAAGTTTCAATTTTGTAATTTCATTTTAAATGAAAGAGTTCGTGATATTGATCACAACTGATGAAATGAAATATACTAATTATAGGAATAAAAAAAACTTAAATGCTGACCAAACTTATACATACATATAAATTTAAACACACAAATACATATACTTTCACATATTAACACTTATACACACATAATTATATGAGTGAAGAATTCTATTCGTGAATACATATAAATAATTGTTCTATCAGAGATTATGTATATCAAGAAAACTTGCCCTAATATCAGTAACAGAACAGTTGAAAATGTGCACCTTAGCTCCCAAAATATTACATTGTTCACAAATCGTGAGCAATGACGAAAATTTTAGAACATTCGTTCTAGCTGCTGGAAGGTAGAACGTGAATGCGCTTCTGGAAGAAACTTTTGGGACAATAAAATTAAGCTTTTGCAATAATTCCTGACATTTCACTTTATTGTTTATTATTTTATGCAAGAAGATTATTGCATGGCATTTCCTTCGCGCACTGAGTGTGTCCACATTATGTCGACTTGTAAGCGTTTCATGTTGTATGCCTATAGGTGGATATATTCCATCCATTCTGAAGCTCAAAAGTTTTAGGAACTGTCGTTGTATAGACTCCAGTTGATCAATGTGTAACTGATAACCAGGATTCCAGACTGTTGATCCGTATTCGATTTTAGATCTTACGAAAACACAATACAATGTTTTCAGAGTTGATATTATTGCTAAATTCCTTTCCAACACGAACAATGAAAACATATACCCTACACGCATCGGTTACTGTAGCATTGATATGTGGCACGAAAGTTAGTTGAGAATCAAAGGTTACGCCAAGGTCAATAAATGTATAAGGACTTCCCAAAATATAACCCCCATTTCATAGTTGAAATTAATCAAATTATATTTTGTGAAGAACGACATTACATGACATTTGGAGATGTTGAGGTTTAATTTGTTGAAATCACACCTATTTACAATATTACGCAAGTTTCTTGCAATGCGTTCACAGTCACCGATGCTGGAAACATAATGAAAAATCTTAAAGTAATCTGCGAACAATAAAACCTCAACATCAATGACATCGATTATATCATTTATGAACATTGTAAAAAGCAGAGGACGAAGTATGAAACCTTGGGGCACTCCAGATGGAACTCATTATTCAATTGATGTATACTGACGGCTGAGAACGCGTTGTTTTCTGTCTAATTTAAGTCTATAATGTCTATATAAGTTTATTCAATAGAATACCGTGGTCAAGCCAGTCAAACGCTTTAGAGAAATCCATGTATATCACATCGGTCTGTTTGCGATTATCAATAGGTACCCTCAGCAATGTACTGAGTAATACATGTTAGATTAGAAATTGTTGAACGACCTTTCATTAAACCATGTGATGAAATCATGGGATTAACATAATGCGAAATTTTTTCATGTAGAACACTTTCAAATACTTTGAAGAAATTATAAATGATCGAGATGGGCCTAAAATTACAAATACCTGATTTATCACCTTTCTTAACTTCTCTCAAATTCTGGGCAAACTTTTGATTGTTTCCACAATGAATGAATCGTCGATATGAGTTTCGTTCTTAAAACATGACAATTTATTTGAAAATAATAAATTAAAAATCAACACACTTGACTTAAGTTTTACTAAATATATTGAAAACTCTGCATATGTCTTGGGTGGTTAACCCATTATCAAGAGTATACAATGTTACTGAATTTAAAAATGTACATATTTCACTTATATATCCTAAACTACAGAATTTAACACTGGTTTCACGGAAAAATCCACCTGGTCATTGCAAATAGGTAAATTAGGTTAAATGAACAAAAATTATTTTTGTTCAATAGTTGTTATTAGAAATATCGATTTCATTAGCTGTATATGACGCTTTTTCATTATTAATTTGTTAATCATCGATTCTGAGTTACCGCTATCATTTGCTAAATGCTAAATGATATTAATTTGTTAAATTAATAATTTAAAACGAGGTTCTCTAGAGTAATTCTGAGAATTAAGTACTTTGGAGAGTGTGAAACATTATATTCATAAGAACCACTTCATAAATTGGAACCTTTGGATCTTCTAGAACAATAGACAATTTCTGATTCACACCGAAAGAAAAAGCCAATAATGAATGAACAAGTTACTTTCAATTTGTCGCCATTATTATTTTCTTCGTCCTCAATTTTTTGATTGAAACACCTTTTTTCTCGCCAATCGGGTGTCTTTTGTATATATAACATTTTTATGGAGGCCAAGACAAAGATTACGTTTATTTTTGGAAAATGAAGTTGTTATTTATATTCAATGTTTTACATTCAGTTTTTAGTTTTTAAGTCCAATTTCAGACAGTAAATTGTTTTAACAAGGAAAACAAAGTGAAGGTAAGAATCAAAAAAAAGCCAAAAAAATTGTATATTATAAAAACTTTATTTATGTACAATATTTACATAGATTACAGAACCAAGATATAAGTCCAAGTTTGTTGGTCTATTATTACAGTTTGCTAGAGATCTAATAGCAGTTTTTGGAAGATTTTCAGTCTTCTGCTGGCTCCACTTTTCGAATTTTGAAGACAACATTTTCACATAAGTTTATTATCTAGTACACTGTCTAATTTCGAAGGCAGCCTGGGCACCCTGTGTCCCACCCCTCATATACGCCACTGGTATGTGTATATAATTATCTTAGTATACTACTTAGTATAATGTACATTAATATCTTCGTGGAAATAACGATTCTTCAGTTTAGAATCTCTTCAAAATGGAAAAACACTGATTGAAAACAATTTCAAAGCAATAATTATATGAAATCTTTGTGAAACCAAGCCGAATTTTATTTATGGAATATAAAAAATGTTTTGAGTAATCCTTTCCGTATAACGCAGCAAAAGTTTACAATTTTGTTTTACTGAATATTAGAAGTAAATCTATGCAGTTTTGAAAAATTATTCAAAGAATTCTTGTTTCGTTAGGTTCTATCATTTTTAATCTCATTTGATTAATCAAACCAATTGTTTTCAATTCCAATCTTTTAATTGTTGTTCTTATTATCGCTTGTAATCTTGAATTTTTGTTTGTAATTCTCTATTTTTACTTATACTCAATTTACAATGTTTAATTTTAAATTTCTATTTCTAACTTTTATTCTATTGTAAAGAATGTAAATTGAATTTCTGTTATTGTAATTTCGAACTCTTTTAAGTAGATTAAGCAATGCTGGACTTCGTGGAGGATTTCGAAAATAAAGACTTTTCATTACTATCTTTATCAGTTATATTTCAATTTCTAATATCTATCATATATTAATTATCAAAATATTCAATATTTTTCAATGGATTATTCAATTTGTCACTCTTTTTCTTAAATAATCATTCGTTTTTATTTCGGAATATTTTTTAGCTTCTTGAAAACTTATTATATTCACAACACTGATTTGGCATATTTTCTATTGACTTAGTTGGCAACACTGAGTCCCACAAATGCGTAATTCCGGATCCTCGCATATCCTATCGATTCATCAAATATAATTCATTCTGAAGAAACGATACCATAAAAATATTTCGAAGTCACGTAACCAAACTTCCATAAAACCGAGATATATATCCTCGCATGAAAGAAAATTTGACATCTGAAGATGATGGAGATCCTGAAGTAATAAAAGAGGATGCCACGAACAGTCATCTAAGGGTTTGGAAGGGTGAGCAGTCACGAAGAGCTATAAGAGGGAATTTGCCTAAGACAAACGAGACAAAGGAAACCGACAAATCAGATTCGTAATATCTTCTCGCACGTGAATAGAAGACCTTTAACAGCTCTAACAAAGCTTTTTCAAAGGTTGTAATGTAGACCCTTATTACCAGGATCGTACTAGTGAATATTAGATGTTGTGAAAACGAAATATTTGGATTTTTACTGTATTTACTAGTAACAAAATTATGAGATACTACAAGTTGCTCCGTGTTTATAGTTCGACTACAATTAATTCAAGTTTTTTGAGGGTTCGTTTGATTTTTTTGACAAAAGCAATAGCTCCATCATCATTTCTATGATTTTCTATAATCACGTGATGATTTTAGGCACAATTTAGGGCCTTCCTTCCCCTGCTGATCGCGGTGTGTGATAAGTGGGGTTCCTTTTTTTGGTTTTTTGGAGAAAATTGTGAAATTCAAAAACGGTTTTTTAGTAGAAAATATCGGTTTTCAATGTATGAATAACACAAATTTTGAAAATGACAAATGTAGCCAAATGTACGAGATTGATGAAAACACAGTTGCTAGCGGTTTGGTTTTTGGAATCATATCAATACGATATTATTCTGTAGCGTACAATTTTAAAATATTGCATTTTATTTTCAATTGCAGCAATTGTACGAATATCCCCGACCAGGACTGGTAATTCATAGTTCAGCTTTCACCAGCCGTTTTTTAACTAATACAGATGACCGTCGGGGTACACTATCGAAGGAACGAGAATTAAAGTTATGGTAACAGACTTGAACGTTAAAGAAAAAAATAATATGGTTATCATAAAAATATGAAAATATATTATATAGTTTTATTTATTCCAACCATTTGCTGAATAACTCGTTTCACTATTATAAAATAAGTTACATTTTTATTTGTGAAAATTATGCATGAACAACGAATAATTGTTTTAAAATTATTTAATCCTGGTCAACTATTATTTCTTTTTTCTACTAAATTGCATAAAAATATCCTACTATCAATAAAATTGAACAGTAAATAATTTCAGCCAAAAACTGCTTTTAATCACTCTAAATTTTCTGTTAAAATTTTTTGTTGAAATTACAGAATATTCGAGCAAAAATGTTGTATATTCGGTTAAAACCAGTTTTCTAAAATGTCGGTTTTTTTATAAGCCCTAGTGATAAGACTAACTAATTCATATAATCAAGAAATAATTCATTTCAAAATATCTAGAAATAATAAATTGTTAGAAGTTTTAAAAGTACTAATTATATTCAAATTTCAATGACCTAGTTCTAATGCCTTCTTTATACTTTTTTTCATCTTTTCATCCCTTTGAATACTGAACTATCGCATAATTCCATTGAATCTCAAAATATGTCACTGGGTTATTTACACCAAATTTTGTATTGAATTTTCACTCAATAATTTTATTATTATTGGGTTGTGAAAAAATTTCTGTTTTTTTGTCCAAATGAAAAAAAATGAAAAATTCACATTCTGTCTATAAAAATAATGAAGATAAATACTATCGTAAATATATCTTTGAAACAAAGTAGTTTTCAAAATCATACTAAACAAAATATTACTAGAATATACGAGTATATCCCTGATATTGATACGACGATTTTCCAAAATCATTTTCTTCAATGTTTCGATGTTTTTTTTTTATTGTTGACGTGGTTGCAACTCCACACGCTCGTCATCGTCATCTACATCTTCTCGGCCTTCTGATTCAGATTCTTTGGTCAATTTTTTAAGTTCTAATGCCTTCTTCATACTTTTTCTTTTTACTCTTTCACCAATGCATCTCTTTGAATACTGTACTATCACACTAATGAAGCTCAAAATATGTCACTTAGTTATTTACACCACATTCTGTAATTAATTTTTACGTTGTACTTTTATCATTATTGAGAGTGAAAAAAATTCTGTTTTGCTGTGCAAATGGAAAAAATTAGCAATTCAAATACTGTCTATAAAAATATAGAGTATAAATACTGTCCTGTCTGTTTGTCTTTATCATTTCTATTTGAAGACTGTTAAAGATGTACTACTACACGTAACGTACAATTTCAACCCCGTTCTATTAGATATAAATTAAAATCATTTGATTTCAATTTTTAATTGCTTGTTTCATATAATTATTGTTTTGTTAAGTTTTAGGTTCAGTATTGTTTGTTATATGATATCTTCAATGCACATACAGCATGCATGCAATTTTTTCGCCTTTGTCAACATAAGACTTGATTTTTTCATTCAGTCGACTTTCACTTTAACGCCCGCTTCGGAAAGTTAAAGGGCTTTTAATCCATCTATATTTTCCAATAACAATTCATCATCAACCTACTTAATTAAATCTTTAAATTAAATTAAAGTCTTCACTGGGACTCGAACCTGAATCCTTAGAATATATATTCCCAACTAAGCCAAGAATACATTTCTTAAAAGTTGATAAAATCAACGATTCTATTTTTTAATGATACGTAATGAAATACATATTACGATAATACGTTTCGACATTAAATGGCTTCATCGGAGAAACGAAGCAGAAATTTTTGTTCGCAAAAGAAGCCATCGTAAAGGCGATAAAAAATGTGTCAATTTCAAAAGCATTGTTCTCATTTATTTTTTATTGTTAGAATGGATTTTCAGGCAATCATGGCTTGCAAAGTTCGATATTTTCTGTATAGTGAAATAATAAATATTTGTACAATACAGAATAACGCTAATCCCATGAAATATAGACAAGCCTTACTCCGAACGTATATAGAGTCTAAATAAAGAAATAAATATCTTCATTATATTTTGTCATCTAGAAATTGACAGTTCAATTACTTTGGAACAGATGAAAAGGCAATTGAACTTTTTTTGATATTGTATGGATCCTTGCGATCTTTAATAATGCGATGGAAATGACATCCACTCGCTCGAGAACATCGATACAAGTTCAGACAAGCAACGTTTCGAAACGATACTTGTTGGAATCGTATCACGATCCGCCGTTTTGTTTCAGTTTAATGGTTTCGGGATGCAGCAGATGTTTCGAAATTCACATGAAAAATCAATTTATGATTTCAACTGAATGATTGTGTATTGTTATATCATTTACCTTTATTCGTTCAGTGAAAATGTACTTTCATAAAAGCAAATTTATTGAAATAAATATCAAATATATTCAAATTAAATTTATTATCTATTCCTTCAAGAGTTTCTAGTACAAATATTGAAATTTGAACACATATTTTTAAATATGGGGTACCACAAGGAATTATATTTGACCCAAAGTTATTTTAAACGACTTGTTTGAGATGATAAGTTGGAGGACATCAAAGAGGTCGCTGCAGTGAATCAAGATCTCTTTTTTCTCTATACGTGGCTCTGTCGCAATGATATGAGTATAGATATGAAGAAAAGTAAAAATACGATAGTAGGCAGTGGACTTAAAATGTGAAACATATATGCATGCTTGGTTGTAGTATTCGATGAACATCTGCAATTGAATGCTAATTATAAAAATATTAGACATAAGATTAGTAGGTAATTTGTTTCGTAGGGGAGCTAGGTAGGTTATTCTTGATGAGTTCATAAAAATAATATACAGGTCAATTGTACCGCCATATTTTTGGTATTGTTGTAAGCTTTCGTTCAACTTTTCTCAAACTGAGTTGAGTAAGTTTCAGGTATTGCAGAATCAAGCAATGACACTGATGTTGAGGTATAATATATATATATACACCTGACAGGACTATTTTGATAGTTATGAGTATGATGAATATAAAACACAGAAAAAGATATAGAATAATTGATTTTATCTATAAGATGAAACATCTTATAGATAAAATTATCTTAGGCAATCAAAAGTTGCCTCTCTACCTTAGCAATAGATTGATATTCATGAGATAAATACATTATTATCAAAGTAAAGGAGAAATGATTTTTATGTTGACAGTTGTGAAAGGTCACAAGAATCAAATTCTATTTATTCAAAAGGACTTAGAATGTTTAAAGGATTACCTCTCATGCTTAAAAATTGGAATAATTATTGGAAATTTAAAACCTCATTGTATCGAATGGTGATAGCTTCAATGAAAAGCTTTGAATTTATTAAAATTTTGTGATGATTTATTTTATAAATTAAATATGCTGAAAAAACCTAATTAATTAATTTATTCATTCTTTTTTCACAAAATTATTCTAAATAAATTCAAGCTACAACAATTGAAGAAAAATGGTGAAATTCGACATAACTTCGTGGTAATTCATCACGATTGAAAGTAAACGATTTAATTTTATAATGTTTTTTCTAAATGGTCAACAAAGAATTTCTGCTGTGGTTTCAATCACAGCAGAAACACGAACATCTTCTGCCAAGTTGAGTTGAAAACTGAATTCACAACATGAACGCCAAAGATTTATCGTGTTTTTAGTTGTTATTTAATATAATACAATTATATTTATAAATTCAATGGACGTTGAATCTACTCTGTGATAGTTCATATTTAAATGAGAGGTAATAATAAAAACTTGTCTAAAAATCCGGCCAAACCGGAAGATGTTTTGAAACTAGGCTAAAAGAACACGTAAAAAACGGACAATCTGCTTTTCGGGAACATCTAGAGTCGACAGGACATATGATCTCAAGTTGTTTTAAACCTAAGATACTTCATTACTGTGAAAAAGGGATTAAAATGAATTACCTGGAAGCCATGGAAATAAATAAACTTCAAAAATCCGATAAGTACGATCTTCTTAATGACCAGTTAGACCTAAACCATTCTCCGCTGTTAAATCTCTGATAATTTGGAAACCCCCACCTCTATGACGTAATTCAAGGTGGTCCGAACAGGTTTGCAAAATATTTATAGGTTGTCTTTGTAATATGTATTCATTCTTGATAATGCTGTAAAAGGCGAAACTAGTCGAATAAAGAATTGTTCAGTCAGTGATTTTTAGACAAGTTTTTATTGTTACCTCTCATTTACAATTATATTTTTCCTTTTTTGCAAACACTTTTAGAGATTGTAATATACAAATTCATACAAATTTCAATTATACAAAAAAAATATTATTCTTGTTGTATAATTACAATAAGAAAAAAATTTATGGAATTATTTACTTAGTTGCTAATACATAAATATATAACTTGCTTTACTATTTAAATTGTTGCAATTTTGAATCAGTGTTGTGAAAAATTGACGAACGGTCGTCATTTCATGTAGAAAAAAATACGAATGAAGAAATCCAGTTGTTGCAATTGGTTTGTGTATTTGATATATTAATCTTTGGTAGAATGGAATAACATCAACAGAAGTTATGTTATGAATCTATGAACTGATTTTCGAAAAAACTCCTCTTATTTTCTTCAACTATTCAACGCTTCGTTTCAAAGATTAAGGATAAACACAAATTGCGCAACCATGTTGAATAAATTTTGAAACAGATGTTTTGAAAGGATGTCAATATTCAGGTTGTACTGCACCTAAAGCATGACAAGCTGCAGTACAAGGCAATGACAATGCATGACGATGCACCACTACATTTAATTTTGGTTGTTAACAAAGTTTTGAAAGCAGCATATGGAGATCGCTAGATTGGTCGCTGTGAGCCATTCCTATGGCCTACTCGATCCACAGGCTTAAACCACTTGGATTATTTATCTGGGGATCTGTAAAGTTTACGCTACTGCACTGAAGAATTTGCACGATTTGCAAAATCTGTTAATTTCTGCAATTGGTGCAACTCAATTAAAACGATTATGTTTTGTTTGAAAGGGTTCGGCAACGATGATGAGAATATTCAATTTTTTATTCCAGGTGGCTGGTAGACATTTCGAACACATATTCGCACCTATAGGTATTAATACTTTTTGATAAGAAAATATTTTTTGTGTTGCAAATTTTGTTCACAATATATCTTCGATGATCTCATCGTCATCTACATCTTGTAGGCTTTCTGTAAAGCGCTTGTACTCCTTTAAGGCCAGCTTACTCCAATTTTGAAAAAATTAAAATTTGTTTTTCATAAATTCCTACTATATACTCGTAGAAATAGTATAGAATTAGTCCCGAGCAAGACCAAGAAGCAGGTATAAAAGATTAGGGAGCGATGCAGTAAATCCGGCTACTCGAACGCCTTCGGTTGCGGCAGCTGCTGCATGCCTTCGGGTCGTCTTTTGTTTTGTTCTTTGTTTTATTGTTATTGTCTTGTAATTTTGTTGAACTGCTTTGAGGAATGCAAGAATGCTTCAGAATAATGCTTACGAAGACCAGAAGGAATTGTGTATGAAGCTGGAATGGATATGTGAGTAAAATTCACTTTTTTTACGATTTTTCACGAATAAAAACTTTGAAGTGATTTTTCTCCGAACCACGTTTTTTCGCATGAATTACATTCTCATTTCAAAACTATTGCACTTATCGATATGAACCAAACGGCATTTTACTCTTTAGATGTCTGGCTATGACCTCAATCAGAACCAGAAATATTCATAATTATTTAAAAAAGTTATAAAAAATTAAATGTGAAAAAAAGGGTAAAAAAATTCAAAAGTCCGCCATTTGGTTTTTTTTTATTGACAATGTTTCATTCTGCTTGAGGTCATAGCCAATTCGATACAGAACATGAAACTGTTTTGCTTTCAGCCATTTTCAGGAGTGCCATTTTGAAAAAAAAAATTTTTTCAAGTAATTTCATATATGTGTTTTCAAATGTAAATAAATTAATTACTCAACATGCTTTGTACTATAAATAAAATATATTGAAAAAGATTACGTTTTTTGGAGTAAGCTGGTCTTAAACACTTTACTGTTAACATTTGCGTTGGTGCACTTCATTCCATTTTCAAAGCAAATTTCAATACAGATTCTTTGATCTATTTTTTTCAAAGGTAAGAAATCGAAGACCACACAATAACGTGACTAAGCTTTTCAGTTGTCAAAAACAAACTACTCATCGAGTATGGCTAATAATTGAACATATGAGAAACGTATCTGTACCAATATTATCGAAAAAAATTCGATAATCGAATGTTCACAGTCCGCGAAAATTCAAAATTCACCTTTTTTAACAGACCACGTACCAAGCAATAATTCCACCAATTTTTTTGCTTCCGGTAAATAAATTCTATGTTCTAAAATTCTAGATTCATGTTTGTAATCGTATTCAACTATTATATTGAACTTTAAGGTCCCAATACTGTTATAGAGTTTCATTCGATTTTTCATTAAGTTTGTTATTTCTGGAACAAAAAATTATATTGAATATGTTCGAGGATTTAGTCTCAGAGTTATATTTAAAGCAGTACTTGCCCTGTTTGATCAAGTCCGGCTCTAGCAGACAATGAAAAAAGAGAAATTGTAGAGTTTCTTCTTTAGTCTCGAACATTCCCAGATCTTACAATGCCGATACCAAAATAATTCGGTACCTCCCTGGTGTTCCGTGAATGGCAAAGCTCTTTCTACGTATCGTCCGGGGATCAGGGGCCACGTAATTTGACAGGATAATAAAGACCCGCTCAAGTCTCCTGCCAGGCACGCAGGCCGCATTATCTCTTCGAACTTGATACATGGCCGCTATTAGCCAGGAATACCTACGTAGCCATAGGAAGTCCTGCATGCCCGCCGCCTCGTTTTGCATACGATCGGTTTCGGCCAGTCATGGGGACGCTACAATAATAGAGTATTTGATAGGAGTTCGATAAAACGATACACAAATCGACGGCCCCACAAATTCATTTCTCGTGAAACGTATCCTAGCAGAGCAACGTTTCTTTTTGAGCAAATAAAAGACCAAGCACAAGTAACATGGAAAAATATTCGATATCAATGTAGATTACCTAAAAACTGAAATTAGGGGGTGTTTAAATATTGAGGTTCTGTATTGGAATGTTGTTTTTCATTTAAATTTATGTTTCTAAAAAAAATTTTTTCCCACGTGTTGCTCGATATCTGTCTTTGTTTTCACGTTTGACAGCGTATAATACAATTATTTAGCCACTTTTTCATTATTGTGTCACTCTTATCTACTGTTTTGATCAGAATAAGTTGATTGCTTCACAAAAACTGCAAAATAGAGGAATGAAGGTTAGTTGGAAATGCAATCGATATGTTTTGATGATGAGGACCGGTCACGCTTTATGGCCCTTTTACTTAAATAAATTTGGGTTGAAGGATTCACCTCTATGCGAGTGTGGTGAAATAGGTACACTCGATCATCTGTTTTTAGTCTGTCGCAACCTACGACATCAGAGAAAAGTCCTGTTTTCGAAATTGAATAACATCATACAATTCAATCAGACCTAAAATTTATGCTTCCTCCTGTCTATTGGTAACCTGAGTGTTCATGAAGTGATATTCGATATTCTTATTTCTGAGGTGTCAAGATATAAGCAACGTTGTTTCTTGTGTTTAATATTTCCTAGTGTATAAAAACCTTTCTTTTCGTGGCTCAAAGATGTATGTGTTTGAAGAACAAAATCGCCGTGACGAGCCCTTCGGCGTAATGTGTCCCAGTCTATATTCCCCTTGTGGTGTACACTTCGAATTTTACAATTCAATTTCAACAAATAAAAAAAAAGTCAAATTAAGATCTCTGTTGGCTAACGACTTACGTCAAGGCCATTGGGGCTCTTTGCCCATAAAGGAAAAAAATTCATGACGGAATATTGAAGAGGTTACATACACGTTGAAAACATCAATGATAAAGATTGGGAAATGGTGCGTTGAAAATGGATTGGTTCTCAATGTTGATAAAACCAATGTTCTAATGCTTTCGACTGATCGCTCAAATCTCGCATTTCCTGAAACTATTACTTTCGACGGCAGAAACGTTGAAGTAGGATCTTATGCGAAGTTGTTGGGTGTATTTGTTGAGAGAAATCTTGGTTGGGGAATGCATTGTGAATCGGTATCAAAAAGACTCCATACAGTCACATATACGCTAAAAGCTATTAGAAATAGAGTAGATATAGACACCTTGAAGATTGTATATTTTGCGAATTTCCAATCAATTATGTCATATGGAGTCATTTTCTGGGGGGCAGCCCTCAAGCTGAACGTGTGTTCATCATTCAGAAACTGGCTATAAGAATGATATTTTGTATGGAATACAGAGAATCATGTAGAGGCATATTCAAAAGGCATAAGATTCTAACAATGCCTGGTTTGTATATGTATAAAATTTTGTTATTTTTATTCAAGAACAAATCCTATTATCGGATTTATAGAAATGTGAATACTACCAGAAGAATGATTGAGTACTTGTTACCTGTTCACAGGCTATCGCGTACTAAGCGTAGTAATTTCTATATGAGCATGAAACTTTTCAACTATTTGCCTCGAAAATTAAGAGATATTAAATAATTCAGACTTTTGAAGAGAGAATTACTCACAATGTTTATTCAGTGTGAACCATATTCTGTACCTGAGATCATAGACTTTTGTCGAAAATAGGATAGGGGTATCTTAGGGTTAATATAATGCATTCAATTGTTCGTAAAGAATTTTTTGACTAATTTTCATTTTGTTATGTACAATTCTGGAAATAAAAACTTATTATTATTATAAATAGTATTATAACAGTATCACATTAATGCTCAGTAGTTCAGAGGCTGTTTGTTGTTGGAAGTCTGCAGAATATAAAACTGATTCAAATAACTGCAATAATTCACTTACAAACTCAGTGGCGGATTTACAAATTTGCCGCTAGTAGGCCATTCAATTTTTGCCGCCCCTACTGAATTTTGAAATTCAATACGTTAGTTTAATCCCGTTATTAGTATGATTGTGAACTTAATGATATTTCTTTCAGTTACTAGATTATTTTTGCAACCCGCTATGTACTGAAGAGTTTAATGTTGACCTAACAAGTTTATTTGACAGGCAAAACAAAAAACCCCCGACTTTAAAGCGTAAAACCTCTGTAACTTTTAAACGGCTCAATCGATTTTCATCAAACATGTCTAAGAACACTCGCCCGTAAAACACCTGTAATACAAAAAAAAAACTAAATTGAAATCGGTTCATTCGTTCGGGTGCTATGATGCCACAGACAGACAGACAGACAAACAAGAAATTTTAAAAAAATCTAATTCTACTCAGTTACTCATCTTAAGCCATCCTAGCTAATTTTTTTTCGAATATCTTTAACGTACAGACTATTTTAGGTTCACGATTTTATTATAGTATAGATTGTGTACACGTATAATTATAAAAAAAAATCTGTAAAAAAAAATTTGCTAAATTTGCCGCCCCTCTAAATCTGCCGCCGTAGGCACCGGCCTACTTGGCCTATTGGTAAATCCGCCACTGTACAAACTACTTGAATACTTTCATAAACTAAAGGTCTCTAATTCGTACCTAAAATACTAGACACAATATTGTTAGTTACCAAAAGATGATCTTTGTAATTCAAAGTACTCTTCATTTCATTAACGGGAAAAAAGGTATCTCTAGAATTCTTGGTGAGATGAGAACCGGTGAACGCCTTTGCTGAATATTTTAGTTCGATATAATGATACATCTTTGAAATACAATTCATGTAATGTGAACCATTCTGATGGTCATGACGCGATACGTGTCAGTTCAATAATTCTAAATCAAATCATTATTGCCTCCAATAAACTATCTAATAAACTCACGTTTGGTCCTGATGAAATACCAAGTTTTATTGTGAAAGTTTGTATTTATGCATTTTCGGATCAATTAACACATATATTTAATCTCATAACAAGTAAAGTCACTTTCAAGGATAAAGTTTATCTACAGAGAGGATTCAATCATAACGAATTATTGAGTTGATTTAGTTTAATCTCATTGCAGATCAGAAGAGAAACTTTATCACTCAAATTTGTTTACAAATTACTGCGCAACAGTATTGATTGTCCTCCTCTATGGTCCGCTTTGAAATTTCGTGTTCCTAGGAAAAATTCTCGTAGTACAGAATTTTCCACCTAGAGACTCCAAGGACCAACTCGCTAATACAATCCCCCAATTGGTTTATGTAGTCTTTATTCAATAGAGTTGCTAAAAATTGTGACATTCACTTTGACTCCATAGAAGTTATTATTAGGAATTATGTGAACAAAGGAAATTGACTAAAATGAATTGATTTAGATTGAGTTCTTTGTAATATTTCATCAAATGCTATTATTTAGGTATTAGTTACTATTTTACTTTTTGTATATTAGAAGGAGCTCTTTGTTATATCTCTTTCATTTTAATTATTTAGTTATTTTTCAACATTATATTATTATTTCCTGTAATTGGGCATTATACCTGATCAGTTTTTGCTTTTTTAATCATGTTATTCATCAGTTTAGGTATTTGCATATGTAGCTGTATCTGTCATATTTAATTGGCCAGGACACTCAAGTTTCTTTAAATTCATTTTATTTGTATATCAGAATCTATCATATTCAGTTAATGAACGTCCTCTTATCTGATATTCACAAATTTTTACAAGGTATTTTAGTTTTCTCAAATATATTATCATTTGCTCGTATTTTGCTGGATTACATCGGGAATAACAAAAAACGATAAGATTTTGAACCATACTCCTGTAAGGCTGTATTGACCTTTACAAAATTATTTGATGAAGTAGTAAAATTATGCTCAATACTTCTTGCGACTGAATTTAACTTTTGAAACTTCATCAGCACAAGATACTTTGAGTTCCCACTTCAAACACATACCTTGAAACAGATAACGTTTGAAATTTTATTGTGCTTTTCGACTTTTAATATTTGTCTACACCTACACGGATTAAAATAAGAAATTTTTTATTGTTGAAGAAGGTGAGAACCAGATGCAATGCTCTGGCATTCTTAAGAGACTTTTTCAGAGATCAAAGGCAGCTGAGTCAGGCTGAGTTTTCAGTTTGGATCTTAATATCGTGTGTGGGGTTCTCCAAGGAACTGATATGGGACCAATATTATATATTCTTCTGTCGAAAATTGAGACAGATGGAAGGATTTCAATCAAAAAACTGAAATCGATATGCATATCATTGTTCACTAGATGCACCAAAAGCTATTAACCAATTATAATACATCAAAATTCGTAGCATTTGATCACGCAATTTGCACCCCGTTCCTTCTAAACCTGGACTTACCAAATATAAGCTTTTAGAATAATCGATTCACATCTCAAATGAGAATAGATTGAATTTAGTTCTAACTGAGATATCTCAAAAGTACACAAAATTTTGAAGAAATTATATTAATCTTCAGTGTTCTCTCAAAATTTATTTCTATATAGATGGAATTGTTGAATGATGGAATAAGAGTAATACTGTGATTACAGAGTATAAAAAAGGTTGAAATGATCATAAAACAATGAAAATAGTTATTACAAATGATCAAACATGCTTGAGAACTGTAATAATAGCTTGAAACATAAAATATAATACATCGGGGTGAAATAATCAAAAATGTGTCAGTGTATGTTCTCCTTTATCCATTTCATATGAACTCCGCCATGTCTCGCGGCGGTTTAAATTGATAGCCAGGATAGCTTCTGCAATTACATCCAGAAATGTGATTCTTTGCCTCGGATCAGAAAGAGATATTATTGTCAGAACCATACGAACCGAACGTTGAATTTCCCAGAAGTATAAAGCCTTCAATTACACATGTAGGAATACTTACAATCCGATTCTTATGCGAGATGCGTTCCTATTTCCTTCTTCCTGTTTCATCTGTAAAGGAACCAGTGACTGAACCGAAGTTATTGGATATCTATCATTTTGATATATAAAAGCAGTTGCTTTTATAGTAATATAAGAAAGAGTGTATCTATAAGAACTTTGAGAATAGAAAATTTAGGTTTGTCGAATATATATATATATATATATATATATATATATATATATATATATATATATATATATATATATATATTTAAAAAGAAATTTACTACAAGAAAAGGAATTCTGTACTTCTTGAAATCTTGTAGTCTAGAATTGTGTAGTTATCGCACTTGTAGATATTCGCTATCAAAGTATACTATAACTTCCTTTCGATAATTTTTTGACAAATTTTCAAAGAATATTATAGTAGAGCAGGTTATGTGAAACATGAACAATGCGATGTCTCCATTATCCTTCTAGGGATAAATGTTAGAGAATATTGAATTCGATGCCTACATTTATTGAAAGCGTAAGGCAGTGGATTCGTACTGCTTCATACTACAAGGTACTACTTAAAGTACAAGGTACTACTAAAAAAAATTCAAATTCTTAAAAATATCAAATTTTCTTAAAAATTTTTTTGTTTGACATTTATGTTTTTTCCTGACATTAATTAATTTCATTTAATGAAATTTTCTATGTTGGTTTTTTCATCTGTTTCTATTCAAACTCAAAATTGTTATACTTAATAGCAAATAACAGACAGTAAAAATTGAAGAACTCATTTCCTATTTACGTTTGTTCTGTTCTTACGTTATTTTGTTTTCAAATGTGTTTTTGACATCAGTACTCCCATTCATTGAAAATTTCCTTTGTGAGTCTTTTTGTCTATATCTATTCAGAATAAAAAATTATATTTCCAGCAAATAACAGATAGTATAAATAAAAGAATTTATTTATTATTTACGTCTTTTTCTTTTTCAAATTTGTTTCTATCATATGAATTTTCTTGTGTGCCATCATCTAAACTGAAAATTTATTTATTTATTCTGCAATGAATAAATAAATATACCTTACAGGTAACATAAACCACAAAAATAGAGAAATTTATTATTTGATTATGTTTCTTTTTCTGTTTCCGTTTTTTTTCCGTGCCTTATATTATGATTCAGAGAAAATATGGATTTCAAAGTTTTGACAAAGCTACAATATACAGCGAAACATTGATAAAAAAATTTGACTTCAATTGTCTGAATATTTTCAGTTTGATATTCTGACGATAATATAAAAGTTTTTGTCGGTATATATATATATATATATATATATTCATATATATATATATATATATATATATATATATATATATATATATATATATATATATATATATATATATATATATCCTTGAAGGATAAATAGCTTCACGGGCGAAGTAATTTTTCCAAATCTCCCAACCCGGAGAGTAAAAAAGCAGTGTCGACTTAAATGTCGACTTCCTTCAGTGGAGTGTCTGTTTCTTTCTTGTTTTTCCATCTCCAGGTTCGTACAACTTGAACTTGTCTACGTCGTTGTGAGGAGAGCCAATAAGCTCGAAAACCCTGTCAACGGCTGCTAATAATAGCGGGACATGCCGATATCTACTTTTGATTGAAATTTTCCCCCGCGTTGAACATTATTCATATATTATATATATATATATATATATATATATATATATATATATATATATATATATATATATATATATATCGATGTCTTCCATTCTGTAATAACAGAAAAAACACAGAATTGTCGAAATATTTCATTCTTTTCATTCTCCTTTGTTATGCTCATAAGGCTTTGTTATGTTGAATATGAGGTATATACTTTAGGAACATTCATTTCCGAGAAAATATCATGTTGAGAAGATAATAATATATTATGTTTGTGGCTGCGGGCCCCCTGTTTAATACAGCTGCGTGATAAAACTTCATAAAAAAATAATTCGTATCTATTTCGTGATCTTTCAACTGACCTGTCATCAGGAAATGCACGTATCTAATGGGGTAGAAGATTATTTCGACAAAATATATTCCGCAGTAAACAAAACAGAATGTGAATTTGAATGCTATTTAAATAATACACCAGGATACAAGTAATTTGAACTTTATTGTTTCTGATATTTGATGCAATTTTACGTTGTATTCAGAATAGAATATAATCACAATAAAATAAATATGAAACAATTAATCATTACAAAACTCTCAAAATAGGTTACTTATCACAAATTTATACTTTTAAGTCCTTGAATTTCTGTTCGCTATTACAAATTTAGTGACTACAGGAGACGATTAAACATTTTTAGTCGTTTTAAATGAATATGATTCAGAACTCTTTTACTATTGCAGAGGTGAACATAAGAAGCATTTTATTATTATTACATATAATTGAAGGCAGGGGTCTGAAGACCCATAAGCCCATTAACTCTTTTTACAGAATACTGCAATGTGAGGATAATACATTAGATAAACATTTGAGAAAAGAAAAAAAAAAAACAATAACAACAAGAGGAAAAAAAATAGTGATCAGTAGGTACACATTGACAATGAAAATATATGGCAAAAACAATTTCTCAAAATGAAAACAAAAATTCATCTGCCGTTGAACACGTTAACTGACTGAGAGTTCACAACTTCAGCTGGTAAACTGTTCCATACACTGAACACGATTAGGTAAAAATTCTGCCGCCTAGATGTATGAAATGATTCCTTCTTTAGCTTTAAATTGTGACCACGAAGTCCGTTGCCATCAAGAATGAATAAATGTCCAACCAAATTTCTACCTCTAGAAATTTTATGTCTTTATATAATTACAGTTTGCTTTGTAGTCGAGGTGTTCATCTGAGCTACACCAAATATTTATATTCTGACACTTTTTCAAGTTTATATACCTTCATATATATCACTATGTTATCACATCTTATTTTATAGAGAGGATAAAGTTTATCTATATAGAGCTGTCAATCATGACGAATTGTTGAGTCGATTTAGTTTAATATCATTGCAGGACAGAAGAGAAATTTTATCACTCAAATTTTTGTACAAATTACTGCACAGCAGTATTGATTGTCCTCATCTCTTGTCCGCTTTGAAATTTCGTGTTCCTAGGCAAAATTCTCGTACTACATCGTTTTTCCACCTAACGACTCCAAGGACCAACTCTCTATGCAATCCCCCATTTGGTTTATGGAGTCTACATTCATTACAGTTGCTAATAAATGTGACATTTACTTTGACGCCATGGAAGTTATTATTAAGAGTTATGTGAACAAGGGAAATTGACTAAAATGAATAGATTTACATTGAGTCCTTCGCAATATTTCATTTGATTTTATTATTTAGTTATTTGTTACTTTTATATTATTTATGGATGAGATTGAGCTATTTGTTAAATTGCTTTTCAATTTATTCGTTTAGTTGTTAATTTGTTATTCAACATTATGTTATTTCTTTATCAAATGCGTCATGGGTATTTGTATTGAATTATGAGATAATTCTAAATATTGTTTCATTATGGATATTAATTTTTTCCAATTATCGGCCTCATCAATCATCAATTATGTTATTATTTCTGTAATTGGGTACTATACCTGTTGAGAGTTTTATTATTAAAAATCCTTATTATTCTTATTATTATCATTATTACATCTCAATTATAATTCTGTTCACAAATTTGCTTTTGTTCAAGTTTAAGCTCATACTATTGACACATGTCAATAGTAGCCATGTGTAGTGTGAACAGAGGTCCTGATTCACTATAGTGACTATGTCCCCCAAGTTATCACCACTAGTGTACATTATTGTAACATCAGCGAATAATGATGATTTGTAATATTTCTGCACCTATGGCTTTGTCGTTTATATATAAGAAAAATAACAGTGGATCCAACACAGTTCCTCGAACTCACCCATATTTCGTTTATATTTCTTCTGAAAATGAATATATTTTTTTCAAATAAAATAAAGTGTGTATATTTATTATAAAGGGGCACTTGGAAACAATATAAAAACTATACCGAAAAAACTAAATTCATGGAATTTCAAACAGACATATCGTTTCAATTCGACTTTTTTCTAAAAACATACAAGATATGATAGAAAAGATGTTATGAAGTTAAATGAAATTTCTTATAATAATATAATAAACTAAAATTTATTGAGAAACATTCCTTACATTGTAAAATTACTTTCATTCAATTGATACAATAATTACAACTAAGAAGAATATTTTCAAAAGGACTGAATTCAGTTTTGAGTATGATCTTCCATTCAGCTCTCGAATAAAAATATTGGATCGAACAAAAATATTGGTTAAATGTATATTCACAATAATGAACATTTTTATTTGAAAAGAAAAGAAAAACATTACCTAAGAAATATTAAACATTTGAGACAATTTCACATGGTGAAGGACATTTGTCGTAAAAAAATATACAAAAAATTGATTCAAACGTTATTGCCTACATTCGAATCATCGAAGTACTCTGACACACTATAGTATGTCTTTTCTAAGAGCAGAGATTTAACTCTTCGCTTAAACAAATGAGCTTTCAGTACTTAAATTCGATGGTAAGTGGTTGAAGATTTTAATACTCTGATAACAGAGAGAGTGCTCAAATTTAGCTGTTTTATGGATAGAAATAAGTAGCACATCACTGTTCCTTGTTGAATAATCATGATTGTTATTCACTTAATATCTTACCAAACTTCACTTTCTGCACTCTATCACATAAATACGACTCCAACCATTTCAATACTAATCCACCAAACCCTATTTTAATAACTGAGATTGAATTATCTCATGTTTCAACATGTCGACAATATATTTGTGAAACATTAAGCCAAGAGTTTGATTCAAATGTTTAATTACAACCTATTTTCCTTAGTTTTGCAAAATTGAATTATCAGAAGTTTTATTTTTATATAGGTTTCATTTTGATCATTACACAATAAAAGTGATCATGAAAATATTGTGTTTCATTATGATCATATTCAGCAATTTTGTATTATCGTGGCACCAAGTGCCATTCAAGCGATCAGACCGATCATCTATGCGATTAGTCATATTAACTCGAATCCCAATAAAAAAACCTGTCTGGATGCACAAGATTGTTGATTGACATCGCTGAAAATATTTCCCAGAAAAATTCGATTCCATTTCGGTCCCAACTTTCTGGAAAAAACTTTCAAGTAATGCGCATTTTTTAAGTCTGTCTTCTAAGAACAAACGCCATGGTCTCTCGAAAGTCGGCCGGACAAAAACAGATAAAAGAGATATCAGACGGCGTTACATACGAGGAAATTATTTTAATTCCTTTGGAGAAGTGCGTGAGAATGGCAAGCGCACGCTACACTCTCGATTTTTTCGGTTTCACGGACCGACACCGAAGATTAATGTTGGTGGTATCTGCAGATGGATCTGTGGGTCGTCTCAGTTATGCACTATTGTTCCTAGATAGATGCAAGCCGCACTGCCATCTGCAGGTCCGAATCTACTTACTTTATCATTGTATATTATACAACAATAATATAAGAGGTGAAGGTTCAAGCCCTTTAAAAATACAACGGGAATAAACATTTTACTACGTAAATTGAGATTAGAATGAATTTTAAAGATGAGATATTCAGATAATAAGTTCTTTATTCTCAACAGGTATAACACCATTACAGAAAATAATAACAATGTTGAATACATAACTAAATAATTAAAAAAAAATTTAACAAAGAGCTCAATCTAATTTAAAAAAATATTAACAACATTATAACATTCAATGAAATATTACAAATAACTCAATCTAAATCAATTCATTTTAGTCAATTTTCGTTGTTCAAATAATTCTTGATAATAAATTCTATGGAGTCAAAGTGAATGTCATATTTATTAGCAACTGTATTGAATGTAGACTCCATAAACCAAATGGGGATTGTATTAAGCGAGTTGGTCCTGGAGTCGCTAGGTGGAAGAACTCTGCAGTACGAGAATTTTGCCTAGAAATACGAAATTTCAAAGAGGACAATAGAGGAGGACAATCAATACTATTGTGCAGTAATTTGTACAAAAATTTGAGTGATAAAGTTTCTCTCCTGCTCTGTAATGAGATTAAACTAAATCGACTCAATAATTCCTTATGATTGACTCCTCTCTGTGGATAAACTTTATCCTCTCTCCAAACTAAGGATTTCATGAACCTTCTCTCAATAGCTCCAAGATGGCGTTGATGGTAATTGTAAATGGAATGCCAGATCGTGCTGCCATACTCCAACTTGCTACGGATAAGGGTATTAAATAGTCCTACGAATGTTGAGGAATTATTAAAATATTTACCATTACGTATAACGAATCCATATATTTTCGCAGCAGATTAAATAAGTTGGGTGATGTGTGGGACAAAGGAAAGCTTCTGGTCAGACACTACACCACGAGCTCTCGCCTTATCAGAAAGAGAAAGAACCTAATCACCAACGCTATAATCACAGTCAATTCGGACTGTTTACCTTGTGAAAGAAACAACATTACACTTTGACACATTCGAACTCAAACAATTGTCCTCACAGTAACTATTTCTCAGAGAATCCAAATTTGTTGCGTAATATCTGTATCAGGAGCGCATAAGCAACTTTATCAAATGCTTTCTGAAAATCTGCGTAGATCACATCAACTTGACCGGTGGAGTGGAGTATCGGCTTCAGAAACGTACTGTGGAAACAGCATTAGATTACCTGAACAAGATCTCATTGACATAAATCCATGTTGCTCAATCTTGATGCTATTTCTGACGGATGGATATATACTCGTTGCATTATACACCACAATTTCAAGAAGTTTGGAAAGTTTGATAAGATGAATATTGGCCTGTAGTTGTTTACAACAGAAGCATCACATTTTTTCAAGACAAGTAATATCTTGGCCTATTTCCATATTATAGGAAAAGTGTATTTGCTTATTATTAGATTAAATATCATGAACCCGAAAGTGCATAAATAAAATCTTTCACAATGAAACTTGGTATTTTATCAGGACCAGACGTAAGTTTATTAGAGAGTTTATTCAGATTAGAATAGTGTAACGTTAGCAGTTGATTACAAATTTGGTACTTAGTGAATTCTAGTAATGTCCTAGTATTCGAACAGACTTAGTATGAATTAATAGTAATAATATTCATTTAGCTGAAGCTATACCAAAAATCTACATATTTTGAACTGTCAATTTTAATTACATACCTATATCATTATTTAAAATACTTTCTTAGATCACGCGTAAATATCTTAATACTAGTACTAGTTTTCAATATACTTGGTAAATTATTGAAAGCCTGAAATCCGTCGTAGTATATGCTATTTTTAGATTTAGAAAGCTTACAACTTTGGATATAAAAACTATCAGTATTTCTAGTATAATACCCATGGACATCACTGACATATGTTACATTTTTTATTACATTACATACAAGCTACTGATTTTTTATTTCAAATATGAATATATATGAAGCAAAGCGTATGAAACAAAGTTTTTGTTTAACAGATATTAGTTCCAAATAGTTCAGCATAATTTTAACAGGGGTATGTATACCTATTGCACTTTAAAATTGTTCGCATGGCTTTATTCTGTAACTTTTGTAGTTGATGAATTTTTTTTCAGTCAAACCAAATAACAATGTGGACCAATATTCAAAATGTGGCATTATTATTGATTTGAACAACAATAATTTCATATATGTCGACAGGTTTTTCCTATTCTTTTCGAAAAATTGATTTTTTCAGAGATTTTAGATGATATGAAATCAACATGATCATCGAAACTCGATTTTTCATCTGACATAATGCCTAAATTTTTTACTCTTCTAATTTTTTGTTCATTAATCTTCATAGTTATATCCTCATTTTCATTGGTTTCGAGGGTTTCACTTGTACCCAAAACAATGAAGTTAGATTTTTGCACATTCAGAGATAAGCTATTGTCACATAACCATTCATTAATTGCAGAAAGGTATCTATTGATCCCCTTTGTCATATTCTTCATGCCACATAAATAGAACTATATATATAATATATATATATATATATATATATATATATATATATATATATATATATATATATATAATGCAAATATAAGTTAACATTTAAGATCACATTATAACCTATATTTCTCTCTCTCCTAATTTTTCAGGTCACTATTGCTTTGTTTAATGATATTGTGGTAAATTCGTCCGAAATTTTCTACGTCAGTTCTTGAGTTTATTGTTGTCTTTCTTTTGGATAGATACCATTTCCAATATATTTCTTTTTAAACAGTGCCTTTCTCTACTGATTGTGAAAGCAAACACTCTACTCTAGTGAAGGCATTGTTTAAAAAGTAATGTATTGGAAATGATGCTATCCAAAAGGAAGACAAGACAAAAATAAACTCAAGAACTAACATAGAAAATTACTGCCGAATTCACCACAATATCATTAAACAAAGCAACAGAGACTTGAAAAATTAGGAGAGAGAGAAATATAGTTTATAATGTGATCTTAAATGTTAGGTTATATTTAGATTGTTTGAAAACTGGTAAGTCAAAACGAGCAACAAATTAAAAAAATTGATAATTGCGTAATAGTTATTTCAAAATGACATTATTCTAGTGAAAATATATATATATATATATATATATATATATATATATATATATATATATATATATATATATATATATATATATATATATATATAGTAGAATTTAGGCAACGGCAATAATCGGTCTTGTGGAGTGTTTTCACAATTCATTTTTCATTAAAATTCTCTTTATTTCGACACTTATTTGTGTCTTCTTCAGGAGAAAAAACAAGCTGCAAACAAAGTAATGACTACACTGATAAATTGATTGATAAATTTCAATATGTATAAAATAAAATTAACTAAATCAAATTATTAACATTTTTTTATAATAAAATTTTGTTTTACAACAAAATAAGAGACGTTTATTATAAAAAAATGTTAGTTAGGTTAACTGACATAACATGAAGCTTCACTGCATAAACTCTAATTGTAAGTAATTTTTTAATGAAACCTAATTTAATTAAATTTATTATATTATATAAAATTTTTTTTACTAAAAAAAATTTTTTTAATCTTGAAAATGAGCTCACGCTCGAAACATGTTGACAAATTTATGTTGTTAAATATAATTGAAATTAATAATTGATAAATATAATCGTCAATGAGATTCACCTTTTTCAAAAACATTCAGCGAAAGTCTGCGTAGCAAAAGTTTAATTTAATTTTTTAATAAATATACATCATTATTCAATTTTTTCAATTTAATAAATATACAAAACAATTTTTTTCTCTGTATCTATCGATATTGAAACTGAAAATTTATTTCCTAGTAAATAACAGAACGTAAAAAGATTATTCGTCTCTTGTTTACGTTTCCGAACAATTTTCTCATTCAAAAATTCTAACAAAGTTAAAATTTGTAGCGAAACGTAATCAAAAAATAAATTTTACTATTCTGCAGTTATTTTCGATGCTTTTAGCTGATTATTGTATATTTATCATCAGCATTTTCCACACATCTATCGGAATAAAAGAGCCAAATTCCCACATTCTGAATCGATATTCCGTTCACTAGTGTGTAAATATTTTCCAACAAAATTAACTTCAAACGGGAAACGGAATAAAAACACGTAACATTTCGTTCGTTGATTCTCTTCAAACTTGCACATGGTCAGCCCCTGTTCTTTGCACTTCCCGCATTAAATATTGCTGCCACGTCCTAGCGCCCGTAAATGCGGGCTTCTAAACCAGAAACCATCAGGCTTTATGAACTACGTACCCGATTATGGCCACCATTGCAAGATTACAATGCAATTGTATGCGAGGTTCTCGACCCGGCACTGGTCCTCAATAACGCATTCATAATCTTCTGTCAGATTAACGAAGTAATGCTTATCATCTCCGAACAAGCTGCGGAGATTTGTATATGACACTGCGATTAAAACGGTCGTTAGAATGACATATACAGCATATTCAGACTGAACGTCCGCAGAACAGGATTTCCACTGAGTTAAATCTCTGGGAGTCACAGGAAGATCTTTCAGTAATACCTAAAATGGAAATGAAGGAATGAAATTTTAATTTCATTTGATTGATACATTCATAATATACGATATCCTCTGACGCATTCACAAATTACCAACTGAGATTCACAAAACTTTCAATAAAGTATTCTACATATCCTTCAACGTTTTTTCAGAAAGAATTCATAATATACAGGGTGTTATTTGAGTACGTGGGCAAATTTTAAAGGACGATTCTTGTTGCACTTCTGAAACCAAGTGCTTAAGTAACAATTCTGGCAATGCTTCTTTTCAAGATACAGGTCAAATTTTTCAAACATCATCGTATTTTTCTAAATCTTCATAATCCTTGTGTCGTTTTTTCTTCAAATTTAGCAGTGTTATTCAGGGGTTATTTCAAGCGCTTACTAGATTAAAACTCCAGCATATTGAAGTGCAGCATGTTTTCGATGAAAAATGTATGGGTTTAATTTTTTGTGAGTTTTCTATTTTATCTCTATAAGCTACTCGAAGTGCCACTTTTTTCCATAGAATTTTTTTGTATCTACTCCGATTTGGAGAAAAAGGTCGAAACATAAATAATGCACAAATCCCAAATTCCAAAAAAAAATATAAAATAGCCGGTCACCGTAGCTCAGTCGGTAGAACACTGGGTAATGTATAATGATATGGGAATGATGTACATATGAGAATGATATATACTGGGTGATGTACCTCCATTGATTGGTGAATGATATGGTCGGACGTGATTGACACGTTCTTTGTGCCTACCAAGTAAAACAATCGTCCTTTCAAAAACATACAGGGTGTCGAATTACTTTGCAGTTAGTTTTCCATTCCCATTATAGATCCACGCCGAGAAAAAATTCATTGTGGATCAACACGTGAAATCTGAAAAGCATATTTCCAATAGACAGAAATTATCATCGCAACAAACCTTAAAAGGTTGCCTCCAACAACAGAAGCCAAAAAAAGACGACCAAAAAGAGTTTAATGAGTTAATAATTGATGATGCCGATACTTGATGTAAATTGATAAACATAATAAAACAATTGTTAAACTGATTTACACATATATTAAAAAAAACTGCATGACGTACGTTTCGATGAGATTCACCTTTTTCAAATGCTACGTGCAGACTAATGACATTTCTCGAATACATACAATATATAAACTTAAATTATGAATACAGAGAAATCAGGTAGATAACAGGTAGAAGGGATCAATTCACGCTGAACTACTATATAGTAAACTAAGTAATTTTGAAAAGATTTAGAAGGGAGCTTGAGGTATGATCTATTTGGCTGTTCAAAAGTTTGCCAGAATATTTGTATTTATTAGTTTGAAGTGATTCTAACAAATTAAGCTTCATTCCCTTGTTTGCGGTATTCAAAATTTCAAAATCGGAATTGAATATATGATTTTCATTAATCAAATGATTTGCCAAATGTGAATCTGTCTTCTGATTATCAAAGCTACGTTTATGTTCAGAAATTCTTACTTGAAAACTATACCAAAATTCAAATACCAAATATACCAAATTTAGAATTAAACATCATTTGTGAATATAAATATGCTCCCTTTACATCAGTTGATGTTGAACGAAGTTTTTCAATTTTTTAAACACATATTTTCTGACAAGAGACCAAGTTTCCTCCAGAAAACTTTGAAAAACACATAATTATTAATAGTTTTTACAATGATTGTAAGACGTGACTATGGTCTGAAAGACCCAAGTCGAAAATATAATAGAAGAAGTTGACTTAAAGTAGAAAAATGTACTGACTAGTAGATACATTCCATCCTATCAATGTTCAACAAATTATTACTATATAGTTTTTTAAACTTATATGTACATACGTCATATATCTGTGAGACTATGCCAAAAAGACCGGTGATATCCTCCAGCGATCCCAGAATTAAGGAATGTTGTCAACGCCCCTAGGTACTGATCATAACCTAAGGATAGACCGAAGTTATGTCTTTTTTAGTACTAAATTAAGTTGTAGAACAAAATTTCTCGTTGATTAGTCCAAATTCATTGAAATTATAATGTACATGATTAAAAATATTTCAAAAAAATGTTCAACAATATTCAATACTATTAATTATTAATTGAAATGTTTAATGCAAAACAGATGAGATATGAAAAATACGCTATGAATAAAAGCTTATCTTCAAGATGAGGTCGACAATCTTCTGAGGTGCTTGAATGAAACGTCTACAAATCCTTTAAGTACACATTGATCTTGTTACGAGATAGCGATCTGCAATGCTCGAGAGAGTTTACCACATTTCTTCGATAGAGGGAGCTCACGGTTTAATTCACGGATGAGTGTTCGCCTCATTTCGAAAATAGGCCCTATGTGTGTTTGTAAAACCATCGAAACTTGATTGTTTGGATGTATGCCACTGAAGAATCCCATAATAGGATAAAATAATTGGATGGTATTTCCATTCAACAAGTTCGATTTTTTCCGAAACGTACTCAATACTCACTCTCGAAAGTAGTGCTTTATTCAAGATTTTTATATTGATCTGTTGTAAATCTTTTGGGACCTCTTTTAGCCACTCTGTTTCGCATTTTCTCTTTATAATTATATCGAGTAGTTTCTTCAGTAGTCTGGACGGTTTCATTCTGTAGACATATGTATTTCTCTTTTGATAAAGTTCGTTTTGTGGTCTTTTCATCCAAATTCCGTTTCTATTGTTTGGCCCGTAAATCTTTCTGAGAATTTTCTGTTTTGTTTTTCTATTTCTCTAATTCTTGAATGACCGTCAATAAGCATTGTTTCCGCTGCATATATTGCTTCTGGAAGAATCGTAGTAATCGTATTTATTATTACAGTATGCCCATGTTAGCTTGTAAGCCCTTTGGAGCTCGATTATTACTTGTTCATCAGCGATTTGGTTTAAACGTGAGGACTGTATAATTTCTCAGAGGTATTTAAAATGGTCGACTTCAGAATTTCACCATATTTTGTGATTAGAGAAGATTTATTTCTTGGTTTTCTTTCCAAGTATTTGATTTTATCAAAATTCAAACCAAAAATCGAACCAAAAATAATCGAATAAAATATGTTTTCCTATAAAAGCTATTAATATTTCAAATTTAAAAATGAAATATATGTAATTGTGTTTAGAATCACGGAAAGTTTCTTCAACCATTCACACAAATTTTGTAGAAATTACATTCGATATTAAACAAAGTTTTTATTTAAAGACCTGAATTATTCGAAAAATTTCACGTTTCAAACATCAAATCAAAAACAATTCCCCAAAGACCGCACTGCGGTTGCCTAACAACATCATATATAACTTTCATTCTTCATAATTATCCCAGTTCCTATAATTTGCTTTTTGAAAGATGTTATTTCACCTAATTAGATGGACTAGAGGAACAGACCAGGTAGCAAAGCATTTTAGATTGTGATATGTGATTACGAAACGCTTGAGATTTCATTGACAGGTACATTTTTTCCATTTCTGTTCATATTCAGGTCAAAATGTACATTGGATCGCTGGAGGACAATCATTGTTATTACAAAAATATGTACCATTGCACCATATAATTTAGGGAAATAAATAAAATATCGAATTACTGCACAAACCGCAAGAAATAGTAGAGGCAATTGGTACAATTTTATCTTAAGATGAATAAGTTAATACGATTCCAATTTGAAGTATTTCCTATTTATTGTAGACATTATATATAAATATAAATGAACTTGTCAATCCTTTCTCCCAGTACACTTTTTGAAGTGGTAATATTGCAGTGTGATTGATTTATTTGAAAAGTAATCAATATTAACCATGCGATATCCACTAATTCAATTCGGTTCATTAGTATTCTCCATTTCAAGTTTTTCCTGTGATATTCTGAAAACGACACATATTTTTTGATTTCGAAATGCCCACGACTTTAATTATGTACCCACTCATTAAAAGCTTGAAGCTTGAAGTGATACCTACCCTGGCGAAAGCTCATTCAAAATCACATTCGTCATCATTATCTTGTTTTATTTACCTGGAGCCAGGGACTTACTCACTTACGAAGGGACTGCAATACTTCCTGTTAATTCAAATCAGTCGAATTTCGTATCAAGTAAGTACTTGTCCCATATATCTCATCATTAATTATATGTGATATTTGCTGGATATAAGTTAAAAAATGTTCAGAATTTAGTTCATTCTCGGAAACCAATAAATATAGTGGCAATAAATAGACGCTGTTGGTACAGGCACCATAATTCACTCTTCGCGGAATATTTTGTCGCATCATTGGTAGTATTTCCTTATCAATAACAATTATACTTTATTATAACAATACTTTGCCTTGCAATATTGACCTACAACGTTCATTGGTCCAATAGCAACGATTTGCTGTGAACTGTAATCTATTTCAACGCTATAATTGAATGCAGGTCGATAGGAGTTAAACAAAACCTTTTCATATTGTTAATTTCGATTTTATCGATTCCGTTCAACTTCATTCCCAGCTTCGGGATACTCGTCAGTTTGTCTTGCTCTTTTATATCTTTGACTTGCTGCATTGCGAGTTCTCGACTTAAGTTTGTACATCTAATAAGCTACAAACATTTTTAAAAACTAAATTCGCAATCTGTAAATTAAAGAAAACTATGTATTTTCTTCATAATCAAATATACCATGTGCTATGTTTAAATGTTAGTTGTTCCAAAATTTTTATATTAAATAAGATATTCAATTTTGATACTTACATCATATTTCATTTGAGAATTCAATAATGAATTTCATAATATTATTAAAGTGTTGTTAACTTGTCATTTTATAATTTTTCACGCATTTTTTAAAATTCAACCAATTATACGTCCATTAATTTTTTTAAAATTCAATCAATTGTGAAATCAATGAGAACACTGATGATCTATCTGGCTTTTTTTACATAGTCTCAGTTCATTTTCTGGTTTATCAGCTGAGTATTTCTCATGTACACATAAATATAAGTTATATGAATTCTGTATCTCTATATAAACCTTCCTTTATGATTAGCAGCAAGTTGACTGAAATACAACTTGCTTTCAAGCTTTGTATTTTGCAACATATCCATACAATTTTTTTGCAGATTGAACATGTGTGAGGAACAACGTTCAACATGAGGAGAAGCTTGTGATTGGACCAATACCAATGTTGTTTCCGTATCTAATCTACTACTTACTCTAGTGATAAATAATACGCCTTCCTTTTTTCGTGAGTCATTTCAATATGAGTAAGAAGAAAAAATAAGCCTTGGTGTAGTATCCCTGATGTTATTTCTTATGTTTTATTGGTTATCTTCTGCATTTTATATTTACTTTCCTTATCGCCATTTTTGTAGTATAGTATTCGTTAATGTAGTATCACGATCGTCATGATTGCGTCAGATTACGGTCTGCCTTTGATGATGTTAATTTGTGGTGTAACAACAATGGGTTGAAACTGAATATCAGAAAAAGTGAAGTTTTATCATTTTCTCGAAAGTTGATTCCAATCCACCACAGCTATACATTTGAAGGTCAAATTCTAGATAGATGTGTTGCGTTTAAGGATATGTGGTTACTTTTCGACTATAAAATATCATTCTCTAAACACATAATTTGTATCATGGCTTCTGCTTCTAGAATGCTGGGTTATTTGATCAGAAATTGGGGCAGCTTTGTTAATCTTTTCACAATGAAAACGCTGTACTACTCCTTTATTCACAGTAAACTGGAACATGCGTCTATAATTTGGTCTCTTTTGTACAATAATTCTATTGTCGACTTGAAGGCATTTCAGAGGAAATGTCTGAAGTATAATATGTACTACAGATCTTATGGGCAATCTCCTTCGAGAGGCTACGACCATTCCATCCTAACAGATAGATTGGATTACTGAATTTGAGACGTGAACGGTTTGGTCTAGCCTTTTTCTTCAAAATTTTGGACAATTCGATTGACTCGCCATTTCTTCTCAGCAAAATAAATATTCCTGTACCAAGGCCTGGTCTGAGGAGGAATAATACACTTTATGTTAATTGCAGCAGATCACATGTTATGTCACGTTCTCCTATCAACTTTATGATGGATGTTGTGGTCGAAGATATCTATTTTGATCGGCTATCAGTGATTTTGACATGCCACTCAAAACAGCGCAATGGGATATCATGATATTTTCATGAACTTCTGTTGTCTACATATGACTTTGTAATATATAAAATTTAAATTTTAGTTTGGTTTCATTTGATACTTTATATTACTATTGTAATTGATTTTAATTCAATCTTCGTTGACTTCACTACATTTCATTAACCTCTGTTGACTACGTGTGACTTTGTAATAGATAATATTTTATTTTTAGTTTGTTCTATTTAGTTATTGTTTATTACTATCTCAATATATTTTTATTTTATTTTCGTTGTATATATTCCCTTATACTATTTTTTTGTTTTTTAAATTTTATCCCTATTTATGTACAAAGGGTTATTTTTTTTCTGTAATTGGATGCGCATCTGTTGGGAATAAAAGTATCATTATTATTATTATTAATCGGATGTCAGAACTTAATATTTTGCTTATATACATTAAGAACCTAGTAAACCGAAATAATCCATTTCAACCCATTTATAATGAAACGGAAATCTGAATTATCTCTAGATCGATAACATTTTTTCATTTCTAATTCCAACCAAACTATCAAAGATGTGTTTCACAGCTGTTTTTGATTCTGATTAATTATGTGCACAACAGACCTTCATTTACTGGCGTAATTTTTCTTCAAGCATTGTTTGTTGAACCCAAATATGATTGTTAGACGTTTTGAACTTGAGGAGTGTTCGTCTATAAAAAACAGCGATATTTTAATTGTATATATAATAATGTGAAACCAAGCCAAGTGGTTTTGATTCAATATAAAATGGAAATCATTGAAGTCAAGTCAAGCGTTACGGATTAATATTATACATAGATGTAATCATGTTTTCGTCGATGCGTTTTTGATGGGTTTCTAGGTTGGCAATAAATAATAATCACTTTCCTGTGCAGGCTTTCCGCATGAAAAGCGTTGGAGAAGGATATGGACGGACATGTGTTCGTTCCTGACAAAAGGGGCCATTGAATTATTTACACACGACTACAACTCGAATCCAGAGTGTGGTCCATAGACAAACGAGCACGTATGTCGTTGGCGGGCAGGGAAAATAACCATGACATGGCAAACTAACGTTCTCGTAAAATGCAGTGACGGAGAAACGATTTTAATTAAATTGTGGCGGGTATGAAACGATTGCTTTCTGTGAAGATGAAGTTGAGTATGTGAGGTTCAAAAAGGGGAGTTGGGTTGTTCTCCGTTTCATTTTATACTCATCTGAGTTCTGGGATTAGCTGTCAAATGTATCGTGTAGGCCTTGAAAGAGAACGAATTTCAAAATATTTGTTCGAAGAAGCATTAAATAATAATAATGTAAAAACGTTTTTACCGAAAAAACTTAATTTTTATGGGTTTTAGCGTTCTGAATTTGAATAAGTAAGATATTGAAAAAGTTGTAGCACTCACAATTTCCTTACGTTTTATAGTTTTATAGTTTAAATTAATTGCTTTTCAAAGAATTGAACAGCATCATTGTTTAAAATAAATAACTGAAAACTAGGATAAATGGTGTACAATGCTGTTCATACCTACTTGTTTACTACCTGTGGTGACATGAGGATTCGACCTTGAGACTCATTTACATTCACACCGGTTTTACCTCGCCAGCAATTCAGTTGTGAGTCTACCGGTGCGACAGTTGGTGGTTTCAATTTTGATACGTGCTGTATTGTCTTGTCCAAAGATGGATATCACTCCGAGGAAGCGTTCCAAAATTATCGCGCTCAATGAACACACATCAATGACTGTAAGAGATATAGCTGAAGCTGTTGATGTGGGAAAGTCCAGCGTTTCGAGAATTTTGAAAACATTTGAAGAAAGTGGCTCATCGTCTCCGAAAAGAGAAGGAAACTGTGGCCGCAAACGCAAAACTACTCCAAGAACAATTGCTGATAAGAAATAGCAAAATTAATCCGACAAAGACATGCACTGATCATCGAAGGGATATAATGGTTTCTGATATGGAGATGAGCACCTCAACTGTGCGAAAACGACTGCTGGTGGTTGGCCGTAAGGCAAGAAGACCAAGAAGAAAGCAACTGCTTACCCAGAAAATGATGGAAAAACGTTTGGCATGGGCCAAAAAGTACCGTTCGTGAACTGTGGACGATTGGAAGAAGGTGGTTTTCAGTGATGACACACATTTGTCTGTTCAAGGGTACAAATCAAGTGTTGTTAGATGAAGTGATGGGGAAACTTTGCGACCTGATCACATCCAGCGATCAGTAACACATCATTCGAATCATATGTTTTGGGTTTTTTTCACAACCAGTGGCACTGGACGATCAGCTCCTATAACAAGGATGATGAATTCAGTGAAATATATGGAAATTTTGCGCACCAGGATTGTCCCATTCATGGAAACGCTTGATGGGAAAAAATGGTTATAAGTGAAATTCATGTGTGGTTTTATGATGACGAATTGAAGAAAATCTGCGCTACGCTAGTGGAATCGATGCCTAAACGAGTTCAAGAATTTATTTTTGCGAAAGGATTCACGAAATCATTGTTTTTTATCCTTTGTCCCAATTAATTCGAACAGCATAGTAGATGAAAGCGCACCAAACAGTCAGTTTTTCTGGATGTAACCGTGTTTTCTGGATGTAACCGTGTTAACACTTAACCATGGTAAGTGTTGTAACATACTTACCATGTAAGTGTATGTTTTGACATACACTTGAGGATTATCTTCACTCTAAATGCGGCAGTTTTGTTTGTTGATGTAGCCATTCAACCAGAAGTGCGCTCCATCGCTAAACAAAATTCGTGCGATACGTATTCCGCACAGAACCATTATTTTCGAAATGAAATTTCACTATTTGCAAGTGTTGTTCAGGCGTGAGTCTAATCATGATCAATTGCCAAAAAAACTGAGAATAAATCACTTCTCAGCTGTTGAATCGGTTGTCATCGTCAACATTAATGCCGACTCAAAGTTCTATACCTCTTAAAAAAACACCCGTTATATCTACACATATTACTCAGGGTTTTGTTAAGTGAGGGAGGGTTCAGGGGGTCCAAATCCCACTCCCGTTGCTATCTCTTATGTTCTTGTCAATGTTTTCAGAATTTCTGTCAAAATGTGTTCGTACAGAAAAATACTGCATGTAATTGAATGCAGTTTGCACCCTTGCATTCCACGAATTATAAAAAGGGATATAATGTTTTCCTCCTTATCAAAATATCGTTCCTCAATAATTTCAAACTTAATATTATCCAGACATGTCGCGTGCTAAAACTGGTATCAAACGTACATATATTTTTTCGTAGAAAGTTTGCTACAGAATATCAGATAATAGGGATTTCGAAACCAGTGCTAGATTTAATTTGAAATCAAGCCAACTAGTTAAGTTTCTCGTACTATTTCCCATTAACTTATATCTCAAGATTTCGGAGGAAAAGAAACACTTCCGTTGGCAAGGATATTCAATAAATTATATCAAACATTCAAACAAATTCTGCCTCAATTATATCATCCTTAATTTCGCATCTGGGGGCGACTGGAAATCTTCCAAACATTTTTATGTAGATATGTCACGTAAGTATGCCTTCACAAATTATATTCGTCATTTAGAATTCTTTTGGACAACATTCAGAGTAATAAATTTGCCGTTTTACAGCCAATTCCAGTGAATCGTGACAAGAGACGTCATTCATTGTCTAGACTAGAGCATTCGTTTGGGGCATGTTTCCATCAGATAGAAATCTGGATTCAAATGAGAAGCAATTGTTATAGGGTAATTTTGGATTGCTTCAATATTTTTCCGCCTAGTTGTTATTTCCTCCATTTTGAATATTTTTCTGAATACTATCTCAATAATTCAGGAATTTAAGCTGAATTTATTACTTTCAGTTTGAGTCAATTATTAAATATATTCAATAAATCACACTTGGTTTCACAGAAAATTTTATTTAATTATTGGTTAACTATTGTTTCAAGGTCATTATTACCTTGTTACATTTTCAAAAACTAGTGAACACTCGTTATTTCAACTAACATATTTTTATGTTTTTACATCTATATCTGCTATAGATGAGAAAATATCATACAGAGGTGAAGTGGAGTAGCTTTTAGCTAGACTTCGCCTCTATTTTCGTACAATTTGGCAATAAAGACAATTTATTATTATTATTATTATATATGATAAGAGAGGAAAACGATGTGTTTGAATTGAGATATTGAAGAAGAAAGTAAGAATTGCAACAAATTAAAGATCATTGATGATCGGTTTTTTCCTTCGATACGAATCATAAATTTCGAATTGTAGAAGATCCAAAGTTTTTCCTTTCATTTGTGGGTGCTGTAATTTCATTGAGTTCCAATTTATGATTGGTTATTACCAATGATTATCTGTTATTATACTGGTTATTATCAATGAAATGTGACATAGTCCAGTAGAATTCTTATTATTTATTATGGAGAATTTTTGTTCTTTTAATCTGGTTTCGATGTTCATCTAGTTTGGCCTATGTATGTAGTATGCTCTGCAATCAGCATAATTGATCTGATATATTTCACTTTGCGCGTTTATTTGTTTAAATTGTTTCTCTTTATTATCAACTAAAACTCATCCCAAATTTCTTCTGTTTCAATAGTTTAATAACAGTTTGAATATTGGGCTCTCTCAATATCTTTGTCGATTTTACCAGTGAGATTTGGTATGTAATGGATACTATGGAATTCTTTATTATCATCTTTTACACTTGTGATTGGAAAAATTTATTTCATTAACCGCGTATGACGCTTTTTCATTAATAATTCGTCAATTATCCGATCAATCATTATTAACTACTCATTGAGTCATGTTATATTTTCTGTTCCAATCTTCGAGGAACGCTTTCTCTTCATTCGAGGAATTCTTTCCAATCTTCGGGTACATTTATTTGATAGATTCAAACATAATGTATTTTACTACGTTTCTATTGGTATGAATTGGGGATATCCATTTTCATCCCAGATTAGTTGCATTCAAATCATGTATACTCAAAAGAATTTAATTTGTGGAAAAATCAATAATTTTTGTAGCAAATGCCATGATATTTGTCAAGGAAAATAAAGCCAGACTTTTACGATGTCAAAAGGTCAAAAACGCGTGGGTATATTATTTTCATTACAAATTTCTAAATTAAAAGAAAAAATATAATGAAGTGAGCAAAATAGAAATTTCAGGTATACTATATACTTTTATTATAATAAACAACAATAATTGAGGGGTTGATAAGGACCCTTAATACAAAGGGAATTAATCCAATAGTATAAGTTTTGATATTTACAGGAAAGTACACATACTGATATAGTTATTAAAAATAGGTATTATTTCGATAGGATAAAAGTGATGAGTTCGTTCTCTGAATGAACTGTTGCAGTCCCTACCACTAACTACACCAAATAAAACTATTGAAGAGAAAATAGAGTACAAGTTGATAACAAAAAAAGTATGAGTAGAGTCGATAGTTGAAAAACATTCGTACATTTACATAATTTCACAAAATTTTTTAATGAATTGAGTGTGACTGATTTCATATATTCAGTACCAAATTTACATTAAAGTAGGGAAATATATTTCTCAATCTACAAATATATTTCAAATAATTATTTAGAATTGAACGCTCAATTAAAAACTTGGCTTAAATTTCACTGAGTAAGTCATTACTCAAGTTTTGCTCAATCTGAAAACAATAGACAAGTATTATAATTTAAATTTATTATTCAACATAATGTTCCATCACGTAATAAGCGAAACTTCGTGTCATTTATTAAATATATTTTATATTGCAATAGGTACACCCATCGTAAAAATGTTAAATGTTTTGAATTTTTAATAGGATAAACAAAGAATTCTTATTCCGTCAGATTTGCATGAAAATATTAAATATGTGAATGCAGTGCATAACAATGGGAAATAGAAATTTTGTTGTTTTTGATCTGTGATTTATTTTTGACTAAATTTTGGTCTCTGTATTCAAAAATGTTATCAATATTTCTCTATCGCATAAAGTTTTTAAACTACAGGACACCCTCTCTTTATCCAAAAAGTCATACAAAATGGACATACAGAGGAAAATAAAGTGCGTTCTAGCCAAACTATTAGACATTATGGCTATGTAAGAAATACCGTTTGATACTCAAGTTACAGCCAAGCTTTTCAAAGATTTCTTAGTGTTGTTGAACAATTTCGACGTAATTCTGGGCTCGTGTGTTTCCAAGAAAGTCCTTGATAATACTTTTGAATGTCAACCAAGCATTATATTCAAGTTCAGTCATTGTTTCAATGAAACGTTCATAGGAAATGCCAAAGTGATATACTTAAAACAGTCCCCTCAGGTGACAAGCTTCAACAAATTACTTCATGAGACCTACTTTTATATGCAAAACCAGATCAAACATTTCGAAATTTTTAAAATAATTTAGAAAAAATGTTCTAATGATATGAAATATAATTTTCCATATTTTCACTATGAAAATATCTGTAGATAAATATGGAATTATATATGAACAGTTATGTAAATGGCATTCGCTAAATACAGTTTATTATTATTATTATATTTGTTTTAATTTATTTCTGTTTCTCTTTTTTTCAATGATTTTAAATTATGTATTAAGTATTATTACGTTTTATCATTTTATTTTATAGATTAGTTATAGATTAACTGCGTATGCAGGGTGAGATTCATTCCTTTATTTTTCGATCTGAGAATGCTATTGTGATTTTTTTTTCTGTATTCCATTTTCTAAATGAAAGAATAAATAATATAATTTTTCACGATAGGCTATGGTCAAAATTTCACCATTTCAGTTTGTCTACTCAGTTTACACTTAGTTGTTGAAATAGTTTCAAACTGCGAATTTCGTCATGGTTATAAATACATTTTATTCTCGTCTAAAAGTAATTTATATAGGCGGAGCTTTTGTCATATTTTTATTCGTCACGGAATGATTTTTTATAATGTGTTTCGTTGTAAATGGAAGTAACAGCTGTCCACATTCCCTAATGGTTTAGGCTAATGCATTTTTCGAATATGTTTTTGCGGCTCTAAGTTCCAATCCGAGTATCTTCACTGCAATCAGTTGAAGGAACACGCTTTAAAATAGTAATTCTGAAGCCGTTTACAACCAGCTGTTAACTTTTATCGTTATAAATTTTTTCAACGAAAAGTGTTCAACGAAAAAATTTCAAAATAATTATTTACAATGATACTGAACTATTGCGAAATAAATCACGCAGGTTCGTTAAATATTTATTATGAATGGACAGGGTAGAATCTAGAAGATAGTGTGGTTCACGGGGTAAGGGTCCCCTTGCACTTTTATACAATAAAATTGATTATATTTTAATTTGAGGAAAACCTTTGAAGTCGTGTCCAGTTCCACTTAAACAAATTTCTTGATACTCAAATATGAAAAGTTATAGAATATCTCTAATTAGAAAATATTTCTTTCTTTAAACTAGTACTAATTTAAGATTCTTGGTAATTTATTGAAAGTATTAAATCCGTCATAGTTTATGCTATTTTTAAATTTAGAGAGCTTATAACTTTGGATATAAAAACGTTCAGTATTTCTAGTACTATATATAAGTTTATTAATGTAATAGGTTTTTCTAATATAAGTAAAGCTAAATAAATGTATAGCATTTCTATATACAAAATAATCCAAAATCAACACAGCAAAAAAGTGAAAAATCAACCAACTTCAACATTCAAAGTAACAACAATTCTAGCCAACCCTACAAACTGTCCGCTCAAATACCCACGATCAAACTAGATATATGATAACAATATCACAACGACAAACAAACCAATAGCCAATACATAAGGACATTCAATAAGTCAAATATCTTCTGAGTTTAACTTTAAAACTTCGTAATGACTCAGTAGATTTAATGTCTGCTGGCAACTTGTTATAAGCAACGAATCCCTTAAAAAACAACGACTTCATAGTTGCACTTATTTTAGTCTTTTCGTTATGTAAGTCATTTCTTCCTCTAGTGAGGTGATTATGTACTTCGTTATTGAAACACAGGAATTCATCAAAATATGACGGCGCCAAACCATTTAGTAATTTGAATACGAATGACATCATCATGAAAAGACATCTCTCTTCAAAAGAAAACCATGAAAGTGTTTTCAACATAGAGCTTAGAAGTGTCAGCCAACTGCAATTAAGTATTATTCTCATGCAACGATTACCCAAGCATTATAGTATCATTACTATACCCAAGCACATCAGTTACATTTTTTACTACATTACATGGGAGCAACTGATTTTCAATTCTAAATATGAATAACGAAGTTTGTTCAAAAGAAAAGCATATTCGATTATCGGAGTTTTTTCTTTGTTATGTTGGTACTCATACGTTTCTCATATGTTGACATTATTAGCCATTTGGGATCAGTAGTTCGTTTTTGACAACTGAAAATGTTAGCACCTTTTTGTGTATTCTTCGATTTTTTACTTTGAGAAAAATGAGTCAAAGAATCTGAATTGAATTTTGCGTTAAAAATGGAACAAAGAGCTCCAACACACTTTGTTGGCTGTGGAATTCGGAGAGTCTATTTTGTCTTTAAAAAATGTTTGTGAGTGTACAAACTCTTTAGAGAAGCCCGAGAAGTTGTGGATGACGATGAGCGTCCTGGAGTTGCAACCACGTCAACGAACGAAGAAAACATGGTTTTCTTCGGAAGCAATGAAGGAAATCGTTTTGGAAAATCGTCGAATGGATATTGGCATATCAATCGGCTTATGCCATGCAATTTTTTCTGATGTTCTGGGAATAAAACGTATTCCAGCAAAGTTTGTTCTGAAATTGCTAAATTTCGATCAAAAGCAACGTCGCTTTAGTATCGCTCAGATTTGCTCCAAAAGGTCATAACTGGTGACGACACGCGAGTATATTTTTATGCCGTCGAAAGCAAGGCCCAATCTTACCAATGAAAGTGCCCAGGAGATCCAAGACCGAAAAAGCACGCAACGTTCGATCAAATCTGAAGGTTTTGCTCACTGTTTTCTTCGATGAAAACGACGTGGTGGAACATGAGTTCGTGCCGGTTACATGAGATCATACGGTTAATAAGGAATACTAAAGGGTGTTTTTTTTTAGAAATATAGAAATTTAAATTGCAATAAAACAACGATGGATCATTCGATTGAAAAGATTGTTCTTTTATCCAAAGAATAATCTCGTGGCATTACATTTTAAATATGATTTCTGGCATATGACCGCCACGGCTGGATCGGATGTAGTCCAATCTGGACGTCCAATTTTCGATGACTTTTTCCAATATTTGTGGCCGTATATCGACAATAACCCGGCGAATATTGTCTTCAAAATGGTCAAGCGTTAGTGACTTATCCGCATAGACCAATGACTTTACATAGCCCCACAGAAAGTAGTCTAGCGGTGTTAAATCACAAGATCTTGTAGGCCAATTCACAGATCCAAAACGTGAAATTAGACGGTCACCAAACGTGTCTTTCAATAAATCGATTGTGGCACGAGATGTGTGACATGTTGCGCCGTCTTGTTGAAACCACAGCTCCTGGACATCATGTTTGTTCAATTCAGGAATGAAAAAGTTATTAATCAGGGCTCTATACCGATCACCATTGACTGTAACGTTCTGGCCATCATCGTTTTTGTAGAAGTACGGACCAATGATTCCACCAGCCCATAAAACGCACCAAACAGTCAGTTTTTCTGGATGTAACGGTGTTTTGACATACGCTTGAGGATTATCTTCACTATAAATGTGGCAGTTTTGTTTGTTGACGAAGCCATTCAACCAGAAGTGCGCTTCATCGCTTAACAAAATTCGCTTATGAAAATCGGGAACAACAGCAATCTCCTTAATGCTACGTTCTACAATAGCAATAGCTTCTTCTGTACGCACCGTACGGCGTCTCTGGAGATGCGTTATCAATAAGAGTACACGTGGTGCATAAAAGTTCCATGGTTAATCGAATTAACTGCTCTGATGGACGATAAAATTGACGTAGTGTGCGATACTTATTCCGCACAGAACCATTATTTTCGAAATAAAATTGCACTATTTGCAAGCGTGGTTCAGACGTGAGTCTATTCATAATGAATTGCCAAACCAAAATGAGAATAAATCACTCCTCAGCTATTAAATCGGTCGCCATCTTCAACAGTAATACCAACTTAAAGTTCTATACCTTTAAAAAAACACCCTTTACAACGAAACTATGTTATAAGTGCGTGAAGCAATAAGGCTCAAACGATTGAAATTGTAGAAAAAAATTCATGGATTTTGCAACACACATCAATGCTTGTTCGTGATTTTTTGGCAAAAAACAACACCGTTTTCATGTCTCAACCACCGTATTCAGTTGATTCGGCTCCCTGCGACTTTTTTCTATACCCAAAACTGAAGAGACCAATGAAAGGAGAGCGTTTTGCCACATTGATGAGATAAAGTTGGAATCGAAGAAGGAACTGATGGCTATACCGAAAAACGCATTTCAGAAGTGCTTCGAGAATTTGAAAAACCGATGGCATAAGTGCATTATTATATCTGAGGGTAGCACTTTGAAGGGAACAAAATGGATATCGATGAAAAAATACATAATTTTCAAAAAAAATTGAAATTCATCTTTTCTTTAGAAGAAACGTCCTATATATGGTAAAGAGTATTCTGTGTTCAACAGACATCAATTCGGGGAGTTCACCATAATTTTTAAGGGGGACATCTATTGCTATTTAAAATAAATCTCTTAGCCCAATTCTGTTCTTAATAGTTCCAGCAAACAAAACAAAAATTTAATATAAACTGATGAAATCGTACTAAAATTCGATATAAAATCATTAATTTGGAATAACAAATACAAATAGTTATGATGAATAATACAACATGTGGTTATGAGTAATTTCATTTTATATAGCGTTTTAATATCCTTTTAATGTCATGCGGTTAACATTGCATTATAATATAAATAATTACAAGTTCATTGCCGCTTTCATAATCATTGTTATGATAGAGGTACCAGTATGACTTTTATGTAACAACAATCACATTCATTACAACAAACGGAAATCCAACCAGTGATGCCAACGTGAAAATATAAAAATCGGTAAAATGTCTTCGGGAAATTAATGGGAATTAATGGGAAATATTCTCTTCAGTACGCACTGTACGCATGCGAGACAATGGTTTAATGTCCAACAAACTAAACTTGATGGGAAGTTTGGTGATAAGAGCACGAATTGTTGATTCACCAGGTCGATTATGACGACCATAATATGGTCGTAACAAACGATACACCTTTTTCACAGAGCACGAATTTTGATAGTAAATTTCAACAATTTGCAATCGTTGCTCGTTTGTAAGTCTTTCCATTATAAAATGGTAGAGTATACTGAAAACTTTTCACTGTGACAGATGATGTTTGGGTGCCATTACCAACCAGTGCCGCCAACGTGAAAAACTCAACTCTTAAAAAATCACCCGTTATATCATTGTTGAAAAATAATTGTAAGAATCCATATCATTATAAGATTCTACCAACAATTATTTGCAAAGACAACCACCTATCTCTTGATGGATGCAGAATTTTATGAATTCTAACAAAAAAAGGATTTTAAATTACTTCGAAGTATATGCTTCGAATTCGCACTTATTTCGAATACTTACTTTCACTTTGAAAATCTGTAGATCTACTGATAAATTCGCAGATGTGGCATCGCTGGAGGCAACGTTTCCTTGCGTTAAGTCGAATCAACTCCGTGCGACAGAATGTCAAAGATATTCTTTAAACGATTTCAATGACAACTATCAACTTATTGTTAGGAAATAGTGATTCTAGAGTAATTGAGGAAGTATTAATTACAGGAACATTCGTGTTCGTACAGCGGTCCCGTCAAATACTTTAACCTCATGAATAATTCGATCCGGAAGAAATGCATTGTGTTCGCTTAAATGGACAGTTTATATTCGAATTAACGTTGCATATGAAATAATACCCAGGACAATTATGCGGTGAATGTTTGGGGTTTGAACACCGTTACACAAAATTCACAACAACAGGATACGATATAAATAGTTCCATTTTGAAATTGAACGAATTATTTTCTATGGGAAATGATGATTTCCTTAAAAACTGACGATTGCAATAAACTGGACAAAATAAAAGGCATTATATCGAAGATAAGAATAATAATAATATTCATTTTTTTTTAGCATTAGCTATTACAAAATTATACATACATTCAAAATATATTATTTACAATTATATGTTTAAAGCGAACTTAGCTAATTTACGCTTGAATACCTTAAGGTCACTTATTGTGTTTATGGAGCTAGGCAATTTATTAAATGGTTGAATTCTTCATAAAATATACTATTCCTATGTTTACAATGCTTACAAACTTGCATTTCTTGTATTATAACTATGCACACCACTGACACATGTTAGATTTTTTATTACTTTATATGGAAACAATTTTTTTTAACTTTAAATATAGTTATATATGTAGCAAAAAGTATTCTCTGTTTATCTGACATTAGTTCTGAACAATTTAGCATGCTTTGGATTGGATTGTATCTATTACATTTCAAAATTGTTCACGTAGCTCTATTCTGTAACTTTTGTAGCTGTTTAGTTTTTTCTTTTCTCAGTCCCAATAACAGAGTGGTACAATATTCAAAGAGTGGTATGATTATGGGCTTAAAGAGCAATAACTTCATATATGTGGTCAGGTTTTTTCCAATTCTTTTGAGAAAATTGATTTTCTTGGAGATTTCAAGTCGATATCAAGTCGACATGATCATTGAAACTCAATTACTCATCTAACATAACGCCTAAGTATTTAACAAGTTTTACCATTTCAATGTTCTGGTTTTCAATTTTAATACTTACATTTTCATTACTATCTACCGTAAGAATTCTACTTGTACCAAAAACCATAAATTTAGACTTTATTACATTTAGCGATAAACTGTTATCGCTCCGCCATTCATTTATTGCTGCCAAGTCTCTATTGATCCATTCTGTCATAGCCTGTATTTTTTTACCACTGACAAAAATCATAGTATCAGCTGGAACAAGCGTATAGAGCATTTTTTACATGCTAAACAATATCATTACTGTATATTAGTTTTTTCAACAGCAATGATCTTGAACAGTTTGCTTGATTCTAGTGACATTAATGGACAAGTTTTTCCTTTTCTTTGGTCAGGTATAAATTTTTCGAAAATTTCAAATAATTTTCGACGCTCCCATTTAATTATTTGTGATTGAGCAGTCAAGTTCGTTACTCTAGTTTTATGGGACTTATATTTTAAATCCATACAAGACTATATTTATATACATATATACGTATATATCTATATATATATATATATATATATATATATATATATATATATATATATATATATATATATATATATATATATATATATATATATATATATATATATATATATATATATATATATATATATATATATATATATATATATATATATATATATATATATATATAAGGAGTGAAGAATTTTCTTGCGGTGAAAAGTACGAATGACAAAAACACAATTATCGGTATAGCCCGCAACTCAATTGGAAGCAGCCGTTGACACGTGTTTCGAGCTTATTGGCTCTCCTCAGAACGGCGTAGCCAAGTTCAAGGTGTACGAACCTGGAGATGGAATCCACAACAAAAGAACACACCTGCAAAGGAAGTCCCCACTGCTAGGCTTCCACGTGAACTCTCCGGGTTTGGAGATTTGGTCAACGTATCGCCAATGTGGCGACTATTTATCCTTTACGGAGTCTTCAACCGACTAAGTAAATAAGGAGTGAAGAATTTTCTTGCGGTGAAAAGTACGAATGACAAAAACACAATTATCGGTATAGCCCGCAACTCAATTGGAAGCAGCCGTTGACACGTGTTTCGAGCTTATTGGCTCTCCTCAGAACGGCGTAGCCAAGTTCAAGGTGTACGAACCTGGAGATGGAATCCACAACAAAAGAACACACCTGCAAAGGAAGTCCCCAATGCTAGGCTTCCACGTGAACTCTCCGGGTTTGGAGATTTGGTCAACGTATCGCCAATGTGGCGACTATTTATCCTTTACGGAGTCTTCAACCGACTAAGTAAATAAGGAGTGAAGAATTTTCTTGCGGTGAAAAGTACGAATGACAAAAACACAATTATCGGTATAGCCCGCAACTCAATTGGAAGCAGCCGTTGACACGTGTTTCGAGCTTATTGGCTCTCCTCAGAACGGCGTAGCCAAGTTCAAGGTGTACGAACCTGGAGATGGAATCCACAACAAAAGAACACACCTGCAAAGGAAGTCCCCACTGCTAGGCTTCCACGTGAACTCTCCGGGTTTGGAGATTTGGTCAACGTATCGCCAATGTGGCGACTATTTATCCTTTACGGAGTCTTCAACCGACTAAGTAAATAAGGAGTGAAGAATTTTCTTGCGGTGAAAAGTACGAATGACAAAAACACAATTATCGGTATAGCCCGCAACTCAATTGGAAGCAGCCGTTGACACGTGTTTCGAGCTTATTGGCTCTCCTCAGAACGGCTCTCCTCAAAAACACAACGTAGCGTTGTGTTTTTGTCATTCGTACTTTTCACCGCAAGAAAATTCTTCACTCCTTATTTACTTAGTCGGTTGAAGACTCCGTAAAGGATAAATAGTCGCCACATTGGCGATACGTTGACCAAATCTCCAAACCCGGAGAGTTCACGTGGAAGCCTAGCAGTGGGGACTTCCTTTGCAGGTGTGTTCTTTTGTTGTGGATTCCATCTCCAGGTTCGTACACCTTGAACTTGGCCACGCCGTTCTGAGGAGAGCCAATAAGCTCGAAACACGTGTCAACGGCTGCTTCCAATTGAGTTGCGGGCTATACCGATAATTGTGTTTTTGTCATTCGTACTTTTCACCGCAAGAAAATTCTTCACTCCTTATTTACTTAGTCGGTTGAAGACTCCGTAAAGGATAAATAGTCGCCACATTGGCGATACGTTGACCAAATCTCCAAACCCGGAGAGTTCACGTGGAAGCCTAGCAGTGGGGACTTCCTTTGCAGGTGTGTTCTTTTGTTGTGGATTCCATCTCCAGGTTCGTACACCTTGAACTTGGCTACGCCGTTCTGAGGAGAGCCAATAAGCTCGAAACACGTGTCAACGGCTGCTTCCAATTGAGTTGCGGGCTATACCGATAATTGTGTTTTTGTCATTCGTACTTTTCACCGCAAGAAAATTTTTCACTCCTTATTTACTTAGTCGGTTGAAGACTCCGTAAAGGATAAATAGTCGCCACATTGGCGATACGTTGACCAAATCTCCAAACCCGGAGAGTTCACGTGGAAGCCTAGCAGTGGGGACTTCCTTTGCAGGTGTGTTCTTTTGTTGTGGATTCCATCTCCAGGTTCGTACACCTTGAACTTGGCTACGCCGTTCTGAGGAGAGCCAATAAGCTCGAAACACGTGTCAACGGCTGCTTCCAATTGAGTTGCGGGCTATACCGATAATTGTGTTTTTGTCATTCGTACTTTTCACCGCAAGAAAATTCTTCACTCCTTATTTACTTAGTCGGTTGAAGACTCCGTAAAGGATAAATAGTCGCCACATTGGCGATACGTTGACCAAATCTCCAAACCCGGAGAGTTCACGTGGAAGCCTAGCAGTGGGGACTTCCTTTGCAGGTGTGTTCTTTTGTTGTGGATTCCATCTCCAGGTTCGTACACCTTGAACTTGGCTACGCCGTTCTGAGGAGAGCCAATAAGCTCGAAACACGTGTCAACGGCTGCTTCCAATTGAGTTGCGGGCTATACCGATAATTGTGTTTTTGTCATTTATACATATATATATATATATATATATATATATATATATATATATATATATATATATATATATATATATATATATAATTTCAGTTGGAGTTGCGTTGCGCATGCACCTTTGCTAAAACTAATGAGTAAATAATTAGTTAAGATTTAATTACCAATTAGTGATTGCTTTATGAATAGGGAATGAGTATTTACTTGATTAATAATTAGTAATTCACTGATTAGTTTCGACAAATTTGCAATTTGTCGTAAATTTGCAACGAAACGTTGACTGAAATAAAGATTTGTCAATTAGGGGGCCTGTTATTGCTGAAAATATTTTGAAAAAACTATACATAATTAATTGCATTGAATTCATAATATTCCAATTCATATAGCTATTCGCTATTTTTCAAAGATTGTCAACATGCTTCGTTATTAGCCAAATTTCTTACATTTTCACAAACAGTTTTCACAGAAATTGAAAAATTGGGGATATAAAAATTGAGATTTTTTCATGATAATGAAATTTATGTACCATAAATCGTTAGAAATAGCCTGATCAAATTACAAGACAAAAAAATCTATATTTGCAAAACAAATACAAGTGTGAATCCTCTTAATCAAAAATTTTGACTTTTATACTCCAACTTTATCATATATATCAAGAGGAATAAATTATTGTCAGAGTCTGATTATTGGTTATTGCCATTTAGTTTTTCTTATCAATCAAACGCATAAAAACAACAAAGATTTCCCACAAAGTAGATCGATTTATCAATGAAACGTATTATAGAACTGTTGTTTCTTTTTATATGAAAATCATTGAACATTGTCGTTCACAAAATTGCTTTACAAAAATTAAAAATGAGTTAAATTGAATTATATGATAGGAACTTAGTCATTTTTAGCAGATTTTACTCAGTGGCATTGAAGGATAAGTGTTCGAGTTGTGCGATGGTAGAGATCGAGGTTCCACAGGGATCATTAGTGAACCCTCTGATTTTCTATATCTTCATCGATGATCTTCCCGGTTAATTATTCCGGTGTCTTGATACAACTGTTTGCTGATGACACATCTTTGTCTATCTCGAATACTGTGCCGTGGCTTGCTGAGCGGAGTTGGATGATAAAATTAACTCTACTATGGCTGAATGGTTCTATTGACTGTACTATGTCCTACTCCTGCAACGCTTCAATATCTCCAATTCTCTAAAATATCAACCTCATGTTAAAATTTTCCAACTTTTGGACTTGATGATGCCTTGAAACACTTGAACCAGAAACTTTAAATTTTTTCTGTAGTGATGTGGTAATGTAACTGTGGTAACACAGAAGTATCAGAATTTTAAGTTGTTTCTGACTTGAATCTTGTCAATTCAATAAGATTTCTTTCAAAACTCGGAGTTTTCAAAATTATAGTTTTTTTTTTAAATCTTTGAATTATATTATAGTTGTTTTTTCTATAAAATACTAAGTAAATCTGAAAATAAAACTTATACCTTAGTAATTGCTTTCCTATAACCATGATCGAACTGCTAATACACTACTAAATTTTGATTTATTATATCCAATGAAATAAATTAAAATATACGCAGACCAATTATTTTGAAACACGAGCAAATATACGGCACTCTCGACAACCCCCTAAAGGAATAGCAGCAATAAAAATTGGCGTATTAGATTATATAGATTCTAAGGGAAATGTTTGAGGAGTTGCCATGGAGAATTCGTCTTATTTGTTCGCTTCAAAGAAAACATAAATCCGGGAAATATCTTTTATATGTAATATTCCGAAGCTTCGGACAAGTTTTACTTGTTCTTCTTCTGATTACGACTTCTTTGCGAAACTTATGTATTTGCGCAAAATAAAATTGTAGTAAATTTTGTTTGTATGAATAACATTGGCATTTACTTGATGCGAATCCATTATAATGAATATAGGATAGTTTGAACACTTGAATTTGATTTATACTTTCATAGTTATAACGAGAAGCGTTTTGTTGTCACCGTTTCCTACAGTTTTTAACAGAATATTATTTGTTTTGAATTTTCTTTGGTGAAAAATTATTATAAGAACTTCGATATGTCGTAATTTTTGCATTGTGTCCTTCAAACAGAGAGTTTTCGATACATTGAGAATCCAGAAAAAACATCAACTTCTGGAAAAATTAATAATTTTCTTCTCAGTTATGTTTTCTCTCAGTTTATATCTTTTATCGCAGTTTTTTCTTTCAGTTATATATGTATGTTTGTATAACAATATAAGTACATCTTCATACACTCTTCAAGATAAACGAAAGTAGGTACCTATTTTAAAAATAATCATAAGAAAATAGTATTAAAAAATTATTACTATGAATATTGCAAAACAATTAAACCGATATAACGTCACATTTGTACCGTTATAACGTGCCATACAAAGTCTAGTGAAATAAATACTAAAAAATTTAGTATATATAATACTATAAATTAATAAAAATTCGCTCCCGGCTGTGAGTCCCCCTGCAACAATGTCCCACTATCGTGTTCCGGTCCTCAACTTCACATCAAAATTTGTTCAAAAGCAACCTAAGCACATAATGGATAGCTCCGAATGTTTCCTTGTATGTATCCCGAATGTAACAGTCAGTTGAATAAAAAATCGTATACGAATCAGATCAATAGTTTTGGCGTAATGTGATTCTAGACAGAGTTTTAATGTTGTAGATAGGTAACTATGTATAGGTTCCTGTGGGAATGAGATATTTTCCCGAAGTAAAAAGTAGTCTGAATTTTGGTACCTTCCTACCCTATAAGTTAAGTAGTGTGATGGAGTGTCGCTAAGTTTCGATCCAAGTGAAACTGTTAAATAAAGACAGTTGTATCAAAATTTTATCATAAATTCCCTAAATTATGGCACCTATCTACCCTCTAAGTTAGAAAAGTGATCAAATACTAACTTGAAGTCTTAGTAACACTTAGTTTAAAAAAAAACCCATCAAAATCATTTCAGTAGCTATGGCGTCATGCGCTTCTTGACACGATCACGCTAGATTTCCGCGGGAATGAGGTATTTTCCCGCCGTAAAAAGTAGCCTGTGTCCGTGCCTAGGATCCTATCTTTAAATTAATCAAGTCTTATAAAAATCCGTTCAGACGTTAAGGCGTGTGTGAGGTAAACTTTTAAAACAAAGGATTAAAAATCACTAACTTAATTAGTTTTCTGCCTACTGCCTACGCCTTAAGTACGATAGCATGAATATTAATAACCCATATCCTTTTCTAGGTTACTCTCTAACTAAATTTCATCAAAATCCGTTCAGGCGTTTAGGCATGATAGAGCAAAACTCCCAGCAAAAACCATAAAAAAATCACTAACTCAATTCAGTTTTCTACCTACTTCCTATCCCCTAAGTACGATGACGTGATCATTTTGATCTTATATCCGTTTTTAGGTAACATCTATTACCTTACTAAATTTCATCAAAATCCGTTCAGCCGTTTAGACGTGAAAGAACAAAAGTCCCAACAAAAACGACTAAAAATCACTAACTCAATTTAGTTATCTGCCTACTGCCTACCCCCTAAGAACGATGGCGTGATTATTTATAGCCTATAACCATTTCTAGGTTATCGTCTATCACCATACCAAATTTCATTAAAATCCGTTCAGCCGTTTAGGCGTGAAAGAGTAACAGACAGACAGACAGACAGACAGACAGAGTTACTTTCGCATTTATAATATTAGTATGGATATATATATATATATATATATATATATATATATATATATATATATATATATATATATATATAAGAGCTACAAGGTGAGATCCTTTGTATACAAATTCTGTACAAGTCGAGATCCGTTTGGTAAGGTGAGATCCGATTTCGGATCTCACCTTGTTTAACGTGTATATCGTCTTGGGTGTGGGTAATTTGGCCCAATTAACCGATTTCCAGATTTTCGGTCGGATCTCGTCTTTCAGCCAAATATCACATTATATACAACTTTAGTTCACCAACCTTCCTATAGGGGGCCGATCTGCCATTGTATAAAAGTTTGTTAAATAACGCAAAGTAGAGATCCAAAGGTTTGGCAACATGCACGTCTTGGACTGGTTGTCGTTATCTGTAATATGATACTATCGCGTTGTACTGTATCTCGTCGTTACGTTTGGATTCGGTGTTTAGGTATGAAAACAAATGGATTTTGATGGTTTATCGAAAGTAATATACATATTATAATGTAAATATTATCGATTCATGAAGAAGAATATCTACTCGTTAGGGTTTCAGAACTTATTCATTTAGAATACATTCATTTGGACAGAATTAAAGTTCATTTTTATTTGAATTTCTTTTGGATTTAAACTTTTTCTACGACTCCGAAAAATATGAACGAGGGGTCATTGGATTCGGAAGAGTATGTAGATTATTAATTTCATTAGATTATTTCAGAAAAGAATCAAAAGGAAATAAAAATTATTCTCGAAACAACTCATTTCACGAAACTGTTGGAACCAAATTCATTATTTTTCCATTGAGATGAGAATAAGTTAGTAATAGTTAATACAACTAGTTAATACAAATATATTCAATAAAAAATATTACGTCAACTTCTATAAGATAATAAAAATCCGGTAAGTAATAGGTGTAAATAATCTACTAATAGAATCTAATAATAGTATATGCTCTTCCGAATCCATTGTCCCCTCGTTGATGAATGAAAAAATAATTAATGGTGTAGAGACTCTAAAACGCTTTCGGCTCTTTGGTGCTGGTGGGTTCTATTCCCATCATGATCTTGGGCTGTTTGGAAATGGCGTTAAACTGCAAGTGCAACTTTCGCACAAGCACAGAGTGCCTATGAAATGATAACTAACGTTCTTCAAAATTAAGTGAAATTGTTTTCATTGATTTTGCATAAGTTTCCTAATTATTTTTTTATATGAGCATGAGCATTACAATTACGAAAATGTTGAATGAAACTTCCACGCTTTTTTTCTTTTTTGGAGCTATTTTTGAAAGGTTTCCGAAAACATTCTTGTTGGAAAAATTCTTCTGATCACTTCGTTATAAATGATTTTCTTGGGTTGAAATCTAGATTGAATTTCTGATATTCAACCTGAGTAAATTATTCATGACAAGTGATAAATAACAATTTTCACATATCCTAAATCTCTTTTGAAAACCTTCAATCATAGGTACAGAAAAGGAAAAAATTTCAATTTCCTTCATGTTCAAGTAGGAGAAAACTGTTAATCTACTGATGCAGAATCGATAGAAAAATCGCAATAAAAATTTTTGATTACGGAATATTGTCCGCTCATCTATTCATAAGATGCCTGAATATTTTCAAGTTTAATTTCTCTATGTTGAAGTAGTTTAACTGCTTGATATTCAATTATAGTAGGTGTAGAGCTAGCCAACCTTGCGCAATCCATAGATCCTATATTCGTCTGTATTTTCAACTCAAAGGGAAAAAATTGGAAGAAAGTCCTAAAGTTTATAGAGGCCCGGAAATATATCTTTTTAGGTTTCATATGGAACAGTCCAAACTCCATATGTAGTGAACATTGATAAATATATTGTTGTTTGGATAAGATATTCCTTTATTGTATACATTGATAAGCCATTATAGACTAAATACTTTAAATTGGCGAGTATGAGTATTACGTGAAAATATGAAATGCGTAGACGAGCTGTATCGAAATGCTAAAAATGTAGTGTTCTGCTTATGTTGCAGAACAAGAAGATCTAATGAATTTCAAATTGAAGTAATTTATGTCTTGACATGTTAGAAGGTTAAAATGTTTTCATGAATAAAGGTTGAATTGGAATGCCTTTTCGATTATAACATAGATTCCTTATTCGACAACAAATTATACCGCCATATCGTGGTTTTTACATTTTTATGAGGTGTGTTATAGTAAAAAAAATCTCTTCAATATTTTACTTTTACTATATTGATAATGATAAGCACATGTGAGTGATCGCAAACGTATCCCCCAATACTGCAGTGTGTAGTTATTGAATTGGATAGAATGAACAACAAACAGAATAGAAGCCACCAACAGAATACGTATAAGATAAGTGTATCAGAGAATATGACTTTGAAATATAAACCAAGCATACAATATGAAATATAACATGAAACTTTACCGAAAAGTAGAATCCGGTAAAAAAATCGATATTTGTCAACGATACATAATGCAAATATTTCTGGATAGCATTTATTTAAACAAGGTGATTCAGTAAAGTATTCAGATCAATACAACTTAAATCTTTAATAGATTATCATACAGTGTAAGTCGAAATGTGAATATTTTTGTATTAATTTTTCAGAGAATCTTGCTCATGGAAATTTTTGATGTTATACACGAGAGAAATTTAGATTTATTAATTAAATTTATTTAAATTAAATTTAGAGCGATCATTTCAAATATACATATTCAGAGCATATTTAGAATAATTGGGCAATTCGAATATTCACGCTGAAATTGATTCATATTCCGCGAAACAATTACATATATAAGGAATTAGGTACTTATATAATTTTCCACAATTTATTTCTATGAGTGCAATAGTTGACATTGACCTCAGAAACAATGCAGAACAACGGGTCAAGTATTTCTTATTTGAACAGACAGAAGACACTCAGTTGAAATATAGTTTTTTGTCGAATAGATGACAAAAATTTTAACCATAAGGAGCATAAATTCCTGACAAATAACGATAGCTGAAAGAAATAAATTTCGATTGTCTTTCATTTCCTGTTGTCTCTGATGTGGAAAGAAAAACATTTCGTGAAATGGCTGGATATTATAGAATGCAAGATTTCCATATTCACGAAACAATTTGCATGTATCTGATGAATTGCTCTTTTCTTAAAATGAAGTGTGAGCAGACATATATCATTAGATTAGTCAGAATCTAAATGTTTACTCTACTAAAATGCAACACCATAATACGGTAGGTCAATCGATATTTGAGAATCCATATCAAGTAATGCTAATATTTCAGAATAGTATTTATTCATCAGATATCAGTTTAATTATCAGATCTGATAATACAACTTTCAGCTGACTAAGATTCTCTTACAGTGCGAGTCGAAAGATCAATATTCTTGTATTCATTTTTCAGAGCATTTTATTGCTCATGAAATGAAATAGCGTGAATTTCTGTAATTCTCAATGTTATACAGAGGATATGATGTTAGTATCAAACTTTTTTGTCCTTATTTCAAAAATACTTTCATAACATATTTCGAAAAATTTTACATTTCGAATATTCACGCTCAAATGAAAATTGATCTGTCACAAAACACCTACATATATGAGGAATTATATCATATTCGACAATATAATATGATATAATTATTCATTCATATTTTCATTGATTTGTCTGTTGAGGTGGATCTACATTTTTATTGATCTGCTTGTTTAGGTGGATATATGTTCTTATTGATCTACTGTCCAGCTGGATGTATATTTCTATTGATCTGGCAATAAATGACGATAAAATAAGTGCAATAGTTGACCTCAAAAATAATACAGAACAACGTGTGAATTATTTCTTATATCGAAAACGTCTTCAAGACATACAGGTCTCTGTTAGCAAATGTTTGAAATGTGGTTTTCTGTAGAAAAGATGATAAAAATTTCACCTATATGGTGCAAAAACTTCTGATAAGTACCAAAGCACGAAAGAAATATAGTTACCAATTTCAAATGTTTTTCATTTCCAGGCGCCCCTGATGTGGCAAGAAACAAACGTTTCGTAAAATGGCTATAGATTAAAGAATGCGTTGTTTTCAATAACTATTAAGTTTCGTGTACTTGCTGAAATTGTATAAACAAATGTCTTCAAATCACGATAAGGTACCATGATAAATAGGTTCATGCATAATTTCACCGCTCAAATTTTGGAATTTCAAATACACTGAAATGATATCTAGATATTCTCCCTGGAATTAATTTTCCGCTCAGATCGCTAAGATCGATTTCGAACCATTAAAAGATTTTCTTTAGGATTATTGTTTTTAATCGGTACAAGCAGAATGTTATAAATATAAAGACAAACTGTCGCAGCAAGTCCAAACAATTCTATCACACACAAATTAGCACTGTAGAGGAGTATGACACACTTCGTATTTTATATTTATTCATTTATAATCATGACCATAATCATAATTTCATATTATTATATATTTGAATATAAACTTAAATTCGAACACTTGAACTTATAATTTACACTTTATTGACTACATAGCATGATGCGTTTCGTCGTAACAAAGGACAAAATAATGATTATTCTATTAGTATCTGAAGAAGTCGTTTGTGACGACGAAACTTGTCATGCTATGTAGTCAATAAAGTAAATCATAAGCTCAAGTGTTTGAGTTTATATTCAATTATGATGGATTTACATCAGGTAAACGCCAATACTATTAAATATTATTATATATAATGTCCACTACATTATTGTAGTGAACAATATAATTATAATTATAATTATGTAATTTTTTTAAATTCTTGAAACGTGTTCAAATTTTGAGTGATTCCACTCAACAATCTGGAAAATGAATAATTGGAACAATTCTTTAATATCAAAAATTTATTAATGAGCAATACATTATATGTACATATATCATTATGAATTACTTATGTATCAATTACTATTGCTAATATAGATGAAGGCTTCAATTTGAGCCGAATACCTACCTGTTGTGAAACAAATGAGTTTTTGTTGAGCTTCTATGCGATAATTTTTTTTTGTTCGTCTTTTAAAATTCAACGCATTATCAGAATGTTCATTTTCACTTCTATTCCAAACCTCTCGATCGATTAAGTTCATTCAAATGCTTCATCCGCTCACATATTATTGATGTTTGTTTCGTTTCCTTATCTCCAACTTGATTAACTACCGCTGACTGTTCCGAGGCTATGTTCATGTGTTGTATTCCTCGGAGTTTACTAAACATACGATATCTTTTCAGGTTGATCATTTACCAAATCTCGTAGTTAAATATTGAACCTCTCAAGAATTTTTCCTTATTCTTCCAGCGTAATTTCTATTTCTATATTCATGAGTAGCCTGATAAATTATTGATACCTTCCCATAAATACGTATATAAAATGTGTGTATAAAAGCTACTTTTTTTTAGTATAGAATTAACATTCACGAAGATTATATCAATGTTATTTCCAATATTATTTCCTTTTATGAATTTATTTCACTACCACTAGTCGTAATTTCTTCAGTTTATATTATTTTGTTTCAAATTTGCATTATGATATATTATATAGTATGGCCAAATAAATTTCATTCATAAAAAAAATGATAATACTTGATAAGATAAAAATTATAAAACTAATAATACTTTCTTCACATACATTACAAAATGCATGAATGCACGAATTGTAGCATATGACTTCAAAATATGAACCAAGCACACAATATAAAATATAATATGAAACTTCCCCGAAACAGTAAAATCCGGTTTAACAATCGATACTTGTCAACGATACATAATGCAAATATTTTTGGGTAACATTTATAAACCAGGTGATTCAGTGAAGTATTCAGATCAATACAACTTAAATCTTTAGTATCAGAGAATATGACTTCAAAATATGAACCAAGCATACAATATAAAATATAATATTAAGATTTCCCGAAACAGTAGAATCCGGTTCAACAATGGATATTTGTCAACGATACATAATGCAAATATTTCTGAGTAGCATTTATAAGCCAGGTAATTCAGAAAAGTATTCAGATCAATACAACTCAAATCTTTAATATCAGAGAATATAATTTCAAAATATGAACCAAGCATACAATATAATATATAATATGAAACTTTCCCGAAACAGTATAATCCTGTTTAACAATCGATATTTGTCAACGATACATAATGCAAATATTTTTGAGCAAAATGATTTAAATGATTATTTAAATGTTTATAAACATAAACCAGGTGATTCAGTAAAGTATTCAGATCAATACAACATAAATCTTCAATAGATTCTCATACAGTGTAAGTCGAAATGTCAATATTTTTGATTTTCATTTTTCGGACAATGCTGTTGCTCATGGAAGGTCTTGATGTTATACACGAGAAATGATGTTAAATCGAAATTTAGAGCCCTCATTTCGAAAATATATTCAGAACATATTTAGAATAATTGTGTAATTCGAATATTCACGCTGAAATTGATTCATATTTCGCGAAACAATTACATATATAAGGAATTAGGTATATAATTTTCCACAATTTATTTCTATAAGTGCAATAGTTGAAATTGACCTCAGAAATAATGCAGAACAACGGGTCAAGTATTTCTTATTTGAACAGAGACAGAAGACACTTATTTGAAATATAGTTTTCAGTAGAATAGATGACAAAAATTCTAACCATAAGGTGCATGAAATCCTGACAAGTATCGATAGCTAAAAGAAATATATTTTTTGTTAAACCTGTTTTATATTATACTTAAATTTCGATTGTTTTTCATTTCCTGTTGTCCCTGATGTGGGAACAAACATTTCGTGAAATGTCTAGAGATTATAGAATTCAAGATTTCCATATTTACGAAAAAATTTGTAGGTATAATATAAACTGCTCTTTTCTTAGGATGAAGGCTGAGCAGACATAATATCATTATAGTAGTTAGAATCTAAATGTTTACTAAAACGAAACAGCATAATACGGTAGGTCAATCGATATTTGAGAATCCATATCAAGTAATGCAAATATTTCGGAATAGTATTTATAAATCATGTGATATCAGTTAAATGATCCGATCTGATAATACAACTTTCAGCTGACCAAGATTCTCTTACAGTTCGAGTTGAAAGATCAACATTCATTTCAAACAGATTTTTATTGCTCATGAAATGAAAGAGCTTAAATTTCTGAAATTCTCAATGTTATACAGGGTATATGCTAATAGTATCAAACATTTGTGTCCTTATTCCAAAAATACATTCATAACATATTTCGAAAATTTTACATTCTTAATATTCACGCTCAAATGAAATTCGATTCATCTGCCACAAAACTCCTACATATATGAGGAATTATATCATATTCGACAATATAATATAATATAATAATTTACTAATATTTTCATTGATCTCCTGGCGCCCCTGATGTGTCAAGAAACAAACGTTTCGTGAAATGGCTATAGATTAAAGAATGCGTTGTTTTCAATAACTATTCAGTTTCGTGTACTTGCTGAAATTGTATATAAAAATGTCTTCAAATGACGATAAGGTACCATGATGAATAAGTTCATGCATAATTTCAACTCTCAAATTGTAGAATTTCAAATACCCTGAAATGATATCTAGATATTCTCCCTGGAATTAATTTTTCGCTCAGATCGATAGGATCGATTTCGAACCATTGAAATAATCACGCAGTTTATTTTTTTTTCTAAGAAAGAAATGACATTCTGCGGTACACGAGCAGAATGTTATTAATATAAAGAGAAACTGTCGCTGTCCAAACAATTCTATCATACACAAATTAGTACTGTAGAGGAATATGAGACACTTCGTATTTTATATTTATTCAACTATAATCATGACTCTAATCATAATTTCACATTATTAAATATTTGAATATGAACTTAAATTCAAACACTTGAACTTATGATTTATACTTCATTGACTACATAGCATGATGCGTTTCGTCTTTACAAACGACTTCTTCAGATCTGAAAAGCAAACGAAGTGTTATCAGATCTTATAAAGTGCACCAGTCACATGAAGGAAACGTACGTCTCCTTAGAAAAACTGAACTAAACGCTCACTTAATATTTATTACCAATTCTTGCGAAATATTTTGATCGCGTTGTATCTATATGGATCCTGAAAAAAATTCCTAAAGTATAATAGGTGGGTAGGTTATTAATCACGAACAAAAAATTGAAAAAATTATTTTCTGGTTGTTCTAACCTGAGAAGTTATTCTATATAATATAATATATACTGTTCGTAATATTCATAACAAATAACATTTGTTCATTCATTCAAATGATGTATATTATAACAGTCATCAGATCATTTCAATTATTATAGCAGAAAAGAACTTCATTTTCATCATAATAAATCATTCATTTGCTTTTCATCATTATAGATTATTTATTTGCAGTCAACTATAATTTCGTAAAACGAATGCATTCTCAAGTGAACAGTTGATTTAGAAGAGAGATACGTGTTGAAATTCCATGTCAAAACTATGAATGAATTAGACACATTTCAAGAATTTCACATTATTATATATAATGTCCACTACATTATTCCAGTGGACAATATACTTATAATTATGCAATTTTTTGAAATTCCTGAAATGTGTTCAAATCTCGAGTGATTCCATTCAATAATCTGGAAAATAATTGGAACAATTCTTTAATATCAAACATTTATTAATTAGCATTATATATAGGTACCTATATATATTATGAAATACTTCTGATCAATTACAATGGCGTATACAGATGAAGGCTTCAATTTGAGCCGAATACCTATTTTGTAACAAATGAGAGTGTTTTTGTTAAACTTCTATGCGATAATTTTTTTTGTTCCTCTTTTAAAGTTAAACCCATTTTCAGAAATTTCATTCTCACTTCTATTCCAAACCTCTGGATGGATTAAGTTCATTCAAATGCTTCATCTGCTCACATATTGTTGATTTTTGTTTCGTTTCCTTATCTCCAACTCGATTATTTACCGATGACTGTACGGTTTTATGTTTTTACGCCGACTTTATGTTTATATGTTCTATTCCTCCAAGTTAACTAAACATACGATATCTTTTCAGATTGATCATTTACCAAATCACGTAATCGAATATTGAACTGGTCAAGAATTTTTCCTCGTTCTTTCAACCTAATTCCTGTTTATATATTCATGAGTAGCCTGATAAAATATTGATACCTTCTCATAAATAGGTATATAAAATGTGGTTTCCACTTTCATTTCAGCTGTTATAATAGAATGGTACTATTGAATCGAATAATTCATACATATTGATGAATTATATTATCCACTTCAAATGAAAGCTTCTGTGTAAAGGAACTTCCTCCGAAATTTGTTAGTGAATGAACATTTTCATCTTGTTCAGTTTCTTCAGTAAAAATATCATCATTTCTATGTTAATATATCTTGTGTATTTCTATACTTCAGTATTTATGTAAATCTGAATTATTTTCATTGGAGCAATTCCCCTCATTATTCTGTTTCTAAACCTTCATCAGGTTAGTACATAATCTTCACAATGATCTCGCTCGAAAATTTTATTTCATACCCAAATTTTTTCTTCCTTTATTATTTTTTCGTTTGAATCTTCAAGCTGATTATGAAATTTCAGATATTTGAAAAAAAATTATACAAGAGGTATGCCTTCTACTGAAAACTCAAAGCAATTCTATGAGTAAGAAGTAAGGTATTCCACAGAGTATTTCTAATTTTAAAGTATTCTGTGCCTATAAGAGCCCCGTTTTAAACAAATTCTTAAGCTACCGGATAGAATTTGATATTTCCGGATAACGTTAATAGTACCACATTTGAGGCTTATATGCCTCACATTGTTATCTGTAATTTCTTGAAAAATTTTGAGCTAAGCTACATTTATTTTAGCGTAGAATTCACATTCAAGAAGATTATATTAATGTAATTTCCAACATTAATTTCTTGTATGAACTAATACCACTACCACTTGTCATATTTTGTTATATTTCCTCAGTTTTTATTAATTTTTCTCAAATTTGCATTATGATACCTTTTGTATTGTGAAGTTTCTCTCACGCACAAGTTTTGAACTTCAGTGAGTTAATCAGTTTATTTGAAGTTATTTATTGTAAGAAATAATGTAATCCATATAATATGGCCAAATAAACTTCATTCATTAAAAAAAAATGAAACACTAATAATACTTTTTTAACACACATTACAAAACGCATGAATGCACGAATTGTAGCATTTTCCTTTCATCAATAAAATATTGAAAGTCATACAAAAGCCATGTATCCAAACAAATCAATATATTATCGAAAGAACTAAGTTACCTTCAAAAGTCGAACAAAATTTTTCTTTCAACGACACATAACGAAAAATAACACAATGCTCAACGTGATATATGAGAAACTTCAATGAATGAATATTCTCAATTTGCATATCCTGCAGAAATATTCGAGATATTTCACAGTTTTTTTCGATTTATAAACGGAATTCTGCATAAAGTGACAAGTTAGCTGTATTTCATTTTGTATGATATATGCCATCAAGAAGAGAACTTGTGAGAAAAACAAGTATCATAACGCACATCTTCTACCGAAAAAAATTTGTGAAATCCACGTTGTGCACGATGCACAACGCGAAGTGTCAAATACTTAAATGACTAAATCATTCACGTTTTGATTTTCCATCAGAAATAATCACAGTAATTATAAATCATCTTGTTTTGAGTTGTAAACGAAATTCTGTATAAGGTGGCAACATCGCTGGATTTCGTCTTGTACAGCGTATCTATACAAATAGTATATCGGATCTCATCTTACTTACATTTATCATGGATCTCTACTTACCTTCATACTTGGTGTATGAAAAAAAATTTAATTTATCTTACCCCTCGGTTCATATCATTGACCAGTACGCATCTTTAGACTAATTTGTGAAAACAATTCAAAGCTAAAGTGATTTCTACTAGTGGATCTCAGGTTGTCTATCATATGTACGGATCTCACCTTGTACTGAATACATGTATATATATATATATATATATATATATATATATATATATATATATATATATTATTTCGAAAGTTTTTAGCAATAACAGGCTTTTTTTGATATGAAAAAGTTTATTTTTGTTGACGTTTCGTTGTTATATTACAACTTTGTCAAAACTAATGAATAATTGAATTTATGAGTTACTATAGATATCAAATGTCAAACTCATTTTGTAGAAAAATCAAATTAGTTTTTTTGTATCTTCACTCATTGATTTTCATTATCAGAGGAATATTTCTGGCTTAGCATTCGCTTCGGAAGTTTTAGTCTTCTTCACCATGAGGAAACCTCTGAAAAACTCATGGTAAGCCAGGTGATTCTAATAAGATTCATATTTACATTTTATAATTACGTATAGTTTTTTATATACTTATCTAGAATATGTATATTGTTGGTTTATGTGTGTGAAACTGAAGGTAGATCTGGAAAAAATGAGTGTTGAGATGTGATGTTTGGTGATTGTTGTGTGTTGATTTTACGAGTGTTATTTGTGAGGTTTATTAAGTTGTTGTAAATAAAAGCTATATCGGACAAACAGCACAAAACCTCGAAGAAAGAATCAAAGCGCATAAATATGCGAAAACTCAAATCACAGCCTTACATAAACATAAAATAACAGAAAAACATGATTTTGATTACAAAAATACGAAAATTTTGGCAACTGAAAGGGACAAAAAAAGTAGAGAAATTTTAGAAATGTTACACATTCGTTAAAATTTAGAAAACACAGTAAATGAAAGAACAGACATAAGACATCTTAATTCGATTTACAACAACTTAATAAACCTCACAAATAACAATCGTAAAATAAACACACAACAATCACCAAACATCACATCTCAACACTCATTTTTTCCAGATTTACCTTCAGTTTCACACACATAAACCAACAATATACATATTCTAGATAAGTATATAAAAAACTATATGTAATTATAAAATGTAAATATGAATCTTATCAGAATCACCTGGCTTACCATGAGTTTTTCAGAGGTTTCCTCATAATGAAGAAGATTAAAACTTCCGAAGCGAATGCTAAGCCAGAAATATTCCTCTGATAATGAAAATCAATGAGTGAAGATACAAAAAAACTAATTTGATTTTTCTAAAAAATTAGTTTGACATTTGATATCTATAGTAACTCATAAATTCAATTATTCATTAGTTTTGACAAAGTTGTATTATAACAACGAAACGTTTACAAAAATAAACTATATATATATATATATATATATATATATATATATATATATATATATATATATATATATATATATAATATTTCAGACAAATAAAGAAAAAAATAATTTTAAATTATAAAAAACAAATATTGATGAAAAATACGAAATGAAAAGAAATAATAATAAAACAATCATAATTCGTTATACCATTATAGATATCTAAAATTCGAAAGAAGATATATTTATTATGAAAAGGTAAAAATATGAAAAGTTGTAATAACATATAAACTTGCACATCTTGTAATATATCCACAATACCAAGGTGGGTATATTTGAAAGCTCAAATTAGTAACGCAATAGGTATACATTGAAAGATCCCAGAAAAGGACAAGTAATTGAAGTAAATATAATAATAAATTCATACCCAAATTAATAGCTCAATGAACTTAATAAACATGCTAAAAATACAATTATGCAGGAACTGTGAAAAATGCGGAAATGCATAGAAATTCTTGAAATATTTTGTTAGTTCGAAAATGTAGAAAATAAATAAGTAACGACAGAAAAAATTGAATGTCACATTTAAACTTATTATGATCTGATCAATTAAATAATTAAATTATAGATTTGATTAATTAAATAAAAATTAACTATAAATGACACGAAGGTTTTGCTTATCTCTTGGTGAAAACATATGTTAAAAACAATAAATTAAAATTAACACAGTTAACTTAAGTTTCACTGAATATATTGAAAACTCTAAAAAAAGAGAGTAATATTGTATAGTCTTGATAATGGGTTAACCACCCGAAACATATGTAGAATTTTTAATATATTCAGTGAAACTTAAGTCAAGTGTGTTAATTTTAATTCATTGTTTTTAAAAATAAACGAAATTATCACATACTTATGTAGATTTTTGAATTGATAGTTCAAAAGATATATACATATTCCTTTGATGTGGAAAATATAAGTTTCCAAAAATCATATTTTTCATCATAAATAATTCTACAGTTATGTCATTAGGTTTTCATCATAAACTTTCTACAGTTAGGTCACTAGGACTTTCTGCTTTCAAAGAATTTGTTAAAAAGTACTTGATACATAAAGCTTTTTATAGTGTAAGACATTATCTAAATGATGTGATTACTACTGATTCATCTCATATGAATGAATGTGTTCAAAACTACTTAGAATTGATTGTTTTATTTCATTAAATCTTTCTTCTTTTCTTCTTCCTGTTTAGAATTTATTTTAGTTAGTTATTACGACCTGTCCAACACAATTGTATATTGTCATACTGGATTAATAAAGATTATCATTATTATTATTATCTGAATCACCCTCAAGTTTTGAGGGGCATTTTCTCCAAATAACAATAATAAATATATTGGAGAATGAATCTAAATCAATGAAGTGTATTTTCATCATGAATTGAAAATTAATATTTCTTAAACTTTCACGATATTTCGCGTTCTGTAATAATAAAAATAAATTACATGGATTACAAATGCGTGAAGGAAAAGGTGCTTTATTTAAAATATATAATACTGATTAGAAACACTACACTAAAAAAAAGAAAACCGTTCTCTCATTTGCATTTGATATTAAAAAGGTACTGCGATCTAATTATTCCAATATGCATATAATATTTCATTATGTTCACATGAAAGAATGTCCTATCGACTTCACTGTGGTATCATTATATCATTCGGGTAATTATCGTTTTTCCAAGGCAAGTTGAACAATATATAATTCTTTTCAACTTAATATATCATGATATTTAACTGAACATGACAACAACGCAACAAACGAACCATCTTCTCAGTAAATTGCTCTTTTTGTAAGGCCATTAAAAATTGTACGATCAATTTAAAGCCGCCTAACGTGTCTAAAACACTCTTCAGGAGATTTTTCACCCTATCAGCACCGGATTTCTTATTAAATATAGAGGATAGGGGGATGGACTAGATATTACATACATTTTTAAAGATACACAAAATCCTTGACACATTCAATTATATTTATATGTACTCTAATATTATTATTACATAAGAGTGAAGGCTGAAAATATAACAGTCTCTTTATATAAAATATATAAGTCTCTTTAAAGAATATTTCGTTGTAAATATGCATAATTACCCAGAATAAAATCAATAGTGTTGAAAAAACCTTACCTAAAATTAAAATAAGTTATAATTTTAAATATTAAATTAAATTAAACTCTTGGCTTAATGTTTCACTATTATATTTAACAACACATGTTTCGAGCGTGAGCTCATTTTCAAGTTCTCAGTCTTGACTGAAGTCTACAAGTCTGAAGTTTACAAGATTTTTCAGTCTTGAAAATGAGCTCACGCTCGAAACATGTTGACTAATTGATGTTGTTAAATATAATCGTGAAAAATTAAACCAATAGTTTAATTCAATTTAATATTTAATTATGTACGAAGAGTTAAGCGAGAATTCAATCTCAGTGATTAAGTTATAATTGTTGAATTTCACATTTTTCTTCTACAGCTCGAACTGAAATTCTGTATTGAATTATAAAAGTTATGTAATTTATTTAAGTAGTTTATTAAGTAAATAAGAAGGAATATACAAATAATTTTTTACAGTGTTCGTGAAAGCTAATGATGGGACTCTCGGATACGTACTCATTAGTTTAACAACTATGAGAAATCTGAGATACAAAAAATTTACAAACTGAATCGAAAGCTAAAATTACATTTCCCACTACAAATGTGAAGTAAACGAAAGAAACAAATAAAATAAACTCACTAACTAGAAAGTGAGGCCTAAGCTGAAAGTATGTGATTGCAATTACCTAAGAAGGATTTAGCCCTTAAGATTTTGAAAGGGTAATTCACAGAATCATCTGGAATGTATCTCAGGTATCATGAATGTTTTAATAATGAGAATTGAATGATCCTTTTTAACATTGAATAATTGAGGAATTTCCACATTCCTGTAATTCCAATGCTAAGTTCTAACAGTAATAGTTAATATGTTTTTAAACAAATTAACTAAAGACGCCAGAAATGTCTCGATATGTTTCAAATTACCAACCCATTATAAAAAGTTGAACTTCTATAACTCATAATGTTCACAAAAACGTTCAGTTATTAATTGTGTAGTCTTGTAATATTTCACATTTGCGGATGATACATTGTTTGTGTACACAGGAGAAAGTGAGAATGATTTAGAAAACCTGATTAATGAGGACCTTGACAGGTATATCGGATGGCTCTATTTAAACAAATTGAAGATAAATGTGAACAAGACAAAATTCATATTTCTGAAACGAAAAAACAAAGCGGTGAATAACATCAACTTAAAAATCAATGAAATTGAACTAGAACAAGTAACATCTCTTGAATATTCAGGATTGATTATAGATGAATATTCAAACTGGAAAACACACACAAATAAAATAATAAGTAAAATAAACCCTATGATTCCCATTATTTACCAATGTTGAAATTA